>JAOPHQ010004135.1:0-33472 GCA_030340625.1 Merluccius polli | reverse complement strand
GTCATTAGTGCACAATTTCACAATAATGACCGGCTCGCTGTACATTATCCCGCTTATTACACGGCTACTTACTAACGAAATCAAATAATTTGACACAAAATATAACCACCAAAAATAATTTTATCGATTTTGTTGCTTCTGCTAAAAGAAAAGTGTGTTTGATTCTACGGTTGGAAATAGCGTCCATGTTATTCTTAGCAGCGGTCTGCTATTCAGAAATAACAGACTTAATTGACCAATCAGAATCGAGTCTTCAACAAAGCCATGTAATAAATAAGGTTATACTAGTCTCATGGTTGGTGTGTGTATGTGTGTTTGTGTGTGTTGACCTAGTGAGTCGTGGAACAACGCCCTGATGCTGACCATCTCTAAGAGCCGCTCCATGTCTGCCTCCGTCACCACCAACCACTTCTACAGCAAACCACTGGCAAGAATAGGTGTGTGTGTGTGTGTGCGTGTGTGTGTGTGTGTGTGTGTGTGTGTGTGTGTGTGTGTGTGTGTGTGCGTGCGTGCGTGCGTGCGTACATGTGTGTGGGTACTGGGTAGATGTGTGTGGTAATGTGTCCAAGTTTGTCAAAATGTTTAATGTGTGTGAAAATGTATAGGTCTAGGGGGACTATGGGGGTCCTCATAGTGTAGTGGTTAGGGTGTTTGACACCCAGCCTAAAGGTCCTTGGTTCGATCCTCAATGTCCACAGCTTGTATGTAAGCATCTTGAGCAAGACGTCTAGCTCCTTATCCTCAATGACTAAATAAATGACAAAGCTGTCTTTAAGAACAAATTATTTTTTTTTTTCCTTGCAGGTTTCCCTCCATCCACCATATCCCCCCTGGGTTCGCCCTGCCCGTCTCCACCCAATCAGGGCACCCCGCTCTCCAGCCCCACCGTTAAGACCTGCCCCGTGGAGCTCCCTGAGCCGGTCCGGCCCCAGGCGGAGCTCACCCCGGGCCCCGCGGCCCCCAGGAGCCGCCATCGAGCCCTCACACACAGCCAGAGCGCCCCCAGCTCCACCACCCCCCACTGGAGACCCCCGTCGCTCTGTAATGGGTAAACGCTGGGGGGGGGGGGGGGGGTGCAACATGTGCGTGTGTGTGTGTGTGTTTGTGTGTGTGTTTGTGTGTGTGTGTGTGAGTGAGCGAGTGAGTGAGAGAGAGAGAGTATGTGTGTGTGTGTTATAATGAGTGTGTGTGTGTGTGTTTGTGTGTGTGATAGTGAGTGAGTGTGTGTATGTGTGTGTGTCTGTGTATAATGTGAGTGCATGTGAGTTTGTTTGTATGGTTTTTAACAACAGCTGTTACCTAATCAGCGTTTGTTTGAAGAACAGAGTAACAGTAGAGAGAGGACAGAAGAGGACTACTACACATGTCTTGTCTATCTGTTTCTTGCACTCTTCTCTTCTCTCTTCTGCTTTCCTCTCTCGTTTAATTCACCACGATGTTTCTGCATCTCTCCCGTAGCTGCGGCAGGCCGCTCAATCGCCTGAGCCATGGCACAGAATCTATAGACAAAGAGGAGAGTATACCCCACACAGGTGAGATTATTAATTGGGTTTACCATACATTTGAAAAATAATTTAGGATTCAAATCGATGCATGACTAATTCATTGTATGCAGGGGCGATTCTAGGATTTGACCTTTAGGGGGAGGGCCCCAAAAAAAAGGGGTTAGTCATTCCGTCAGCTCCAGTAAATAGGGTTTAAAACCGGCCCTGGATATGCTTCACATTAAGCAATACTGTGTCGTATCCATCATCGAAGTAAGCACTGTACTAACACCAACCGACATTACAGAAAAAGATTTTTATTAAAAAACGCAATCGTCGTAATACTTACATTTCCGTCCACCTCTAAAGACGAGCGTGCGGTTGCGTCCTCGGACTACGACAGCACCTACGACAGCACCTACGAGACCAACCACAGTGACAGCAGTGACTTTGCACAGAACGACGAGGAGGGGGAAGGGGGCGGCAAGAAGCCCCCCGAGACCCGGGAGGGTTCTGGGCCGTACCAGGCCGAGGTCGTCAGTCTCCAGCCCCTCGTACCTTCCTCCCCCGAGGTAGGCCTGCACACACACACACACACACACAGTTTTTATTTGTTTCGGCTCTATGTACTTTTTGTTGAAGTACATCACCTGGTGATGGATGCTACTCTTGGGAGAGAGAAAAAGTACGCTCGCCGTATATGTACAGGATAAAGAATATTTCTGTACCGCCGATGCGCTGAGTCAGCAGATTTCACTGCAGATTTGTTATAGTGATGGAAGAACCTGTGGGTTGGTTACTGGATGCTATCATTGTGGTGAGTTGCAGTATCAGAACCGTTCATGTCCCAGTATTAGGCAGTAACGGGTCTATATGGTTACATCACCAGGTTTGTTTGCACTGTTTGTCTTCTCTGGTTTTTAATGTTGACAAAGCGTAAAGATGTAAACAACAAAGCAACAGTTTTATGAACTGTATCACTTATCTAACACACATATTCACATGTGTGACTGGGGAAAATCTAAAAACTGGGGGGGATTTCTGAACCTTAAAAGTTCCCTGGCAGTTTTCTGGCTGAGATCAACAGATCTGTATGCTCTATTTTTTGTATTGCCTCTTCTTCCTGTTCTCTGACCTGTGAACCTTGAACTCTGACCCATCAGGATAAAGCCTCCATGGCTCTGGAGGCTGTGGGCCTACCGGACCTGGAGCCCCTCCTGGGGCAGCTCAACAGCTGGAACTTCCCCATCTTTAGCCTGGTGGACAAGACCCACGGCAAGACGGGCTGCATCCTCAGCCAGGTGAACACACACACACGGCTCAGTCCATGCATCTAGCATTGTGATAAATATGAGCACACACTCATATACTGCATGTTGTAAACTTGTTGTGATGAGGCACTTGTTTTTTTTTGCAGTCACTGACATTTTGATTTCTATGCATTGTTCTCAGCCTCACTTTCAACTGGTACTAAATGTACAAAATGACTAAATGTGAATGTAAATATTCATACAGTCATACTTTTCGGGTCTTTTCAAGGGGCTCGATGTTGTCAATGTCCTGACTGAGTGACTTAAGAGTATTAAATCAGATATTTGTCCTCAACAAGGTGTCCTACAAGCTGTTTGAAGACACAGGTCTGTTTGAGACATTTAAGATTCCCGTGCAAGAATTCATGAACTACTTCTGTGCGTTGGAAAACGGATACAGGGACATCCCATGTAAGTAAATGATACTGTACTATACTGTGTTTCCATGTTATTTCTTTTGTTGACCAAGCCAAAATATGTGAAAACCTTTCAAAATAACTTGTGGGGTATACATTAAGGTTAATTATGCCTTAAAACCTGCACATAACCATGCAATGTATGAATTGGAATACTAACCCCTGCGGATGAAAACAATAACCAACAAAGTAACCCATATAATTATGAATTATATTATATTTCTATATAAGTTGTTCATTGACATGTTTAGAGATACATGCACTCTTTTTAACACTTATTTTGTAAGGTGCTGTGGTGTGGCGCCCTCTTGTGGTTTAAACGGATATTACACTATTTTCTTTCTTTTTTTCTCTCCAAGACCACAACCGGATTCACGCCACAGACGTGTTGCATGCAGTGTGGTACCTCACCACTCAGCCTGTACCAGGCCTGCCCAACCAGCTGGATGACATCACCACACACTCAGGTGAGTGCAGACACACACACACACACACACGCACACACAAACACATGTTTACAGGAAAACACAATAGAAAAAAATCTCCACCACAACCACTATCTCCGTCGTCATCTTTATCTCATAACATGCAGATAAAAACACACAAATATTATGTGTTTTGTATTTTCATGTTTTAGTCCTTATATTATGTTATATAAAAAAATATGAAATATATTTTATTAATATTTAATATTATTATATGATCTCAATCAAATAGATATGCATTTGATGTTATAACCTCTATGGGTAAACAGAAGAATAAAACTATGTGCTACTTACACACTTGGATATAAAGCCCTGCATTGACTAGGATTTACTCTCTCTCTCTCTGTCTCTCTGTCTCTCTGTCTCTCTCTCTCTCTCTCTCTCTCTCTCTCTCTCTCTCTCTCTCTCTCTCTCTCTCTCTCTCTCTCTATCCCCCCCCACTCCCTCCCTGCCACCAGGCTCTGCTAATGGTCTTAGTCCCAGCGCCACAGGCCTGCTGTGCTCTAAGATGAGCCCCCAGCCAGAGGAAGGGTACGGCTCCCTGGCAGGCCTCATCCCGGCCCTGGAGCTCATGGCGCTGTACGTGGCCGCTGCAATGCACGACTACGACCATCCGGGGAGGACCAACGCTTTCCTGGTGGCCACCAGCGCACCACAGGTACGGGGCTCCCGCAATAGATGGATGAAAGAACCGGCGGGGAGCTTGCAAATGAATGGGAGATACATGCTGTGCATTTCTGTGGACAATCTGATGGCCTGCACACATGGTCAAACCATGTGCACTTTTCCCATAGTTTGTGACAGAATTTAGTATGCTTTTCCCACATTTACATGTGACAGAATTTAAAATGTACATGTGTGACAAAATGTAACGTGTGCTTTTCCCATATTTACATGTAACACAATTCAATTTAGAAAGTGTGTTGTTAACCTTAATGAAGGTGTGATTGATTTGATGGCAGATGTGATAGTGTGTTAATGTCGCCCCCCCCCCCCCCCCCCCCCCCCCCCCCCCGCAGGCGGTTCTGTACAACGATCGCTCGGTGCTGGAGAACCACCACGCGGCGTCGGCCTGGAACCTCTTCATGTCGCGGCCGGAGTTCAACTTCCTCGCCAACCTGGAGCACGTGGAGTTCAAGCGCTTCCGCTTCCTGGTGATCGAGGCCATCCTGGCCACCGACCTCAAGAAACACTTTGACTTCCTGGCCGAGTTTAACGCCAAGGTAAACATAGATACATAGAGCGAACATAGACTTGATTCACCAAACAAAACAGTGAACCACACTAGTTGTCATCCTCATTGTCTCGAACTGCAGGTAAGTCCTGTAAGCGGAGTCTTTAAATAATAGAGGCTTTAAATGAACCATGGCTCCCCCTCTTTAATGATTGATCCCCTTGTTCCCAGGTGGGGGACGAGGGCGTGTCCTGTATCGATTGGTCCAATGAGAATGACCGTCTCTTGGTGTGCCAGATGTGCATCAAGCTGGCAGATATCAATGGTCCTCTGAAGTGTAAAGAGCTGCACCTGCAGTGGACCGAGGGGATCGTCAACGAGTTCTACGAACAAGTACGGCCTTTCTTAATAAACAACACTATACTATACTACTATACTATACTACCATTACTACTACAATTACTGTACTATACTACACTGTTGTACTATACTACCATTACTACTATAACTTGGCCAGGGAAATAGATTTTTAATCTCAATTAGGTATTTCCCTGGTTATATAAAGGTTAAATAAAAATAATAAACTACTACTAATAATACTAATAATAATCATCATAATCATCATAATCATCATAATCATAATAATAATATGGTAGTTGTCGTAAGCCTAGCAGCAGTAATAGTGGGTTTAGGGTTAATTGTAGTGTTCCTGGTTATTATTAGTCTATGTATTATAGATTATTCTTCAGCCAGCAGGGGTTTAACATGGTCAACGTGATTAGCCATTCAGCCTTCAGCTATATGACGGCTCCATTCTGTGTTCACCGTGACTCACTGTTACATATACACATCAGAATATCACATTACTTTTGTCAACGTCTCTCCAATTCTCTACGTATCCCCATTCATTGCAGATTTGTTTTTTATATCCACATTTGGTAAATGTCATTCTGTTAACTATTTACTGGAGGTCTCAATAATTAGCGGTCAAATCTTACATGGAATATATCTGTATGTTCAATTTTTCTTGTTCAGAAATGGGAACGAATGACTCACCGACTGCGTGTCTCTGCTCCTTAAGCGGTTAAACGTATGCCTGGCAACAGATTATGCTATTGAGTAGCAGTGCTTCCGATTGGTCAGGCTAAAATGTGTGACGAGCAATAAGAGAAAATGTAATTAGCCGGACAAACATCACATGATGGCATCCATAGCAACAGCCTGTTTTGATGGAGTCCCCCCATAGGGGAGATTACTGTTTGTAGAAGAGCCCGGCTATCATTAAAACTGAACATGAATCATTTAGATCTAGGCCCAAGTTGGAGAAAAACGAAGCAACAATACAAGTGTATGACAAAGATACACCATATTTATATTCTCCTGATGATATCATTAAAAAGTAAGTACACATATAATACAAAACAGAATGAAAAAGAAATAAAGAATAATGCAAATAAAAGTTCTTCAAAATGAGAGATGCAGTCTGTACATTTAGTCCGCTTCGATTAAACAAAAGATCAACATCTCCCTCCGGCATGAATGCTCAAAATACAATAAATAGAATAATATACATAAACAGCAGGCAGATATGCACCAATCACCACCGCTGTTGTGATGATTGTCAGAGATCCCCTGCTGCGTTCTCTTTCATACGTGATATTCACAATTACACAGACACTCAGTTTAAATGTCATTATAGCCTTGTGAATTATGAATGTCCTTTTTAGCAAGAGAGAGAGAGCAAGGGAGGGAGGGAGCGAGAGAGAGAGAGAGAGAGAGAGAGAGAGAGAGAGAGAGAGTGGGAGAGAGAGAGAGAGAGAGAGTGGGAGAGAGACAGGAAGGGACTGTGCACAGAGGAGCGAGTGAGGGAGGGGAGGGAAGCAGATAGTTTCCTCGTCACACGAGAATGCTGGCTGACCTAGATGTGTCATCAGGCTGACAGCTTTCATTCTTAATCACAAAGACCGCACCGAGATCAAAGAGATCTAGTCAAAGGTGCCCCTGTTAAAACAGAGCAAACACACACACACACACACACACAAAGTCCTGCATTGCAGCCCTTTGGTATCAGGGCAGGGCACAAGTGCAGGGCAGGGATGAAAGGTTATCAAGCAACCTCTGTCTCTCTTTCTCTCTGTTGTCTTCCCTCACTCTCTCGTTCTCTTCACTCTCTGTTGGCTTTCTCTATCTCTTCCTCTCCTTTTCGCAAAACACACACACGCACACACACACACACACACTGCACACACACACTGCACACACACACACACACACACACTGCACGCACGCACACACTGCACGCACACACACACACACTGCGCGCACACACACACACACAGCACACACACACACAAGTGTGTGGTGTGTAGTGACGCCATCCAGGTTTTTTTGGTCGCCATGGCAACAGGAGCTCTTGCCCCCCCTTGTCATTGAATTGTATGGCTAATTCATCCCTCGCATTGGAACATGCAAACACGTATATACATGCACACGTCGGCCATGTATGGCTGAGATGGGGGCCATTGTAATTTAACTCAAGGAGAAACCTCAGCAGTATATACAGTATACGTGGCCATATGGCTTAAAGGACTATGGTATGGTATACCATACATGGTGTTAAGTATGTATTCAGTGTGATAGTTTTCTGTCCAAAAGGTCCTCTTTAGTTTAAACATAAACAGGCTATGAAAAAAGACGAAAGAAAACTGAAAGCAAGTCAAGCTCTTTTATTTATCCGGTGAGGTTGGATCGTGGCCACTGCACGGAAAGGTGTAGTAAAGTGATTGTTTGTATCCTTCCTTGGTGATACAGAGGCTATGCATCCTTTAGGTATACTATGCTTATCCTCAGCTAGCTTTCTTCAGGCAAATTGCAGCCGATAAGCCACATAAGCTCACTGTGTCCTCTTAATCCATCTCCCCCTAGAACAGTCGCCTTGTATGTTCACATCCATCAGATAGGTCAAGATTTTTCAATGGCCCTTTTCTTTTGCCACTGCCTGCTTTTAATTCTCCACTCACGGCGTGTTGAGCAACGCCTGTGCATTAAACTGCCGTTTGTGCGTGTGAAAACGGCATTTTTTTTCTTGATCCACGAACGAGCAAAAAGAAAATCGCAAGTTTTCGTCACGTACGAAACTCCCAAATGACCCCATGCCCACATATAAGATGTGTCCTCTCCCTGCTCCTTTTCGACCACAGAATGTGTAAATAGAGTTGTGTTTTGGTTGTGAATCACTGTTTCTTCTCTTTTCTTCCTGGAGTTCATTAGTGCATTAAAGAAAAAATATTCCCATTCGAACAATAACCGAGTCTATTACAACTCACAATGAATAGGTCTGTTGTAAAAACACATGAACAAAAGAATAATAGTTTTATCTCTCTCCTTGTGTCAAAAGTTACAAATGCTGCCCTTACCCCCGTCCTTCAATAATACCTCCCCACCACCACCCATTCAAATCCTTAGATATCTACGCATAAAGAATATACTATCACGGCCGTTTTTTTCTTCTGTCTTTTATAAATCAGCCCCATTATAAAATCAGCTTCAGTCGGAAATGAATGTTATTCTGTTTGTAGTCCTCTTGACCCACTTTCAAGGAACCTTTCCCAGAGGCGTATGAGCCGCGTTTGAGCAGTACAGCTGACACATCCGCACACTGCGGGAACACAAGCCGCAGTCTCACGCTCACATTAACGTCCTAGTCCACATTCTTATTTTTGTATATAGCTCTTACATTGTAGTAAGCCGCTATCTTATGTAAATGTATGCAATCGTGTTGGCTCAACGTAAAGCAATCATGCCGTTGATATTTGCTTCTTGAAAACCGGCCGTTCAAAGATGGGTATGACCTCACACAACCATTAATCATTCATCTTTGGCCGATGATCTTTCATGAATTTTTCATGTAAAAATGACATGACTCACAAGACTCTTCTCCTTCTAAATAATACAAATTAATGAGAAGAACCCTTCTGAGAACGGAATCTACAATGTTTGCGCAATGTTTACATCATGGTTAAACACACTAACAGGATATATTTTCTAGAGATAAAACATCCAGACGAGTCCCCCACCGATGATAATACACGATCATCAAACACAGAGCAAGATGTTGCAGGAATTATCACAAAACACTCGAACACCACCCCACTATCCTGCCCCCCAAAAAAACACATCTGACATATAAGGACATTCGCTGCAGAGGGAACAGTACATTCTAGTAAGCACAGAGAGATATAATATTGGCCTACATATAATAACGCTCGGATAATAATAAATGATTGGTCTGGGCAGGGCGACGAAGAGGCGAGCCTGGGCCTTCCCATCAGCCCCTTCATGGACCGCTCGGCCCCCCAGCTGGCCAAGCTGCAGGAGTCCTTCATCACTCACATCGTGGGGCCCCTCTGCTCCTCCTACAACTCTGCCGCGCTCATGCCCGGCTGCTGGGTCCAATGCAGCCACCCCCCCACCGCCACCGCGGACACGGAGGCCAAAGATGCCGCGGAGGAGCTCGATGGAGATATACAGGAGGAGGAAGAGGAGGAGATGGACGACGACGACGAAGATACGGCGGAGGAAGACGAGTCGACAGGCTCCGAGACCTCCCGTATGTACTGTATAGTGTATCACATCAGCATTCATCAAACACATTCTGTCCTGTCTCGTTGCGGGCTAATACACCCAGCGATACGGGTTCAGATCACATCAGCTAATCAGATAGCGATGGAGGAAGCTAAGAAGCCCCATGCAAGTTAAGCTGGGAGCTGATGAGCAGCATGTCTTTGAATCTCAACTTGGCATGTGTCCAAATCTAATGGGGCCCGAATAGTCTGCCAGACTGATTTCTGAAGTTTGTAATGTGGCGGGAAAGGCTTTCATATAATCTTATTAACTTTGCAACTCAGTTCTGGTTCACAGAAAGACAAAACAGTTTGCATCAAGGCATGTCCTACTTTAGTCCTGCCAAGTAATGTGCGATTGCAAATCTACTTTCTCTTTTATACAAGTAATACGTACAATAGGTTTTTAAATTTGTTTCCGCCAGAAAGTGTTATTATTTAACTGTGCAGATGTTTAATCTTGCTCTCTTTCTTTCCTCTATGTCTCTGGGCTTTCACAGAGATACGAGACACACTGGGGAAGACCAGGAGAAAAGTATTTTGCCAAATCACGCAGCACATACTGGAGAACCACGAGATGTGGAAGAGGGTCATCGCCAAGGAGACCCAGGAGCAGGCCCAGAAAGAGGATTCAAACTGCCTCAGTGGCCCCAGCGAGCCAATCACAGCCATTATTCACGAGGAGGAGGAGGAGTCCGCAAGCAAAGAGGAGGAGCCAGTCAACGGCATCGAGGAAGAGGACGAGGAAGAGGTACAGCCTATCAAGGGAGAGGAAATATTTCCCCAGTCAGAGACGTTGGCGGAAAAGGAGGAGTAGCCAAACATTGCTCTATCTTCTGTTGTTGAACCAACTTTGAACTTTGACCTTCCTTCTTTTTTAAATAATCTCTTGATGCGGTAGCCAGCACATCACCTTGACACAACACTGTAGAATATGTTCTGGGTAATATGTGCCTAAGAAAAAAAAAAACAGGGTGGAGATACAGGGATGATGTCTGCCAAGTGCAATAAGCAAGGGTGGGGGGGGGGGGGGGGTAGGGGTGATAGATAGAAAAAACACAAGAGAAAGAAATACTGTATGTCTGTGACTGTATGTATAGTGTGTGTTATTATTAACCAAGTATGTGGCCCCCTTGTCTGTTGCCCTCACCTTAACAAAGAGTGTCCATCTCTTTAACTATGGCCAACAAGAAAGGCTCTTCATATCATTAATACATGATAGGTCACCCCCCCCACCCCCCCACCACCCCCCGCCCCAAAGTAGCTGTTTCTCTCATGGCATCACCAGTGCAGTACAGTGGAGTCGCCTGACAGGACCTGGCTCCAAGGCCCCTTAAAGACAATGGTATGAAAGCCCCCCCGTGGTTCGGCCCAATGGATTTCAAACAACCGCTATTAAAAAAAAAGCAACACCAGGTCTTAATGCAAAAAGTAAATATACAGAGAGAGAGAGACACACACACACACACACACACACACACACACAAAAGCTACCGAATAGGACGTTTAACAAAGAACCCTTTGGCTCTTAAATAAAAAGATAAAAAAAGCTTTATTCTCGCTCAAGGAAAACGCTTTATATGCTCATGTCACACACAAGTTTAGTAGCCTTGCGTTTTTTCCCCCCCCCCCCCACCGCTCTGTTCCTTTTGTCTCTGAATGAAGTCAGTCCAGCACCTACGCAGTATCCCACCACACAGCTCAGGAAGACAGGCATCCCACAACAGCCAGGGAGGCGCACATACTCTCTGCAAAATCATATTGCAAAATGTGTCACATTGCGAAATTCGTCACGTAGCGAAATTCATCATCGATCATATTCCTCACATTTATATGTGCCACATCGATAGCAATGGATCTGAACTGAATGCTCACATGCGTGACATTTAAACCTGCAATGTCGCTTTTTTATTAAAAGTAACACATTCTTTCAAATACCCATAATGAAAAAAAAGGATGACGTGAAGCCACTTCAAATTGACTTACGTTCCTTCAAGGATTGCAAACTAGAAGCTCCTCTGGTCTGGTGCAACCACTGACAGCAAAGCATAGGTAGGCCGACACACCAGGATCAGATCGGTGGATCAATGCCCATATAAAAATGCAGCAATTAGTAGCTAGCCCTCACGGCTGTGCCTGGCTTAGGAGAAGACTCGATGGCTCTACGCTCCCTGCATGCTAAACCAGACAGCTAATCATCACTTCATTTCACATCCCAAAAACGTCGGAGGATATATTCCGCACACTGCCGCGGGCGCACTCTTACTCATTTACATAGCGCGGGTTTAAACAACGTTTTTACAAAACATGTGATCAGGTGAATATACTCTTTAAAAGAAGGAATCACTGACCTACTTACCTCCATCATATATGCTATTGTACATTGTTCATGGGAGTTTTCTTATAGCATGGTATGTAGGCCATGTGTTCAAGTGACCCAGGCCAGGAAATAATCCACATCTCTAGATGGGTCCTAAACGTGTTGACCCCATAATATCCCAATAGGAGATCCTTAGTCTATCCTTCATCACATTAGAGTAGATTTCGCTAGGGTTAAGGTTAGGGTTGCGCACTGCACATTGCCCCCGTTTTAGAGCATGTCTTAATGTCCCATTAACGTGACGTGATGGAGAATGAATTAAAAGTAAAGTCAGATTGGGGGGGGATGGTTTGGATTCTAGATCAGTGATCAATGCATTTCCGGGGAGACATTCACTCACTCACTCGCGCACACTCACTCACTCTCGCTAACATCTGACCTGGTCTTGTCCTTTGATATCGCTGGGGATGATCCAGATCCTGAGGACGGTCGTACGGGACTGTAGGCAGAGTGTGAGAAAAAAAAGAAGAGAAATATCAGCCTCAGGTCTGAACATTTCGATATTCTTTTTGATCTAAAACCTGGATTATGACACAATAAGGTCTGATTGAAACGCATGCCGTTGTCCACTTTGAAGTCGTTTTCACCGATCTACGTCTTAACACCATACTAAAATGTGATATTTGGCAGGTCTTCTTTTGGTTGGATATTATTACAACACAAAAAGAGACACTTTTATATTCATTTTTCCGATTTAGCCGTCAATATTTTCCAAATGAAATTTAAAGGATGTGCTAAAACAAAAGAGAACGCATACATACATTTGTACTCGACATTTCATTGGCCCATGTTGATGTTGCATTTCACCTCGAAGGAGATTAAGCGATTGATGAAGTGATTGATTGTGGATCGGTACTATGACGTGGAGAGTTGGAGAAGTTTCTCTGCCACTAAGCTTATCAAGAATTTGGGTCAATATGTATGCAAGTTTAGTTTTATGAAAGATGTCTCATTAAGATGACCTCATGAGACACATCTTGTTGTACACTTTTCTTTTTTGAGAATTGTATGATGATCATTAGTTTCATTTCATTTTCCAAATTTGTGGACACAAACCCATTTCTTCCCTCCGACAAAGAAAAAGCAGCACATGAACATGGTGAAACACATTGTGAAATGTGCTGGTGGATTTTCTACTGTAAAGTTTAAACGCCATGTCCCAATCCTTAACCATATCCATTGTTAAGCCATCAAAACAAGCATTGTCTGAAGAAGTCTTACGACAAAGCTGTTCAAAACAATGTTTCTTATTCTCATGTATTATCTGCATCCGCTGTAACAGTTGGAAAGCGATAAATAAGGTTGAGGTTTAGCTTGAATACATTTAGAATTTTCTATGGTTTGCAGCGAACCAAAATACTTACTTATCATATCCTAAACAATATGAACCAGATCTGTTTTGTTTTAAGTGGACTCCAACAGATAGACAGAGGACATCAGACTCATATCAATTAAAAGTACTTTTATTTGAATCATGCAGGAATGGTACTAAGACACATTTTTATGAATAACGTCAAATCCAAAAGTGAATGTTGCCTTGCAAGGAACGTTATTCAACCTCTATATACAGTATTGCTTATGTGGTTTTTTTCTTTCACGATAATGCAAAGCTTATCTCATTCTGGAGTATGAGTTTCATGTAATGGTTTATAGACTTATCTTGGGAAAACACAAACTTCCCTACATAAACTGAGGATTATTTACAGTAAGTCTACCTTTGGTCAGACATCAGCCGACTGCACTAACAACACAGTGGCCCAACACAGTCAGTGTAGATTTAAGAGAAGGTAAAGGATTCACACACAAGAACAGTCATACGAAACCATAGCTAGATAACGACAATAGGCTAATGAGGGTTTAGAGGTAAATCAATTGTATTTATAATATAACTCAGAATTTGTTGTTTTTGGCAGCTAGGAATCTGATTCGTCTCACTCATTTTGGTTTCCGTGATTTTCTCATTCTGCATCCATTTCCATTCATGTGGGGATAATCCCAAATGCTAAAACCTCATTGAACACTCAAGCAGATGTCTTTTGGAACAAATAAACAAGCATCTAGCGTTTTCCAAAATTCACACACTCATCCATTTAGATATTCTTTCAAAATCACAGGTGTAATAACACACTCTTAAACCCATCTCTGTAAACAACAGATGTTGTTAGAAGAGACTTATCGAAGCTGTGATAGAAGTCTCCACACACTGTTTTTCCACATCGACAGGAACCACCTCATAGGCAGCTTACAGAACATGAAAAATAGGATTATACCCCAGGTGTCATGGTGTGCCCAAACCCCAAGCGTTGACATATATGGTAATATCCTTGCTGCATTAATGAATTCTACTCTCTCATTGTACATCCCTGTTATTAGGTTCAATACTTTTTGTTTTGGATATTAGAAGATTCATATGTGAGCCAATGTCAGTTTCCAGTCATTGTTGCCGTGGTTTCACTTGTCAATGATTGGTAAGAGCCAACATGTCCATGTTGTATTCAACTTGTATTTTGTAATACTTTAATTTGTTGCATAGTAGACACCACACTACATCTTACTATTGGCTTGACACACTTATCTTTGTTCACAAAAGCACATCCCACTTCAGCTTCAGAGAGAGAGAACGAGGACCGACGCACACCAGATAAACGTGTGCAAGCCAAAGAAATGTCGAGGTCTCTGTGTTTTATGTGATTTGCACAAGTACACCTCAAAAAGGAGCATTCAATTAGTGTGGTCAATATCTTTTGTGTTGGTTGGTTTTAGAGAAAGGTTGTCTGGATGGGAATTAGTTCATTGCAATAGTATAAACCAGTGTACACACTTAGACCTAATAGGATATGAAGTAAAAAAAAAAAAAAGAAACATCACATTTATTTATCAAATGAATTTACCATCTCCCGTTCTTTGTCAATATATTTTTGCTGTCGATACTGTTGGCATAACTGCTATGTCTGTGTGCAGCGCTAGCTCTGCAGGATGAAGTACCTATAGGCGGTTTGAACCAAAAACACTGTCGTTTCTTTTCTATTACTTGTTATTTCTGCTATATTGGGGCCTACGTCCTTGCAACCATACAATTTTAGCATGTATGTGCATTGTTTGAATGCTACCAACCTTTTTTCTTGTGACAAAAGGGAAACCAAAACAAAGTACAATGTTTAAAACAAGACACGTGAGACTAGTATGTTTCTGTCTACTTTAGGGAGCACTTCACATACTTCATTCCTTTTGTTTTGCTCTATTATCTTGCACTTAACACATGTAGCAATACCTATAGAATGGGGGAAATTATGCGATTCACCAGTATTTGTTAAGTAAATACTACATTTTATTCCTGGTAATTGTTTGATTTTGTAAAAAAAGAAAAAGAAAATATGAGTATATGCTGTACAGATTCAACAAATATATTACAACAAAAACGTTTTACAAAAATATTTATTTTTACTGTTTTGTAAGTTAGACACAATACTGTAGCTCCTCTATTGCCAGAATAAATGGAAGTGCCTCTTGACTGTGTATTACAAACTAACTATACAATATACTGAGATTATTAGAAGCTGTCGCTAGCAGAACAGTGTTGATGTTGTAATGTGAACATGGTTTAATAACATTTATAAATGATAAACCTGTGTGTTTGTGTGTCTTTTTTATGTACTATGTCTACACTCTTTCTACACACATGATACATGTGTGTATCTGGATGTGTTGCATAGTGGTTGCTGGTTGCTATGGCATTGCTAGGTTGTTGCTAGGGTTACAATAATGTTACACGCATTCATTAGATTAATTATTGATATTAGTATGAATATTTTACCAATACAACAATATAATACATCCAACATATATCTGTAAAACACCCGTCCTCCCGCACAAATGGACATCCATTTGTTATCACTTATCATGTCTCACCATACAGATCAAGATATTGTGTATCATGTCTCATCATACAGCTCAACATATTGTGCATCATGTCTCACCATACAGATCAACATATTGTTTATCCACCATGGACTGGATATTCTTCTGCGGCGCTTTGAGCATATTGTTTTTGCATGTGTAGGAAACATCTGGTCGATAGCTGTATTTGACCATTGTTTTAAATAGTGTATTTGTAGTGCATTGACTTGGAATTGTTAAAAGTCAGAGGTGTTGTGTTATTGAAAAATACGCCACAGCATTGTTAAATACTGATTTGTCCTGATTGGTCAATACCGTTCCAAGGGTGTGCATTATTTTTCAGGGGCAACAGGGTCAGGGTACTAAAGTATAATCCGTTTTTCTGTCAAAACCAAAATACGAAAAAACGGAAACAGTGCCCTCTTTTCCTTTTTTCGTTTTAAACCAAAAACGGAAAAACGGTTTTTGCTCTCAGCATCAAAAAACGAAAAAACGAAAAAAACAAAATCAAATAACGACCCAAGTTTGGTTTTTGCAAATTCCTTGTTTCGTTTTTTGGTTCTCATTTATTAATATGACGGCGGACAGACCGGAAGCGGAAGTGACCTGTAGCAACTTCAAAATAAAAGTAGCGTGCTAACTTATTATCATGCATAATAAAGTTTAAAAAAAAAGTATTATCATACACTATTATAGGCAGTGTTGTGCTAGTTACTGAAAAATAGTAACTAGTTACAGTTACTAGTTACTTTGTAAAAAGGTTTTAAAAAAGTAACTCAGTAACTCAGCGCGCAATAGTAACACACCGCGGACCTACGACCGGCGGGGGGGGGGGGGGGGGGGTGCGCGCAATAGTAACACACCACGGACCTATGACCGGCGGGCGGACCTGTGACCGGCGGGGGTGTCTCAAAAAGGAGGACAAATACGCGTCTGGCTTGATGCTGCACCGGACGCCAGACAGGGCATTGAAAAACCGGACAGTCCGGCTTTATTGATCGGGAACTGTGTGCCGTTGTAAAACCTCACCAAAAGGAACTGAGTAACGCAGCGTTTGGTAACGGGAACGGAGTTACTGAATTTTAAAAAACAACGCGTTACCTTACGCGTTACTGAAAAAAGTAACGGCGTTACTAATAACCGTTACTACCCAACACTGATTATAGGCTACCGTTCTCTTTCTACACCCATGTATGGTTCACATTTATTTTAGTAAAGTGAAACTATAACAGCTGGTTGTTTGGGAAAACGTGATACATAATTATTATTATTTTAGCTGAGTGTGTGAATGCACATTGTGGAAAACTTTTACCCGAATTACATTCCCTGTCTAAACAAAGAGCATCTATAAAGTCACCAGCAGAGTTCCCCATCACGCACAGTCAAGACTGACATGGTGAAATATGTAAAGTTAATCATGTGTAAATACAGCGCATCTAAAAAGTATTCAGAGCCCTTCATTTATTCCACATTTTGTTGTGTTATAGACTTAATTTAAATCAATAGTATAGCATTAATACTTTTTCTAATAAATCAAAACATAATAACCCTTGTCTTGTGAAAATGTAGGAGAATTAAAAAACGTAATCATTAGATTTACATAAGAACTGATAAAGTAGCTAATTTATTGTTTTTTAGCTGCATATCCTTTGCATGTCATGATTTCCTTGTGTGACACATTCACATCAATCGGATATAAAATAACTTAGGCAGCTGACAACCCAGTAGGCCTACTGTGGAATTACAGTTGCCTGATGGCCAAATCAGACATATACACGGACACAGACGGCTTACGTCAGTGTAAGTAGGCTCTTCTTGATTGTGCGTGATGGGGACCTCTGCTGGTGACTTTATAGATGCTCTTTGTTTAGGCAGGGAATGTAATTCGGGTAAAAGTTTTCCACAATGTGCATTCACACACTCAGCTAAAATAATAATAATTATGTATCACATTCTCCCTAACAACCAGCTGTTATAGTTTCACTTGATTAAAATAAATGTGAACGATACATGGGTGTAGAAAGAGAACGGTAGCCTATAATAGCGTATGATAATAAGGTTTTTTTTTAGTTTTTTTTTAACTTTATTAGGCTATGCATGATAGCCAGTTAGCACACTACTTTTATTTTGAAGTTGCTACAGGTCACTTCCGCTTCCGGTCTGTCCGCCCTCATATTAATAAATGAAAACCAAAAAACGAAAAAAGGAATTTGCAAAAACCAAATTTGGGTCGTTATTTGATTTTGTTTTTTTTCGTTTTTTCGTTTTTTGACGCTGAGAGCAAAAACCGTTTTTCCGTGTTTGGTTTAAAACGAAAAAAGGAAAAGAGGGCACTGTTTCCGTTTTTTCGTATTTTGGTTTTGACAGAAAAACGGATTATACTTTAGTACCCTGACCCAACAGCACTGAAGGCCTGAAAGCTACAGAAAACAGGAAAAACGATAAAGGCCATGGCTGATGAATTAACAAACAGTGTGCCGTTGTTCAAACAAAGAATTCAGATCCCTGTTTCAGGATTATGACATGTGAGAAAAGTCCACACACACACACACACATACACACACACAGACACACAGTATTTTTGCAAGTTTATTAAATAACATATCCATTAATGCTGCAAGAGGTGATTTATTTTTAACATTAGCTTTCTGGTTTCCGCTAGTCATCCTGAAAGCCTCCCAGGCGCATACAAAGGTGTTGTTGCTTTACTCCAAATGTAGTGATGGCCCTCTTTCGTTTAACACACTGCCACGTTACATTCAGGCGAGATTGGGGTTATCCAAACCCTCCATATTTGAAGGACAAGGTGTCACTATAGCAACAGAGCGACATGGATCAGCCTGTAATTTCAAGGCCAGTTTTTACCAAACTGAGTGCATGTTGTATGTCAAGTCATCCACTCCTAAACACGATCACCTGCCTCATGTCATAGGAATTTATGATGGAGCTCAAAACGCCATCAAACTCAGCATCTAGAAATCATTAGATCTCATTCTAAAGCCATAGGATTAACTAAACAAACTTTGTTTTATTTTTTGTAAAGCACTTGGCACTACTGGCCAAGAAAGGTATTAATGAATGCAAAACCTAAATATTAACCCCTTCATTGGAGTATCGTTTCTTTTTGTTTTTTGGGTATTTTGCTTCAGCAGAATCACAATAAATTGGTACTGATGAATATGCCGGGCTCATTCTTACTCTACACTCATAGCTGAAGGGGGAAAAAGGTATAATAACAAAATAGGCTGATGAATACACAACACGAAGCCTGGCTTATGCAGAAGTGGATGCAATCAAAGTGGCATTTGTCTACACAGTGTTACTATGGCTACATCAGTGCCTAGGTAATGGACGTTGGACAGATAGGTGTGCTGCAGCTTACAATGGTTGGGTAAGGGTTTGGTTTTGAACAAGCAATCTAATGTTGCATACTCAGCATAAATCAACCAACAGGAGGCACTGTATGGTGTATTGTAAAAGTGCACATTGTCACAGATAATGCAAGGCTTCCTCATTAAGCCTTCTTTAATGAGCCCATTGGTCATTACAGTTTGTCAGGACGTTGGCTGGGTATTCAAGGGAGTTCAAATGCTTTGTCAATCAACCGGCAGAGGTAGATGTCTTGAATCCAGCTCCCCTTACTGTGCTCTATCCCCGTGAGTGGTCATGTCATCCTCAACATAGTATCACAATAGAAACATCACTACACACCTCTACAATTGTATCATGGTTCGGCTTGGAAGACATTTGTGTAAAAGTGGAACTGGAGCGACTGAAGGTGCAAGTCATGGACAGTGGATGGAGGTGGATGCGGTTGAGGGCAATGTTTCCTAGTCCCTGGAGGCACTGTATCAGATAAATGCATCGGATACAGGTTATTGTTTTGTGAATGAGTAGGCCTATTGCTCTGTGTCACTTTCTGTTAAAGCGAACCTCGTACTGGCTGCCCGAGCATTAGCAGTTAAGTGTGGTCACTGCCCTCGATCCGGCCTGAGTTCAATGGGCTTTGGGGGGGTGGGTTGCAGTGGAATTTGGAGACTCCAAAGTGCAATTACAATGTTTGAGGCCAGGAATGTCAGGCTGTTGGGGGGTATTGCCATCTAAATGATGGGACATTTGTAAACGTTAATGGTGATAACACATTTAGGCCTACCCCTTTATAAAGCCTAAATTTGTCTTGTAGCCTGTGTGTTTTGTATAATTCATATAGTATGTTGTACCATGCGTAGCCTACTTAATGATAAGAGCGTCATAATACATGCAGTAGCCTATATGCCTACATAGTCAATGAAGAATACAGTACTTTTTATTCCATTAAATATGCCTCTCTCTCTCTCTCTCTCTCTCTCTCTCTCTCTCTCTCTCTCTCTCTCTATATATATATATATATATATATATATATATATATATATATATATATATATATATATATATACAGTATATATATATGCAATTCCTGTGCGTGTGTTTGTATTTGTATGAATTACTGCTATTGACATCAAATGGTGGGTTGGACTGAGGAATGTGGAATAAGCCTTTATTTACATGTCATTCATAGTTCTTATGTCTATATTTCTGTTCTTTCCTCCAACAATTTATAGAGCATTCAGTACATTACAAGTTGAAGAATTGTGTGTTGTTCAATTACCAGTTGAAGAATTGTGTGGTGGCATTGGAAAATAAATCATCATTTGTCTTGTTCCTGACCAAAAGCCTGTGGCGGTTCAACTTTATACCGAGAGCCTAGCCTAGTTACATTAGTATTTTACAGTCCACTATTGCGCAATTGTTCCTTGGAGCGAGATATACGGAAGCACTGCAGGATTTCAAGGTCCCGTTCATATCCTGGACCTGAGGCCGAAGATCACGCCATCTGACCGAGACGAGACATACGGCTACTATTGCCACCCACAATGCCACACACCACAGACCATCGAGACGACGATCTCGGAACAGCACCTTTCCACTCTCCAGAACACGAATTACCGGACGACGGCAAGGGGATCGCCAGGTCACGCGACCAGTGAAACGCCATTAGGGAAGCTTGCCAGGATGAAGACCGACAGTACGATGATGTCCTGTCCCGACATAACCAGTTGAGGTTAAGACATGGTGATGCCCAGCAAGATATCGAGGTGGCTGTGTCACAGATTGAGGTGCGGTCAACCCACCGAACCCACCACCGAGTGGCGGCAAACAGAGGCCTCAGAAGAGCAGACTAGAAGGCTTGTCAGAAGCCCCAGCCCCAGTGTACAGAGAGATGAGTCTCACAGTCACATGTTACAAAGCCACACTCCAAGGCAAAGCAGATGCAGCAAACTCCAGTGAGCATGTGACAACCTTTGCCAGACCACTAGAAAGGCCAGACCCAACATACTACAGACACACGATCCCAGCTAGGGGGAGAGACTCTTACTACAGAGATGTAGTCCCAAGTAGGAGCCCCGACCCCTACTACATAGAGGAGAGCCCAGGTCGAGGCAGAGTGCACTACAAGCGAGCGATCATAAGACCAGAAAGTGATACGACCATGAGGAGAGTCTATGGCGAGGCAGAGACCGTCGCCGACCTGGAGAGATGTCACGACAATACTACCAGTCACCTAGTCAGAGCAAAGCACCGTACGACTCAACAAGAAAAGACCGCCTGCAGAGTCCAGGTCCGCAAGTCTCTCCAAGACAGGAGAGAACCTACAGAGGCCCAGCTCCCACTATCCCTCACTTTGTGCATGCCAACCCTAGAGAGTATGCATGGTTAAGGGTTGCCTTGGAAAATATCCTGCCTGCAGATGTCACGAGAAGTTTCAGATCCTCACTGATGACCTGAAGCTTGAAGAGGCCCCGCTCATAACAAATTCATATGGCAACTCAAGGCGACCTTACACTGACACAATGCATGCTCTTAACCAGCATTATGGCCAGCAGCCTCACCAGTTAGCTCTGCAGGAGATCGCTGAGCTCACGGACGAACTGGACATCAACAGTGCCGACATGAAAGCCTTCACAATGTTTGCTCTCGCCCACGTCGCCAGGCTGTTGGCGAAGCTACCCCATGACCTGCGATCAAATTTCCGAAGGTCAGTCTACCCCATGCGGTTTTCCATCCCCGCCTTGCTTGACCTCGCTGATTGGCTGGCGAGTGCAAGAAGACAGCTCGAGGTTCTCCAGCCCAACCGAGAGGGATAAGGGGAAGGAGGAGTTATCGCTCTGAACAGTGAGACAGGATTGGCACGTTCCCAGAGGAACTCTGCAGTTTCCGCCTCAGATGAGCCCAGTGGGACATTTCAACATCAAGATTGCACACGTACAGGCAGGTCATCCATCGTCGAATCCGATCGCCACGAACTTCGATAACAGGCGGCCGCACCCGGGACCAGAGAGGGTCAACGCGGTTCGACACAGGATGCTGAGAGGGAGAGGGAGCAGCGGAGGGGCCAGCTGAGTTTGTGTGTATGATGAAGGACCATAAGTCTGCCTGGAGTATGACTAGATGTTTCTCTTTACCTGTTAGTGTTGAATGTTAGTGGCGTTTCATGTGTGCGCAGATCACCTACTGTTTAATGCATCGCATACACAAGTCACTGTTACGCCGCTTGTGCTTATGTAAGACAGGCTTATTGAATATCCATACCTTATTCTATTATACGGCAATACAGTAATATAGTGAAACATATTATATAGTTGTATATATATATATATATATATATATATGTATATATATAGGCCTATATACAGAGAGAAGAGAGAGAGAGAGAGAGAGAGAGATTCACAGAGCATTCAGTACATTAACAGTTGAAGAGTTATGCTGTGTTTGGCTTGTGGTGGCATTAGGAAAATAAATCATAATTTTTACTAATCATCTTTTTTTTCGGTCATGTGTTGGCTTGCGGCGGCATTTGGAAAATATATCATCATTTATGTTTTTTCAGTAGGACGCCCGTGGCTGTCCAACTTCCCACCGGGAGCCCAGCCTAGTTGCGTTAGTATTTTATTCTCCACTATTTCACAGCATGAGTTTTCACGAGATTCAATTTTCTACGGAGGGAGATCGCGTCACGCGCAACATCACCATCATCACCACACGCTTAGAGAGAGAGGGGGAGAGAGAGAGAGAGAGAGAGAGAGAGAGAGAGAGAGAGAGAGACACACACACACACACACACAGACAGACAGACAGAGAGGGAGAGAGCTGAGAAGTGATCTGTGTTGCGATCACATCTCCTCCATACTGTACCGCCGCCTCACCGCAGTAGAAGCAGCGGCTCCGTCTCAGAGCGCCTCTTTACTTTCCCCCCAGATGACGCTCCCGCGGACGGGCGTGAAGTTGACCGAGGACCGTATCCCCACCGCCGATTGTTTGACGTTGTTGTTGTTGCTGTTGTTGTTTTTAATTAAACCGGGGAACCGTGAACCGGGGCAGGAGGACCAAGCGGACTGTGTTTCCCCCCTCCGTCATGTTATTCCCATGTACGGGATAACTTCCTCCTCTTACCTGGGTCTCTAACGCCGTTCTGCTTCGCCGCCACAAGACATTTTGGTAAGTGGACCTAATTCATTTAATTAACCATTAGGCGAAACGGGTTGTTTTTTTTAATGATGACGATTATGATTATGATTATTATTATTATTATAGGGGCTGAAACATAGGATCCCCCCTGGAAAAAAAGAGGTCACGATGCAATAGTCTATTGTGAGAGTAGAGGATATTATTATTATTATAGAGAATAGGGCTATATGGGCCCCCAAAGGTGGAAAAACTATAAAAAGTTTCCTTTTTCTCCTAATGCTGTCTGGACGGCTGTCATCCGCCCACCCTCTCGTTTCAATCCTGTACCAATACGACAGACACTTGCAAATAAGCATCATCACATTTGTTGGCAGTGACGCCATAACCTAAACATCAAAAAAATAAAAATGTCAGCCTAGATTGATCGCCAATATGGCTTAAATGACTCCTAACAGGTTATAACCTCAACGTGTGTAGGTGGATGTGTGTGTATTGACCTACCTAAGACTGTGTGTGTGTGTCTCGGGGACTGGAGTCGGTGCGTCCTCCCTCCCTCCGTACTGCCTATTTCTCTGAGTCTCACACCATAATATTCCTACTTCAAAGGAAACAAAAAAACCCGGATCTCCCAACTCTCAAAAGCCGCCTCCTCCTTGGCGGTGGCGGTGTGTTGGTCCAGGCCGACGCACGACGTCTAGTAATGGTCGTCTCCATTAGCGTCGGCTTTGTAAACACGTGGGACTATTTTATGGTTTTGGGATCATCAGTGGAGATGAGGCTCCGCCGGGAGGGACGCGTGGGGGATTTAATATGTTTTCTGTTGCCACTAATAATAGTCTCTTAAAGGTGACCTTCTTGGTAGGCCTATGGCTTTTGCTGAAACTCATATTACATATGATGATGAGATGATTAAAAACGGCCAAACGGTCCCAGGGTATCATTCATCGGATAATATTTTTTTTGTTTCAAAACCATAAAATGAAAAACACTTTTTTTGCTGTCAAAAAAAGAAAACCCCAAAAAAAACAATCATAAACTTTTTTAATTTTTTTTTTATTTGGGCAATTCCCATTTATCATTGTTGCTTTCTAGATGTGAGCATAAAGGTCCAGGATGTTCAGCCGGTTTTCGTTTGAAACCAAATCAAAGCGAAATCACGTGGTTATTTGTTTATTTATTTTTTTATTTCAAACGAAAAACACATCCAGGCAGCCCTAGGTCGCTTCACCTCACAGGGAAAGGCTCAGCGTCCGCCGTTTGTCCCCCCCTTGTTGGACGGAAACGCACCCCTGGGTGTGGATGCTGTGGCCCACCCATGGTTGAACGCATCCTCCTCCATTGGGGGTAGACGCGATGGCGCACACTCCTTGTATGCGTTCCCACCGCTTCAGCTGACATCCCCTTCTCAAGAGGATCTGACAGGCCGGTGCCAGTGAGACCAGACACACTGTTGCAGGCTCACAGGTCTATTCACCGCTCGCCCAATCTGTCAGGGCAGTTGCTGGTTTGGTTTCTGAGGTTGATTTTGCAGGGCGAGGGCAGCGCGGCAGTTATCAACACGATTCAGAGCACCCGCGCGCCTCCCACCGGGGCATTTTTGCGAAGTGGTGCGTCCCATCCTGTTGCGAGGTGGGAAGTGTGCTGGGGTTTTTACAGTCCCTGCTGAAGAAAGCCTTGACCTTCTCCACGGTGAAGGTCTACCTGATGGAGAACCAGTTTTCAGCCACCCCCTGGTCAAGAGATTATTGCGAGGGGCAAGACGTGTGAAACCTGTTGTCCCAGCGGGTTGGCACCACACTGGGACCTCCCCATCATTTTCCGTGGCTTATCGGGGGCCCCTTTCGAGTCTCAAACCCCTTAGATGCCTGGTCCTTCAAGACAGTGCTTTTACTGGCATTGGTTTCAGCTAAACTTCCTCTGCCTCTTGTGTCGTAGATAAGCTTTTGCTGAGAGCTATTACTACTCCTAATGTTGCTTTTGCTTAAGCTTGTCTCCCCCCCCCCCCCCCCCCCCCCCCTCATTCAGTGGTATCCCTATCTTGGGATTAGGAGTTACCGGATATTCTTTACTATGTTTACGGGTCGTAACTGGCGTTGTGAATATCCGGTCATCTGGTTACTGATGTTGGTGGTGGGGTGTCATCTATGTCATATTGGTCGTATGTTCAATAGGACAGGTTGCGGATGGTGCAAGGTGCTTGGCAGGGCTGGACTGGGATGAAAAATCGGCCCTGGCATTTTGGCCCAGACCAGCCCACCACAATTCGATCACACACTGGGGTTTAAATAAGTGATTGGGCCAGCCCAATGTCAATTAAGAAAAATAAACAATTAGCCGATTTATCTGTTTAATGGGTCGGTCAGACAAAACCCCCCAAAAAACACACAGTTGTGTCGGCCCGAAAGGCATGTCGGCCCACCGGGAAAGTACCCGGTCTGCCAGATGGCCAGTCCAGCCCTGGTGTTTGGGCAGACTTGGGTGTACCTCGCTTGCCGTCACTTATGTGATTTTGTTCACCGGCAGTCTGGGCTCCTCTCGCCGCTGTTTGGTGAACAGCAGACGTAGGATGCTCTCTCTCATGTTAAGTCGGCAAGTGGGTTGATTCCTTCAGAGCCTGAAGCTCCCCGCCGCTTGCTCTTGGTTTAGCCGCCCCAGTGTGGGGGCGTTGCAGAACCCTGATCCATCCTGTAATGCCATGTTTGAAAAAGTAGGTTTGAGTCAGAAGTACGGACTCACTGTGTTCTTCTGTCTTGTTCGCCACTTTTGCGGGTCACACGAGAATTGGGGTTTTTATTTTGGTTATTGTGCTTTGCACATGTATGGCTTCTAATAATAATAATAATAATAATAATTCATTGCATTTATATAGCACTTTTCAAGAACCCAAAGCGCTTTACATAGTGTGTGTGTGTGGGGGGGAGATATGACACCTCATCCGCTACCAGAGTGTAGCACCCACTTGGGTGATGCACGGCAGCCAGTATGCGCCAGAACGCTCACCACACACTGGCACAGCGGAGAGGTGAGGAATGAAACTGACCAATTAGAGACCAGGGGGCCTCATGTACGAAGACTTGCGTGGATTTTTGCGTGGATTTTGGCGTACGCCAAAACCCCGAAAATGTCGTAGCCTACGCACAAATAAATTCAGATGTATCAAAGTGTGCGTACGCATGGATCCGAGCACGTTTCTTTTGTACATCCCGATCAACGTGGAACTGAGCGCACGTGCAGATGTGGCAAACTCCTCCCTGTCCACGCCCTCATTTAAATATGCAAATCTATGTAAATAGGCCCTGGACCTGAGATTCACCTCTATCCGATCACATAAAACAAGCAAGTGTGGCACAGAGGATATTTATATATTATTGCCACTTACTTAAATGTGTTATTTTATATGTATGGACTTTATTTGGCATTTTTACAGACACCCCCCATTCAATTTTAAGCATTATTATTATTATTATTATTATTATTAAGTATTAAAGGCGCGAGACCACCCGCGGCTATATAAATTGTGGGCTGCGCTGCGTTCTTCAGTCGGCAGTTAACCCGGGACCAGTAAAGCCGCTGAAGACCGGCCGACTCACTTGTCTTTTTGTTTAATTTATTCTTTCAGAATAACATCTTTTCTAAAATATGCCAACCGTTGAGTCAGCTTGCACTCTATGGCTGTAACACAAGCATGAACAAAGGAAAGAAAAGAAATTTCACAGAGTCCGAGTTGGAGATTGTGGTGAATGACGTGGAGCCGCGGAGGGAGGTTCTCTCCGGTCCCCTGTCAGCAGGGATCAATATGAAGAGGAAGGAGATGAGTGGGAGTGTGTGTGTGAGGCGGTACATGCCGTGGGGTCCGAGCAGCCCGCACACACACAGGTGAAGAAGAAGTGGTCGGATCTGAAGGTGGAGGTGAAGCAGAGGAATATATTCTATGCGTCACTTTCATGCCGCACACTTGGAAGACCACTAGGCGGCGCTGTTTTTGAGCAAATTCCGTAACGCTAATAACTCCCGCATACTTTGTCGCACATTCGAAATCGGCTGATGAGCCAATTGTCATCGTTTGCAAGTAAATCCTCGCGTTCCCTAAATACTCGCTCACGTCGGATTGCACCATTTACAAGGTCCTCTAACAACGGTAACGCTGCCATCGGTAATACCATTTTCTTCATCACATTGCGCATGCGTTTATATCCACCCGTATAGTTGCAAACACGGTGGGTGTGTTAATTGTTCATGAGTGTGTCTCTGACGTGCACATCACTCTGATGACTAATTGTTTTTGACATTATTAACAGTTTCCCAGCGTCACCTCTAAGTGTCGCCAAAGGAACAATAGCTGTAGAAACGTGCGTACGCCAGCCATGAAGTTGACGTGAGGCACCGCACATTTCCACGGTCATTTCACGTTTCATACATCTGAACGTGAGCGTGGAACGCCATTTTTTTTTGCGTACACCACGTTTTTGTGCGTACGCAACCTTCGTACATGAGGCCCCAGGGGATGATCAGGTGGCCATGTTGGTACAAGAGCCGGGTTGGGAATTTGGCCGGGACACCGGGGTTAGCACCCCTACTCTTGCGATGAGTGCCACGGGATCTTTAGTGACCACAGGGAGTCAGGACCTCGGTTTAACGTCTCATCCGAAAGACGGTGCTCTAGACAGGACGGAGTCCCCGTCTCCATCCCGGGGCATTGGGGATCTAACAGAGGCCAGAGGGATGAGCATCCCCTACTGGCCCTCCAACACCACTGCCAGCACCACCTCGTCCCCCATCCAGAGATGGACCAGACCAGCCCCCGCTTAGCTTCCAAAGAAACCAGCAGTGCAAGGCAGGTAGCCATGGTGCTGGCTTCTGAGTCCGGTGTGCCCCGGGACTTGGTTCCATCAGGGGTACATTTATCGGGCTCCGCTCACAGCTTCACCTCAGCCCATAAGGCAAAGCCTAGAGCAACTAGAACGATAGTTATGTTTTTAAAACTCTAATTATATGATTGTAGGCATAGATGTCTAGTTACCAACCTGCTGTATCCTCCATTGCTGAAAGAATAGCATGGCCTTATGAACACAGTGCCACGGGAAATGTGGGCAGGGCCCACTTTGTTTGGTGCATTGTTGACATTTACTCTAAATGCCAAATTATAAATGAAAATCGTTTTGTAGTCACTTTTCTACGAAAGCGTATTGCATTCACTTGAGAAAAAATAATTCTGCTCTGGTTTTCTGAGTGAACGAGATATCTCAAAATCCCAAGAGAAGCTCTTATTCCTACTTGAGAGCTTGATTTCAACTGGGAATTCCTCATTCACAGTTGCAATCCCCAATCCCCATCACAAGCGGGATTCAGCTGGTTACCCTCATCTGTCAGCGAAGGGCAGGCACGCGCTGATCCACTCAGTGTAGCGCCTGTACATTCCCTGTTACCCGTGGTCACCATGGTAGGCACATAGACTACCATCACCATGGTAGGCACATAGAATACCATCATCATGGTAGGTACATAGTGTACCATCACCATGGTAGGCACATAGACTACCATCACCATGGTAGGCACATCGAGTACCATCACCATGGTAGGCACATAGAGTACCATCACCATGGTAGGCACATAGAGTACCATCACCATGGTAGGCACATAGAGTACCATCACCATGGTAGGTACATAGAGTACCATCAAAAGTTGATAGGGCAGACATTCGAATGAGTCGTCACCCCCCGCAAGGGTGAGTGATCAAAGGAACATAACTGATTTAATGAGCCATTCGCAGTTTCACTTTTCCAGCCGTGTGGACTTATACATGCATGGCTTAAACTTTGAGACATGCTACTGGCAGGATCAACCAGGATGGCCATAGACTCCTCTGTAGAAGAATCGGGCCATGAGCTTGATTTGACCCTGGTCTTGAAATCATATAGCGCTGTTGGAGGGTCAGGATGATTAGCAGCAGCAACCGTTACTCCAGGCAGGTGATCTTCTCGCAGGATTTTGACGTATCTCGTTAATTCAGAAAAACAAGGCAATTTTTTTTTCACAAGTGAATGCATTACACTTCCGTACTTTTCCGCCATCTTACAAATACATTATATATTATGTTGATATGTATTTTGGCAAAGTTTTGGAGCAGGATATATCATATCCCGTATATCGAGGCTGTATAAAATAGGTTCCCCATGATGAACTAAAGACGCGACACCAGTATGAGTCCTGTGTGTCTAGCGGCATCTACCTGCCCAGGAGACGGGGCTTCCTAGTGTAACCGTCGGGCAGCAGCACTCCTCTCCATAGAGCTTTTGTTTGGTTAATATTTCGACACAATTGGTGAATTACAAATTACCTGGCCCTGCCCGAACAATAGCCTGACTAAAAGGCAATTAAACTGGATACGTCATGTTTCAACATTTCCTCAATGGATATAACATTCAAATAGCTATTTAGAAGTGTATCCTTCTAGCTCTACAATAGGAAAAAGCAGGTCAAAAACTGTGACCAGCCGAGCTCTGGTGTAGATGTAACGCACATGGACTGTAATTAAGATTAAAACTGACTTTTGATGTGTAAATTAGTGGAAACTATTGTGGACATTAAAAAAGAAAAGATAAGCAGTGCTAAGAGTACTCAGTGAGATTTGGACCGAGTACTCGATTATAATCTTTTGGTATTTCTTGCATCCCCACTCCTAGCAGTGTTATTAGACTTGTGCAGCCGTACATGTTTGAGCCACCAGAGCCAGAATCCGATTCGTTGGAGGACACTGACCTCCCCGAGAATCAACCTCGTTCCTCTCAGTCTGAGTAATAACTCGTGACAACAAAAGGGTTTTTCGTTTTTGGTTTTGAAACAAACAACAGATTTACGTTTTTTTTGTTTTTGACAAATGAATTATGATGATACCCGGACCCCAAATGAGTAGCCTACATTACACCAGCCAATACAAGACCAATTCACTTTTAATTCAGTAAATCTCAAATTTTCCGATTACTTTTTTGCACTAGGAATAACCATTTCCTCACATTTCACAAATATGCTTGATTCTTAAAATTCACTTAGATGGGCAAGTATGCAGGTGACCTGAAAGCATAAATATAAAGTGCCTATAATTACTGTAAATCAAGAATATGCTCAACTATATATGCTAACTTCTATTTGTGCTGAATGCACGCATGCACACACACACACACACACACACACACACACACACACACACACATGAATGCCTTTTCTTGTTAAAGATAGGCCTACTCTACAAATGCACATTTCAAACACATTCTGAATGTTTTAATTGTACAGTGTGTTGACAGCCGATTAGTCACTATGTTAAATATTATGTGTTTTCGAAGAACAACATGGTTTTATAGATACACGACTGGGGAAAGGAACACACTTTTCTCAGATCAGCAGTCATGTGAGGAATTGGGTACGGTTTGCATAAAAGCTCTGGCAGACAAGTTGTGTTATAGTGTTAATTGCATTTCACCAAAGACCCAGTTGTTAGCACAGAATCACCAACTTCGCCAACAAAACTGTATCTGCCTTTGCAGGATGTTGAAGTTTGGATGTTTTTTGGAAACACTTTTGGCATGAAATGAGATCTGGTGTATTACTTATGTGAGTTAGCTATGACCCTTGACCCAATTCCTGTATATGTTCCTTGTCAACAACAAGGGTGAACTTAATCTTTTTCCCTAATTGGGGGTGTGAACACTGAGACCACCCTCAGAGGCTTTGCCAAGCCCACATTCATGTGAGATTTGATACCATTTCTACCTTTGAATCTTATGCCTCAGATACAGCATTAGAAATTCTCCTCAAGCCTCATTTGTCCAACCAGGCAGGGGTAACTGGGAAACGGCAGAGCATTTGAGTTGAGTCTGAATGTGATTTTCTGGTTTAAGGTTAACAAGGACAGCCCTTAAAGGGAAACAGCGGAAAGAGCTGGTGATAAGGTGGGGGTTGTGTGGATGGGAGGCCTCTTCAACTTTGTTTGTTTGTTGCCTTGTATGTCTGGATAGAGAAAATATGACAAATCCAGCTAATAGTCCAGATACCAACCTGTGAGTTTAGAACTCCTTGATGTGGTTGATCCAAGTTACTATCTAGACCCCACTAAATGTCAGACATTCCTTGTTTAATTATCGATTAGCTCTGGCTCAAGCTAAAGAGACACATGAGTCATTCTTTGCATTCTTGGCCTCTTAACAATACAGCACCCAGAAATTAGGGAGCACAAAATGTTCAGGGAGAGACAACACATCAGATTTGTTTGGGACTTTGGTCTGTGACTGCCGCACTAGGTTAGCCCATACACATTAGCAACTGTGTTAAAGGGCCGTTCCACCGGCACAGTCAGGCTTTTATTAACTCATACAACCTAGTGTCCCAAGCTGTCCCAAGTCTTGTGTTGTATAATATTCTCAATTTACTCCATAACTGCAATAACATCCTTGGTGCATTGCGTGGCAATGAGAGAGCGTTCAGAATATCGGGCAGATATAAGCTTGGCTACTTTTGTACTTTTGAGTTTCGTATTTTATTTCTTGACCTGTGGACTATGTGGATAACATTAGTGATGGGTCGTTCGCGAACGAACTAGTTCGAACGAACGACTCTTTAAAGTGAACGAACTGACCTCGTTCGCCACCGTCGTTCGCGTCGTTCGTCTCGTTCGTCTCGTTTGCTCTCTCTGACGCGCTGATTCGCGGCGCCGCTGATTCGCGAGTCGTGACTCGTTCGCTGACTGATTGACTCGAGGACTGAGACGTCACTCACGACTCGTCATCACGAGAGCCAGCCAATGTATGTTGTTTGTCTGTCTGTGACAGTCTAGGACGCTTTTGAGTGGTTGACACATTAACAATACCACTTTCACATTTGAATATTGCCTTTTACATTTACATATCAGTGAAATGGTAAATACATGCTGTCTTTGTATTTTCTGTGTCATGCCAGATTAATAAAATATTTGAATGTCTCGTCAATCTGTCTCGTTCTTTCATGCTTCCTTCTCACGCACGCAACCCGGCCGGGACCCGCAATATAAAATATGCCCAGAATAAACACAACTGTACATCATTAACTTTAAAACTCATCATTGCTAAATCAAGTCTATTATCTTGCTGATATACATCCAATAATCTACTACGCCCCCCCCCCCCACACACACACACACACACACACACACATCCCGCTGCGTTTGGTTTGTCTAACGTTACGTTGAATTGGGGGAATGGGGCATTTTGATCCTGACATGTCATTATGCATACATTAAATAAATCTGTTGAACTCAAATGAAATACATATGTTAACATATTCAACCAGACACAATGTTGTATTTGCTATTAACACATTTATTAACGCCATCAAGCACCATTGCACGATTGTGAATCGTGATTTCATGATTAGTTAGTAAATGAGAAGAACGAGGGAGTCCGAGACCGACTCAGCTGCATTCGTGATTCGTTTGAATGTTGTGTGAACGAGGAGGAGCCGAGTCTGACCGACTCGGCTGGCATTCGCCGTTCGCGAATGACAGCCCTGAGCCGAGTCGTTCGTGATTCGCGAACGAGGGAGGAGCTAAGTGAACGACTGAACGACTGAACAAGTCAGTGAATGATTCAGCGCTACCGGAAACACGAACGAACGAACGAACGAACAACTCTTCATGGCGAACTGAACGACGCGAACTAGTTCGCGCAAACGAACGAGGAAATCCACCACTAGATAACATCAAGCCGTCTCATTTTCCATGCTTGGTTTAACAGGATATAGAGTTGCTAAGCGGCTGCCATCACAGTTAGGTAACAATGTAACTATTGAGCGTTGTAAAACAGTGGTTGTAATGGAGCCCAACATGACATAAAAGTTTATGCATGTCCTTATTTGCATTTCAAAATTAATAAAGTAATGAATAAAAAACTACAAGCTTTGTATCAATACACAATTTTATTTGCCATAGTTAGTTGCACATATCATTAAGAAAGCCTCCAGAGAAAAGAAAGTCCAACATTAGGTTGAAACTCTTGTGCAGGGCCGTGCAGAGACCCTTTGAGGGGCAGGTGCTCAGGAGTTTTTGTTGAGCGGGGGGAGGGGGGGGGGGGGGGGGGGGGGGGGGGGGGGGGGGGGGGGGGGGGGGGGGGGGGGGGGGGGGGGGGGGGGGGGCGGAGTTTCTGTTGCGCGATTGTTGGCGGGGGGTGGGGAG
>JAOPHQ010004134.1:0-29293 GCA_030340625.1 Merluccius polli | reverse complement strand
GGAGAGGGGTGTATGTTACACTACCGTTGTAACAGACAATGTAACCACCACCATCATCACAATCAAGTCTCCAGGACTTGTTGTTCCATCCAAGCCTGCTGTCAACACCCCCTCCTCTCCTTGTGATTCCTCTGTATGTCACTCCTATATAAACAGTTCCTCTCCTCTCCACCTCCCAGTAACAGCGGCCAGTCAGACCCTCTCTACACAACACCTGGACCTGGGAGTCAAATCTGTCTGGGTGGTCAGGATGAGACTGATCCTCTTTAACCCCCATCACCTTCCTGTGGTCCTCAGACAGAGAGAGACGTCTGTGGGCTGTGTTTGGGTCCAGTGTGAGTCCACAGGCATCTGAGGGGAGAACAAGACATGATTAGGGGCTGAAGGTCCAGTCCCGGTTTTCCGGTCCGGTCCGGTGCACCGGCCTAAACCGGTTTGATGTGATGCAAACCCACTGAACCGGCATTTGTCCTGAAGAGACCGGTCCAAAAGTCTCCCAGATCCAACTTGTATTGTGTTAGTAACCAGCAGGAGGACAGGTGATGAACATGATGTGATGTTTAGTGTTGTTAGATGTTTAATCATCATCATCATCATCATCATCATCACCATCACCACCATCATCATCATCATCATCATCATCATTAACACAGAGTAACAAACATATATCCTGTGATGGGCTGTAGTGGAATAGTGTGCTGTGACTTTTATAAGCCACAGTGCGTATCGTTTATAAGATCATTAAAGTTAAAGTTCATTCAAATCCCATGTGTGTGTGAGTGGCCGTCAAAACATTGAAACCTAGAGAAATATATGAACTGCATCTCCTCCCACAATATTAACACTACACACACATTATACATCCATGTTTTGTATATTATTATAACTTTTATATTCTAGTATTATGTATATTGTGTTGTGTGTATTGTAATACATGTTATTAGTGAACCTACAGAGATGTTTTGTACATTATTATAACTTTTATATTCTAGTATTATGTATATTGTGGTGTGTGTATTGTAATACATGTTATTAGTGAACCTACAGATATGTTTTAGAGTCTTTAAACACTGGCAGCAGCCTCAGAAGAGCCTTCTCTGAAGCAGAGTATTTCTTCAGGTCAAACACGTCCAGCTCCTCTTCTGATGTCAGTAAGATGAAGACCAGAGCTGACCACTGAGCAGGGGAGAGAAATGCTCTGGAGAGACTTCCTGATGTCAGGTACTGTTGGATCTGCTCCACTAGAGAACGGTCCTTCAGCTCATTCAGACAGCGGAACAGATTGATGCTTCTCTCAGTAGAGATATCTCCACCTATCTTCTCCTTGATGTAGCTGACTGTTTTCTGATTGGTCTGTGACTTATTTCCCGTCTGTCGCAAGTCTCGTAGGATAATCTGATAGGTCTGTGAGCTACTGCCTGTCTGTCCCAGTAGACCTTGTAGGGGAATCTGATTGGTCTCCAGAGAGAGGCCCAGGAGGAAGCGGAGGAACAAGTCCAGGTGTCCGTTCTCACTCAGTAAGGCCTTGTCCACAGCACTCTGGTAGAGGAGGAGTTCATCTCCCCCAGAGGTTGGTTGTTCTTCTGAGAGTAGGTTGACACCAGTGTTTCTGAAGGTCAGAAAGACATGAAGGGCAGCCAGAAACTCCTGGATGCTCAGATGGACAAAGCAGAAGACCTTGTCCTGGTACAGCCCACACTCCTTTTTAAATTTCTGGGTGAACACTCCTGAGTACACTGAGGTGGCTCTGAGTATCTGCACTCGAGCGCCAGAGTCTGAGTGAGCCGGTGATCGCTGGGAATGGTGCCGGGGACTCGGGGTCTGCTGAGACGGAGACGGTGTCTGCAGTGCAGGGAGCCTCGGAGAGAGGGAGCCCGCGGGAGGGCGAGCTGTCAGTGAGGAGGCACCGGAGGTCAGTGTCTTCGGCAATCTGCTGCGACGGGGCTGTAACATCGGGACGCTCCCCCAAGGATGTGGGGAAGGCAGAGATGGCGCTGGAGCGGTCTCCCGGAGGTATGGCTCTCTCCACTGGATGGAATGTGGTGGTGAAGAAGGGCCGACCTGTGCACGGGTCGGCGAAAGCTGCCGCTCAGGCTGGACCGCGAGCCGCTAAGTGAGTGTTTTTGCCTCCAAATTCTCTCCTGAACTAGACGCTGAAACACTGTCTCGGTATCTCAAAGAAAAACTTGGCCGTGAGGTAAAATGCCAAAAGATTGACACAGTACAAAGCAGATTCGGATCCTTTAAATTGTATGCTGAATGCAATGAAGTGGCTGAAATCTACAAACCGGAGCTTTGGCCGGACGGGGCGCTTGTGAGGCGCTACTACGAGCCGCGCAGGGAAGGTGTTGCGGGGGTAAACACTGCTGCGATCTCGAGCGGTATACGCGTCCTGGGTGGTGCCGTGGGCGAAAAGTAGTCATGTTTTTTAAATGGAAATAAAACTTGTGTCATACAACTGCCGTGGCCTGCGTTTGGGCCAGAGCGCAGGGGATAAAGCTCGCCGTATGGTTGTTGACACTCTTTTAGACAAGTGTGATATACTGTGTATACAAGAGACATTTCTAGCCAAACAGGATCTCGACAAATTAAACAGTTTTAATCATAACTTCCATGGGGCTGGGGAGTCTACAACAGACCTCTCTATGGGAATAGTCCGAGGGAGGATACCTGGGGGTGTTGCTATTCTGTGGAACAAGAAGCTTGACTCACTGATAAAAGTGATCAGACTAGGCGTGGACTGTTGTATTGCTATACATTTTATCCACAATGATAAAGATTTTGTAATCCTTAATGTGTATACACCCTATGAATGTCGGGAGAATGAAGATGAGTATTTGCATAGACTTGCATTTATTAATTCTTTTATTCAGGATAACTTGTCATCTAATGTGTATGTTATTGGGGATATGAATGCAGACATTACTGATAGCAGGTCAATGTTTGAATCCCATATGTTTCAATTTTGTGAGGATAACAAACTTATACTGTCAACCAAAGGGTATCTGCCTGCAAATAGTTATACCTACATCAGTGAGGCCTGGCATACTACATCATGGCTGGACCATTGCATCAGCACTGCTGATGCACATGCTTCCCTGGGGAGTATGGATATCTTGTATGGCACAGCAAGCACTGACCATATTCCCTTTTTAATGTCAATCAAAGTTGAGCAGTTACCTGGTGTGTCGAGTGTTGAAGGGAACGCCAGCATAGTAAAGGTAGACTGGGCTACACTTACAGAGGCAGATCGTTCAGTTTTTTATGCTCTCACAGAGAAACATTTTAAAAATATACATGTCTGCAAAAATGCAATTTTGTGTAGGGAGACAAATTGTAAGGTGAAGGAACATAGACAAGCTCTATGTCTTATGTATGATAGCATTATGGGTGCTCTGCACGAAAGCGGTAAACCTTACCACAAAAATAAAAATAGCAAAACCTACAACATCAGACCCGGTTGGAAAGAGATTGTGGCTGAGCATCATCGGGAAGCCGGTGAAGCCTTTAAGGCCTGGGACAGAGCAGGCAGACCTAGACAAGGGCAGCTGCTTGAGCATAAGAAGCTCACCAATGCCAGGTTTAAGTATGCTGTTAGATACATACAGAAAAATGAACAAAACATGAGGGCTGACTCCATGGCTAAGAAGCTGTTAAGTAATAATGCGACTGATTTTTGGAAAGAAGTCAGAGTTCTAAACAACTGCAAAGCACCCTTACCATGTTCTGTAGGTGGAGTTTCAGGTACAAATAATATAGCTGAGGTATGGCGCCTACATTATAGTGCTCTGTTTAACTGTATCAACAGTGAGCCGTATAAGGCAGACAACAACATGACTGATGACCCCATGGTTATCACAGCACAGGAGGTGTATAATGCCGTACACAAACTAACTAACAACAAAGCAAGTGGCCTTGATGGTATTGATGCTGAGCATTTGAAATATGCCAGTGTGAGAACATATCCTCTCCTCGCATTATGTTTTACTGGTTTTATGTTACATGGCATGCTTCCTGATTCTATGCTTTCTGTTCTATTAGTGGCTGTAATTAAGGACAAGACTGGTAAAATTAGCAGTCTCGATAATTACAGACCCATAGCACTGGCAAGTATAGTATCTAAAGTGCTGGAAATGATCCTGTTGGACAAAATATATGAGTACATTCACTCCACAGATAATCAATTTGGCTTTAAACCCAAGCATGGCACTGACCTCTGCATTTATGCGCTAAAGGAAATGGTAGATAAATATAGAGGACAAAACTCATCAGTCCTTATGTCCTTTATTGATGCGTCACGCGCCTTTGATCGCATCAATCATTTTAAGCTTTTTACTAAGCTAACCCAAAGAGGGGTGCCGGGGAGCATAGTTAGGATTTTAGCCTACTGGTATGCCAACCAGACTATGAAAGTTAAGTGGGGAAATAGTTTATCTCTCCCTTTTCAAGTAACTAATGGTGTCAGGCAGGGGGGAATTTTGTCCCCTGTACTTTTTAATCTATACATGGATGATCTGTCTAAGCAGTTAAATGCCTGTAACACTGGATGTATGCTGGGTGATAATCTAGTGAATAATCTGATGTACGCAGATGATCTGGTGGTACTGAGCCCAAGCAGCGCTGGTTTCCAGCAGCTTCTCAACATTTGCACCGTGTATGGGATTGAAAATGATATCATGTATAATGCCAGCAAGAGTGTTGTCTTAATTTGTAGAACCAAAGAGGACAAGGGTCAAATATTTCCAGATTTTAAACTTTCTTTTAATGTTCTTAATGTCTGCAGTAAGGTCAAGTATCTCGGCCATTTTATTACAGAACATATGACAGATGATGAGGATATTCGCAGACAGTGCCGTAAGATGTATGCGCAGGCGAACATCCTCGCACGTAAATTCAGCATGTGCTCTGAAGCAGTTAAGATTACTCTGTTCAGAGCTTACTGCACACCACTCTACACTGCCCACTTGTGGTCAAGGTACAAGAGAGCTAGCTTTCAGAAACTGCAAGTGGCATATAATGATGCAATGAGAATTCTACTCAAAAGGCCTAAATGGAGCAGTGCAAGTGCAATGTTTGTGGCTGCAAGAGTCAATACTCTCCAAGCTGTTCTTAGGAATCTAATGCACAGATTCATGTGCCGTTTGGATGAGTCTGAGAATAGCATCATTGTCAATATAAGTAACCCTGTGAAGAGCTGCATCAGATATACCTCTAGTCTTAGGAGACATTGGCTTAACTGCTTGTATTTATCACTGTCTTAAGTTATTGTGTAAAGGACTGTTTTTAATTCATGCTTTTAATTCATGTTTAATTTTTTTTAATTCATGTTTTAATTCATGTTTCTAATTAATGTTGCTTGTTGGAGTCTGTATTTTGTATGTATCTATGGACCTTGAGTCTGCAATAAAGACATAAAAAAAAAAAAAATAGAACTTACGACGAATGCTCCGAGTCCTCCGACAAAGCTAGCGCTAGTTTAGAACCAAGCGAGATGACTTCCGGTTTTCAAAATAAGACGAGGATAATACGAAGGCAAACGAGGTGTGTGTGTGTGTCTGTGGGCCTAATGACTTTTAAACAGGAAAAAATGCCTTATACTACATTTTTACTGTACAGTAACATCACTTTGGTCCATAAATTCGGTCAATGGTTGGTACAGTTGACTTCAGGTCCACCCTGGCTACTTCCTCAGTCATTATCAAACATTTTTACTGTATCATTTTGGAGAAATTAAGCCTCAAAGTTGCATCTTTAGCTTCTTTTAAACAGGAAAAAGGCCTTATATGCCATTTTTACTGTACAGTAACATTAACATGGTGCATAAGTTCGGTCAATACTTGGTACAGTTGACTTCAGGTCCACCCTGGCTACTTCCTCAGTCATTATTAAACATTCTTACTGTATCATTTTGGAGAAATTAAGCCTCAAAGTTGCATTTTTGATTTATTTATTTTTTAACAGGAACAAATAAATGCCTTATACTCTTTATTTACTGTACTATAACAACACTTTGGTCCATAAGTTCAGACAAAGGTTTGTACAGTTGACTTCAGGACCACCCTGACTACTCCCTTAGTCATTATCAAACATTTTTACTGTATAATTTTGGAGAAATTAAGCCTCAAATTTGCATTCTTTTTTTTATTTTTTTTTAAGGAAAAAATGCCTTATACTCTTTATTTACTGTACTATAACATCACTTTGGTCCATAAGTTCAGACAAAGGTTGGTACAGTTGACTTCAGGACCACCCTGACTACTCCCTTAGTCATTATCAAACATTTTTACTGTATCATTTTGGAGAAATTAAGCCTCAAAGTTGCATTTCTGATTTTTTTTTTTTAACAGGAAAACATGCCTTATACTCTTTATTTACTGTACTATAACATCACTTTGGTCCATAAGTTCAGGCAATGGTTGGTACACTTGACTTCAGGACCAACCTGGCTACTGCCTCAGTCATTATCAAACATTTTTACTGTATCATTTTGGAGAAATTAAGCCTCAAAGTTGCATTTTTTGCTTCTTTTAAATATGACAAAAGGTCTAATACTCCATATTTACTGTACAATAACAACACTTTGGTCCATAAGTTCAGACAAAGGTTGGTACAGTTTACTTCAGGACCACCCTGACTACTTCCTCAGTCATTATCAAACATTTTTACTGTATCATTTTGGAGAAATAAAGCCTCAAAGTTGCATTTTTTGCTTCTTTTAAACATGACAAAAAAGTCTAATACTCCATATTTAATGTACAATAACAACACTTTAGTCCATAAGTTCAGACAAAGGTTGGTACAGTTGACTTCAGGACCACCCTGACTACTTCCTCAGTCATTATCAAACATTTTTACTGTATAATTTTGGAGAAATTAAGCCTCAAAGTTGCATTTCTGATTTTTGTTTTTGAACAGGAAAACATGCCTTATACTCTTTATTTACTGTACTATAACATCACTTTGGTCCATAAGTTCAGGCAATGGTTGGTACACTTGACTTCAGGACCACCCTGGCTACTGCCTCAGTCATTATTAAACATTTTTACTGTATCATTTTGGAGAAATTAAGCCTCAAAGTTGCATTTTTTGCTTCTTTTAAATATGACAAAAATGCCTTATACTCTTTATTTACTGTACTATAACATAACTTTGGTCCATAAGTTCAGGCAATGGTTGGTACAGTTGACTTCAGGACCACCCTGACTACTTCCTCAGTCATTATCAAACATTTTTACTGTATCATTTTGGAGAAATTAAGCCTCAAAGTTGCATTTTTGATTTTCTTTTTTTAACAGGAGAACATGCCTTATACTCTTTATTTACTGTACTATAACATCACTTTGGTCCATAAGTTCAGGCAATGGTTGGTACAGTTGACTTCAGGTCCACCCTGGCTACTTCCTCAGTCATTATTAAACATTCTTACTGTATCATTTTGGAGAAATTAAGCCTCAAAGTTGCATTTTTGATTTATTTATTTTTTAACAGGAACAAATAAATGCCTTATACTCTTTATTTACTGTACTATAACAACACTTTGGTCCATAAGTTCAGACAAAGGTTTGTACAGTTGACTTCAGGACCACCCTGACTACTCCCTTAGTCATTATCAAACATTTTTACTGTATAATTTTGGAGAAATTAAGCCTCAAATTTGCATTCTTTTTTTTATTTTTTTTTAAGGAAAAAATGCCTTATACTCTTTATTTACTGTACTATAACATCACTTTGGTCCATAAGTTCAGACAAAGGTTGGTACAGTTGACTTCAGGACCACCCTGACTACTCCCTTAGTCATTATCAAACATTTTTACTGTATCATTTTGGAGAAATTAAGCCTCAAAGTTGCATTTCTGATTTTTTTTTTTTAACAGGAAAACATGCCTTATACTCTTTATTTACTGTACTATAACATCACTTTGGTCCATAAGTTCAGGCAATGGTTGGTACAGTTGACTTCAGGACCACTCTGACTACTCCCTCAATCATTATCAAACATTTTTACTGTATCATTTTGGAGAAATTAAGCCTCAAAGTTGCATTTTTGATTTTCTTTTTTTAACAGGAGAACATGCCTTATACTCTTTATTTACTGTACTATAACATCACTTTGGTCCATAAGTTCAGGCAATGGTTGGTACAGTTGACTTCAGGTCCACCCTGGCTACTTCCTCAGTCATTATTAAACATTCTTACTGTATCATTTTGGAGAAATTAAGCCTCAAAGTTGCATTTTTGATTTATTTATTTTTTAACAGGAACAAATAAATGCCTTATACTCTTTATTTACTGTACTATAACAACTCTTTGGTCCATAAGTTCAGACAAAGGTTTGTACAGTTGACTTCAGGACCACCCTGACTACTCCCTTAGTCATTATCAAACATTTTTACTGTATAATTTTGGAGAAATTAAGCCTCAAATTTGCATTCTTTTTTTTATTTTTTTTTAAGGAAAAAATGCCTTATACTCTTTATTTACTGTACTATAACATCACTTTGGTCCATAAGTTCAGACAAAGGTTGGTACAGTTGACTTCAGGACCACCCTGACTACTCCCTTAGTCATTATCAAACATTTTTACTGTATCATTTTGGAGAAATTAAGCCTCAAAGTTGCATTTCTGATTTTTTTTTTTTAACAGGAAAACATGCCTTATACTCTTTATTTACTGTACTATAACATCACTTTGGTCCATAAGTTCAGGCAATGGTTGGTACACTTGACTTCAGGACCAACCTGGCTACTGCCTCAGTCATTATCAAACATTTTTACTGTATCATTTTGGAGAAATTAAGCCTCAAAGTTGCATTTTTTGCTTCTTTTAAATATGACAAAAGGTCTAATACTCCATATTTACTGTACAATAACAACACTTTGGTCCATAAGTTCAGACAAAGGTTGGTACAGTTTACTTCAGGACCACCCTGACTACTTCCTCAGTCATTATCAAACATTTTTACTGTATCATTTTGGAGAAATAAAGCCTCAAAGTTGCATTTTTTGCTTCTTTTAAACATGACAAAAAAGTCTAATACTCCATATTTAATGTACAATAACAACACTTTAGTCCATAAGTTCAGACAAAGGTTGGTACAGTTGACTTCAGGACCACCCTGACTACTTCCTCAGTCATTATCAAACATTTTTACTGTATAATTTTGGAGAAATTAAGCCTCAAAGTTGCATTTCTGATTTTTGTTTTTGAACAGGAAAACATGCCTTATACTCTTTATTTACTGTACTATAACATCACTTTGGTCCATAAGTTCAGGCAATGGTTGGTACACTTGACTTCAGGACCACCCTGGCTACTGCCTCAGTCATTATTAAACATTTTTACTGTATCATTTTGGAGAAATTAAGCCTCAAAGTTGCATTTTTTGCTTCTTTTAAATATGACAAAAATGCCTTATACTCTTTATTTACTGTACTATAACATAACTTTGGTCCATAAGTTCAGGCAATGGTTGGTACAGTTGACTTCAGGACCACCCTGACTACTTCCTCAGTCATTATCAAACATTTTTACTGTATCATTTTGGAGAAATTAAGCCTCAAAGTTGCATTTTTGATTTTTTTTTTTTAACAGGAGAACATGCCTTATACTCTTTATTTACTGTACTATAACATCACTTTGGTCCATAAGTTCAGGCAATGGTTGGTACACTTGACTTCAGGACCACCCTGGCTACTCCCCCACTCAAGATCAAACATTTTTACTGTATAATTTTGGAAAAATTAAGCCTCAAAGTTGCATTTTTGTTTTTTGAACAATGCTGTATAAGGCATTTTTTCCTGTTTAAAAGAAGCTACAGATGCAAATTGAGGCTTAATTTCTCCAAAATGATACAGTAAAAATGTTTGATAATGACTGAGGAAGTAGCCAGGGTGGTCCTGAAGTCAACTGTACCAAGTATTGACAGAACTTATGGACCAAAGTGATGTTATACTACAGTAAATAAAGAGTATAAGGCCTTTTTGTCATGTTTAAAAAAAGCTAAGAATGAAACTTTGAGGCTTAATTTCCCCAAAATGATACAGTAAAAATGTTTGATATTGAGTGAGGGAGTAGCCAGGGTGGTCCTGAAGTCAACTGTACCAACCATTGCCTGAACTTATGGACCAAAGTGATGTTATAGTACAGTAAATAAAGAGTATAAGGCATTTTTTCCTTAAAAAAATAAAAATAAAAAAATGCAACTTTGAGGCTTAATTTCTACAAAATTATACAGTAAAAATGTTTGATATTGAGTGAGGGAGTAGCCAGGGTGGTCCTGAAGTCAACTGTACCAACCATTGCCTGAACTTATGGACCAAAGTGATGTTATAGTACAGTAAATAAAGAGTATAAGGCATGTTTTCCTGTTCAAAAACAAAAATCAGAAATGCAACTTTGAGGCTTAATTTCTCCACAATTATACAGTAAAAATGTTTGATATTGAGTGAGGGAGTAGTCAGAGTGGTCTTGAAGTCAACTGTACCAACCTTTGTCTGAACTTATGGACCAAAGTGTTGTTATTGTACAGTAAATATGGAGTATTAGACCTTTTTGTCATGTTTAAAAGAAGCTAAAGATGCAACTTTGAGGCTTAATTTCTCCAAAATGATACGGTAAAAATGTTTGATAATGACTGAGGAAGTAGCCAGGGTGGACCTGAAGTCAACTGTACCAACCATTGACAGAACTTATGGACCAAAGTGATGTTACTGTACAGTAAAAATGTAGTATAAGGCATTTTTTCCTGTTTAAAAGTCATTAGGCCCACAGACACACACACACACCTCGTTTGCCTTCGTATTATCCTCGTCTTATTTTGAAAACCGGAAGTCATCTCGCTTGGTTCTAAACTAGCGCTAGCTTTGTCGGAGGACTCGGAGCATTCGCCATAAGTTCTATGATACGGGCGCAGTTAAAACGTTTGTGCGGCTGACTTGACTCCGCGAAGACGAATGACGGCTCATTTGACCGCAGTGCGGGAACCCTGTTATATCATGTCACTTTCTGGGAAAGTATTTATTTGAAACACCTGTGTGACGGTATAACATAGATAGATAATATAGAGAGAGGATATTCAACTATTGTATTTTATCATCTCTAACAAATCCTTACCTCTTCTCAACAGACTGATTTCCATCTTTAAACTGATCAGGATGCCTCATAGAGTGGTCACTCTTCATGGAGACACCGCTGGGTCCAGGGGAGTCTGCTCTCTCCTGCTGCTCTGGGCTTCAACACAACACACACACAGCTTTTACTCAGACTAATGATGGTGTGATGATATATCACTGCTGAGCTCTGAGATGGACAACAGTCACACACAGTTAGAGATCCTCTTCTTACCTCTTAGCTCTGCTGTGGCGGCCATGTTCCCCAGACAGAGTGGTTTCAGAGGGAGGACCCCCCTCCTCTGTCTCCTCATCCATAGTAGACTGGACACCTGGACACACACACACACACACACACATACACACACACACACACACACACACACACACACACACACACACACACACACACACACACACACAGCTGTATAGAGTAAAGTGCTTCCTGGTAATAACAGGACGGCTGTAATAATATAATACTAATACTAATAATTATTAATATTATTAAAATGTGTATTATTGTTTTTTAATTAATAATAATAACAATAATAATACTAATAATAATAATACTGTGGCTCTGGGATCTCCAAAAGACACAGTTCACATCTCTACTACAGAAAGCCTTTCAACAGCATTTCTAAAAGGTTGGAAACTAACGGACGTAAAATAGTTGAAAGGATAAAGAGTGAGGAAGTCAACGTTTAGTGTTTAAAACCAGAGAAAGCAGCTGAATGTTGGAGTCTGTAATATAAGGCCTCTAAGTGTCCACATAGAGAGCATATGGAGAATATTAGATGGCCACAGTCTGCTCAACACGACCTGTATTTACACGATGAAAGGAGGCTGGGAAAGCGAAAGTGAAAGTAAAACACACACACACACACACACACACACACACACACACACCCTATAGGAAGGCCTTTATTTGTGTAGGGTCGTTGTTTATATTGAAATAAATATGAAATACTGTCCTTAATGTTTATCGTGTTTATGTTAAAATCTCCAAAAGAGTTGAAAGCGAGCGCGCCACAGATGAGGAAGTCAGCCATTTTGTAGTTTAGCGTATTGAGGAAGTTTAAGTTTGTTAACATGTTAATAATGTTGTTGGTAGTGTTAGTGATGTTAGTACTTTAATACGAGGAGCTGGAGACGTATATGAAGAACAATAGACAGTAAAGTGTAGATATAGTAGTAGCCTACCTTTATGTCCTCCGCGTTACAAGGAGCCGTCGGCGGACTTTCCGTTGAGGGAATGTAAGGGACCGTCTGAAAAAATGTAACCCTAACCCTAAACCTAAACCTAGCCCATAGCATGACTTTACTCTCGTAATTAATTCAATATGTACTACTTCATTCTCGTAATTAATTCAATATGTACGACTTTATTCTCGTAATTAATTCAATATGTACGACTTTATTCTCGTAATTAATTCAATATGTACGACTTTATTCTCGTAATTTAATGTGGCCCTAATACTCCGTCGTAAAAAATAGATAATAAATATATACTCTTTTTATATTGACTTTGTTTAATTTATTTTTTTACATTTTTTCAAAAATGTAATTGCCGTAGATTAAAGGCCGCGGTATACTCGCCGCTCCCAAGCTGTCGCGCGACAATGTGACGTCACGGGAGCACGGTAACTATTTATACTCGCGCTGGCGGCCGCGACAGTAGTTGCAGTCTTCTCCTGATCATCCAAACTGCATTTTCATTTTCTTCTTCAAGACTGCTCATTTTATGACACAACTAAAAAGAAAACAAAGAGGACATTGCGTATCACAATACACAAGAGGAAACCATGTGGGACTCGAACCCTGGACTACAGACCTGATAACCTGCAGCGCTCTGCATTGGGCCACCTGGACGCCCGCTCTGATTTGCTGGAAAGTCGCACTTGTATTTGACATCACAATACACAAGAGGAAACCACATAGATGTCCCTTGCCGGGACTCAAACCCTGGTCTACAGATCTGATAACCTGCAGCACTTCACGTTGCGCCACCTGGACACCAACTGTGATGTGCTGGGAAGTCACACTTGTATTTGACATTACAATTCATGTAGAAATAAGATGACACCACAGCATACTACCTGGGACTTGAAACCGGGTCTCTTGATGTGCAGATGATACACAATTCTCTCCGCTGTAACCCTCACTCCCTGGAGCTCAAAGCGCATGGCTCTCTCCGTTGCGCCAACAAGACGGACAGAATATGCACGTGTACTTCACAATTCACGTCACATAGAAATAAGACGGCACCACAGAGATCTCCCTCACCGGGCCTCGAACCCAGACCCAGCTGACAACCCACGACTCACCGGGCCTTGAACCCAGACCCAGCTGACAACCCACGACTCTAGCCTCCGGAAGTTACACTTTACATTACAACTCACGCCAGGACTTGCGTCTCTTCGCTGTACCGCCGCCTTCTTAAGACAATGTGATCAAATATCAAGGACACATAAGTTTGACAGCAGAGACTGGGGGGGTGTTGCACATTAAAGTCACACCAGGGGCTGTTCTAGGATCAGACCTTTGGGGGGGCTCAGAGGGGGTTCTAGGATCAGACCTTTGGGGGGGCTCAGGGGCGGTTCTAGGACCAGACCTTTGGGAGGGCTCAGAGGCAGTTCTAGGATCAGACCTTTGGGGGGGCTCAGTAGCTGTGAGGGAAAGAGAAATCCCGTATGTGAGAGAATCATGCTGGCAACAGACCCAAGTAGGCCAATTAGGCCCACTTCTACTTCTGTATTAATTAGGACATATCTCGGGTTCTGTTTGGAGTACAAAAATAATATTGGTATCGTTGGAAAGGTAAACATTAGGGATGTCCAATATTATCGACCCACCGATATTATCGGCCAATATTGGCATAAAAAATCAATATCGGAAAATATCGGTATCGGTACCGATACCGAAATCGATACCGAAATTGATTTTGAAATAATTTCAGACATCTGTTATGTTTCAAGTGAGGACGTGGTTTGATGACATCATCAAACGCGCCGCGCCGTCTCCATAACAAGCCTGCATGTGCGGCCGTGTAGCGGGACGCCAGTTGTAGCTGTAGTTATGTCGTGGTTTGGAATTATTTCAAAGTTTCTACGTTGAATAGTAAAATAGGGGTTATGCGCAACATCTAACGCATTCTGCGAAACAGTTCTCATCACAACCGGTTCAGGTCCGCCTTGCCGCGCTCAAATTATTTTATTTATTAATCCGCACTTCCAGACCGTCACCGGGGCTTCAGAGTATTGAATGGGGGGTGTCTGTAAAAATGCTACATAAAGTGCATACATATAAAATAACACATTAAAGTAAGTGGCAATAATATATAAATATCCTCTGTGCCACACTTGCTTGTTTTATCTGATCAGATAATATTCTGTCCCTCAGTTTGTTTTGTTTGTATATTTCGCATGTGAGAGTATTGTAATGTGCCTTTAAGAGAAGTCTAGTGATTTGCGAGAATTAGCGTCATCGAGTGACGTATCGCGGAAGCAGGAAGTGATTTTGTATTAAAAGCTAGAGTACAGCCGAGTTCTCCGCACATGTTCCTGCGTTGTCTGCCGTTTTTCATCACCTGTTGCGCTTAAGAAAGGCATAATCTGTAAGTACAAGTACAAAGATGCTTTATTATAGATGCGTATTGATACTCTCGTTTTGTGTTGTTATGGTCGGAATGTTATTTAATCCGTAAAAGCCACGTGTTAGCATATAGCATTTTGATCGCTTTTTGATGGTATTTGTTGTTGATTTTATACATGGCAATACTTTTGAATGTGGAATGTATGTTTTTATACTGAAACTATGCTCTTTATTCTTTTTCTATTGTCACAGTTTTACAAATTAAGAAATGGTTTTTCCAGTAAAGCTCAGAAGAATTCCACGAGTGACTCACGAGTGATTATTGAAGCCATTTATGTTTAGCTCGCTGCATAAGCTAAAGCATTCCGTTTAGCCGAGGGCAGAAGAGTAAAAAGATTGTCTACACATCGAGTGCAACGTTGGGGTCCTAAGCAGACATGTCCAAACACGGAGACACTCCACCGCTCTCCCAACTGGAAGTCAGGTCACAGTGCAGCTCAGCTTTATCACGCCGGTCATGTAGCTCAACAGCTAGCCTAGCTGCAGCAAAAGCACGGGCCAACGCTGAAGCCGCCAGCACCAGAGCAGAGTACGCCAAATGCCAAATAGACATGCAGGTCGAAAAGGCACGCATCGAGATGGAGAAGACTCGATTGGTGGCTACGATGAACGCCCTGAAGCAAGAGGGAGAGGCCGAAGCAGCGCTGGCAGCAGCAAGGGTCCTGGAGGCTGCATTGGTGGACCAAGCAGAGTTCGTGGAGCGGCCAGACGTTCCCGCTACGATAGCCATGGATGACAGCCGCACTCAAGAATATGTTAAAACCCACTTCCATAATGACGCTAATATGGAAGACAAGACAAAGCCTGATATGAAACAAGAGTGGGACATGAACAATAACAACGTCAGGCCAAGCACGCCAACAGCAATGACACATGCACGTGAGTACTTACCCATCTCTCCATCTATCAAGCACCCATCCCAGACGTTCAGCCACATAGGGGCATACAACACCCCATCTCCAGCATCACGTCAACATGCTGATGTATCAGACCTTGCTGTGCTCCTCTCACGTCGCGACCTCCTGACAGCAGGACTCACAGTGTTTGACAACAGGCCAGAAACCTACATAGGATGGAAATCTATGTTTCGCAACGCCACTGGAGATTTGAACTTGAAATGCTGCGAAGAGCTCGATCTTCTTACCAAATGGCTTAGCGGTGAGTCTCTCCAGCATGCCCAGAGAATCAGAGCTGTTCACGTAAGCAACCCGGAAGCAGGGCTTCAACGTTTATGGCAAAGGCTAGACAGAAATTATGGCTCACCAGAAGCTATCGAAGCTTCTCTGTTCAGCCGCCTCGAAAGCTTTCCCAAAGCTGGCCCGAAAGACAGTCACCTCCTGCAGGAGCTTGCAGACCTTCTACTAGAGCTCGAAGCAGCGAAAAATGAAGGTTATCTACCAGGCCTCAGCTTCCTAGACACTTCAAGGGGAATAAACCCAATCGTGGAAAAGCTCCCAAGTGGCCTGCAGGAGTCGTGGGTCAGAGAAGGGTCGAGATATAAGAAAGACCACAAAGCTCACTACCCGCCCTTCTCCTACTTTGTCCAGTTTGTGAACAACCACGCTGAAATGAGAACTGACCCCAGCTTTATGTTACAAAACTGCGGCGCCGCACACCTGAAAGCAGAAAGGCCAATAGTGAGGCAAACACGGTTCAAAGTTCCCTTTACAGCAAACAAAACACAGGTCGGTGCAACTAACGACGAACTAACAGCTCCCTCTCTCAACCCCAATAAACAGTGTCCAATACACAAGAAGCCACATTCACTCGCCAAATGTAGAGGGTTCAGAATGAAGACACTGGATGAGAGGAAGGGCCTACTCAAGGAGCTGTCAATCTGCTACAAGTGTCTCTCATCAACAGAGCACAGGGCCAGATACTGTAAAGCTGTTATTCACTGTGTAGAGTGCAACAGTGATTCACACATTTCCGCCATGCATGCAGGGCCACCCCCATGGGCAGATACAGGTCCTAATACTCTACCAGGGGTGCATGGCGGGGAGCCAGATGCCCAAAGCCCCACAGTGACCACATCCAGCTGCACTAAGGTATGTGGACAAGGACTACGGGGAAAGTCTTGTTCTAAGATTTGCCTGGTAAATGTGTACCCCAATTCAGCCCCTCATGAGAAAAGAAAAATGTACGCAATGTTAGATGATCAGAGTAATGTGTCATTGGCCCGTTCACCCTTTTTTGATATGTTCAACCTACATGGTGAAACAACCCCATACACAATGAAAACGTGCTCTGGCACAGTAAACAGACTTGGGCGCAGAGCTCAAGGCTTTGTTATTGAGGGCATAAATAGAAAAATATCCATGTCACTACCAATACTTACTGAATGCAACCAGATTCCAGACAACAGGAGTGAGATACCTACCCCGGAAGCTGCAGCTGCGCATCCTCATCTATCTCATGTAGCCACACAACTACCGCCACTTGATCCATCAGCTGATATTCTTCTCCTGCTGGGCCGAGATGTGATTCAGGCCCACAAGGTTCGCTACCAGGTAAACGGCCCAAACGAAGCACCTTACGCCCAACAGCTTGATCTCGGGTGGGTAATCATCGGAGACGTCTGCCTCTCAGGAGCCCACAGACCCATAGTGAACTCCTACAAGACAAACATACTTGATAATGGCCGCCCCAGTTTTCTCTCTCCCTGTGGAAACAGAATCTACACAAAGGTAAAGTTCACAGAAGACAATCCCCTTTTTGAGAGCACGCAACCCAAAGATGTGCTGAGCAAACACATCTTTAAACAGACAGCAGATGATGACAAACTGGCACTCTCAGCAGAAGATGAGACATTTCTGAATGTTATGCACGATGGGTTTGCTAAAGATGGGGCAAATAACTGGGTGGCTCCCCTGCCTTTTCGTCATCCACGACACCGCTTGCCTAACAACAGAGAGCAGGCTCTCACCCGCCTCATGTCACTACGCAAAACATTAAAGAGAAAGCCGGAGATGAAAGAGCATTACTTGGAATTTATGAAAAAGATATTCAACAAAGGACATGCAGAAAGGGCCCCTCCTCTCAAACCCCACCAAGAATGTTGGTATCTCCCAAGCTTTGGTGTTTACCACCCACAAAAACCAGGCAAAATCAGAATTGTCTTCGATTCAAGTGCCCAGTGTGGAAATGTGTCTCTTAATCAAGTGCTACTGAAAGGCCCAGATCTTAACAACAGTCTTGTAGGTGTGCTTCTCCGTTTCAGAGGTGAGCCATACGCTGTGATGGCTGACGTGGAGCAGATGTTTCACAACTTTATCAGGGAGGACCACCGCGATTATCTGCGCTTTCTATGGTTCCGTGAGCACGACCTGGATGGAGAAGTGGACGAGTATCGAATGACAGTTCATGTGTTTGGAAACTGCCCATCCCCCTCAGTCGCCATGTATGGACTCAAGAGAACTGCTGTGGAGGGAGAGAGGGAGTACGGCAGCGATGTGAGGAAGTTTATTGAGCACCATTTTTATGTAGATGATGGGCTAAAGTCATTCGCTTCCGAGAACGAGGCAATCAACGTCCTTTGCAGAGCACAAAGAATGCTGGCTCAATCTAACATCCGTCTCCACAAGATTTCGTCCAACAGTCCTGTAGTCACCAGTGCCTTCCCAGGTGAAGATCTAGCCACAGGCCTGCAGGGACTCGAGCTTGGACAGCATGCCCCGCCCATGCAACGCAGCCTTGGACTGGGCTGGAACTTGTCCACAGACCAGTTCTCATTTAAAGTGGAAATCAGTGACAAGCCCTTCACTAAACGCGGCGTACTATCGGTCATCAACAGTTTGTATGACCCACTTGGGTTCGCTGTGCCGGTCAGCATTGAAGGACGCTCCATTTTGAGAGAGATCTCCGAGGACATCGCTGAATGGGATACTCCGCTACCAAAGGAGAAACAGGACAAGTGGCAACAATGGAAAGACTCTCTAAAGCACCTAGAACAGCTCAAGATCCCCCGAATGTATACAGACATCTCACTGTCCAAAGCACAGAGAAAGGAAATGCATGTTTTCTGTGATGCATCCACAAAAGCAGTTGGGGCCGTCGCCTACCTGAAACTCACAGCTGCTGATGGGCACAGTGATGGGGGCTTCCTCCTCGGCAGGGCCAGGCTGGCTCCAAAACCAGACATTACCATTCCCAGGTTGGAGCTCTGTGGCGCTGTGCTGGCTGTAGAAGTGGCAGACATGGTCCAAGAAGAGCTTGACTGTACATTTGATGAGGTAAACTTCTACACCGACTCTAAAATAGTGCTTGGCTATATTTCCAATGAAAAGAGACGCTTTTATGTGTATGTACATAACCGTGTGGAACGCATCAGGCGCTCCACTCAGCCACGCCAATGGCATTATGTGCCCACACATTCGAACCCAGCCGACCACGCCACACGCGGACTGCCCGCTGAGCACCTTCCCCACTCCACATGGCTCAGTGGGCCTCCCTCCCTTACTGACTCAAGGCCAGGTCAAATACTGGAAGTGGCTTTTGACCTCATTAACCCCGAGCATGACACTGAACTGCGCCCAGAGGTCGTGTCTTGTGCTACCTACCTGCCAAAAGGCACGCTCGGAGCTACAAGGTTTGAAAGATTCTCCAGTTGGACCCGTCTGTTAAAGGCCATCGCCAGGCTGCGTCACATCGCCACATCTTTTAAAGGTGCACCTGAGAGCCCATGCCATGGATGGCACAAGTGTAACAAGAACATCGCCGAAGAAGAACTTCAGCAGGCCAAAGCTGTCATCATTCGTGCAGTGCAAAGGGAAGCGTATGCAGATGACATCAGACACATCGAACATGGTGAGTCTGTTCCCAAGCGGAGCCCACTTAGCAAACTGAACCCAATCATTGACACTGACACAATTGTTAGAGTTGGCGGCCGGCTAGCTAAAGCTCCACTGACGGCGGACGAAACACACCCCATACTCATTCCCAACAAACACCACGTAACTCGGCTCATAGTCCGACACTTCCACTCACAAGTGTGCCACCAGGGCAGACACTTTTCGGAAGGCGCAGTCAGAGCTGCAGGGATAGTGGGCGGGAAAAGAGCCGTCAGTAGTGTTATCTTTCATTGTGTTACATGTCGCAGATTAAGAGGCAAACGACAAGAACAGATCATGTCAGATCTGCCAGAAGACAGAATGTGCACAGACCCTCCTTTTACATGTGTAGGCCTAGATGTTTTTGGCCCATGGCATGTCACAGGCAGAAAAACACGTGGAGGCCAAGCAGAAGCTAAGAGATGGGCGGTCATCTTTACATGTATGAGTACACGTGCCATACACATTGAAGTAATAGAGTCAATGGACACTTCGTCGTTCATAAATGCACTACGACGTTTCTTCGCCATCAGAGGCGCTGCCAAGCTGCTCAGATCAGATTGCGGTACAAATTTCGTGAGCGCTTGCAGGGAACTTCAAATTGACAAGAGGGGCTGTCACAATAGCAAAATCAACACTTGTCTAGGAGACAGAGGTTGTGAGTGGCAGTTTAATCCCCCACATGCTTCCCACATGGGCGGATCATGGGAACGCATGATCGGCATCAGCCGGCGGATTCTAGACGCAATACTGCTACAGCACGGAAAGGCCAAGCTCACGCATGAGGTGCTAGTAACATTCATGGCGGAAGTCTCTGCAATAGTTAACGCTAGGCCACTCACAGCAGTTTCCACTGACTCAGAGCATCCTGAGATTCTCACCCCTGCCATGCTGCTCACGCAGAAAGTCTGCATGCCTCCAGTCACCCCAGGCCACTTTGATGACCGCGACCTGTTTAGAGCACAATGGAGACGTGTGCAGCACCTGGCCAACGTCTTCTGGGGACGTTGGAAGAGGGAATACCTCAGTGGACTACAACCTCGTCGCAAGTGGAGAACGCAAAAACCCAACCTACAAATAGGAGATGTCGTCCTGCTTAAAGATGGGCAAGAGAACAGGAATGACTGGCCTCTTGGGGTTGTTGCGAAGACCTTTCCTAGTCAGGACGACAGAGTAAGGAAAATCCAAGTCAAGATAATCCGCAACGGCGAACAGAGACTGTACTTGAGACCTATCAGTGAAGTCATCCTGCTGGTGCCGAAGGACCACGCCTGAAAGTCTTCTCGTATCCTTTGAAAACAGTGGGAGTGGGTTATTAGGTCTGACATCTTACTGATGTCAGAGCGGGGAGTATTCTGTCCCTCAGTTTGTTTTGTTTGTATATTTCGCATGTGAGAGTATTGTAATGTGCCTTTAAGAGAAGTCTAGTGATTTGCGAGAATTAGCGTCATCGAGTGACGTATCGCGGAAGCAGGAAGTGATTTTGTATTAAAAGCTAGAGTACAGCCGAGTTCTCCGCACATGTTCCTGCGTTGTCTGCCGTTTTTCATCACCTGTTGCGCTTAAGAAAGGCATAATCTGTAAGTACAAGTACAAAGATGCTTTATTATAGATGCGTATTGATACTCTCGTTTTGTGTTGTTATGGTCGGAATGTTATTTAATCCGTAAAAGCCACGTGTTAGCATATAGCATTTTGATCGCTTTTTGATGGTATTTGTTGTTGATTTTATACATGGCAATACTTTTGAATGTGGAATGTATGTTTTTATACTGAAACTATGCTCTTTATTCTTTTTCTATTGTCACAGTTTTACAAATTAAGAAATGGTTTTTCCAGTAAAGCTCAGAAGAATTCCACGAGTGACTCACGAGTGATTATTGAAGCCATTTATGTTTAGCTCGCTGCATAAGCTAAAGCATTCCGTTTAGCCGAGGGCAGAAGAGATAAAGAGGTGAGTCTTTGTACATAAAGAGGTGAGTCTTTGTACATAAAGAGGTGAGTCTTTGTACATGAAGAGGTGAGTCTTTGTACATGAAGAGGTGAGTCTTTGTACATGAAGAGGTGAGTCTTTGTACATAAAGAGGTGAGTCTTTGTACATGAAGAGGTGAGTCTTTGTACATGAAGAGGTGAGTCTTTGTACATAAAGAGGTGAGTCTTTGTACATAAAGAGGTGAGTCTGTGTACATAAAGAGGTGAGTCTGTGTACATAAAGAGGTGAGTCTGTGTACATAAAGAGGTGAGTCTTTGTACATGAAGAGGTGAGTCTTTGTACATAAAGAGGCGAGTCTTTGTACATAAAGAGGTGAGTCTGTGTACATAAAGAGGTGAGTCTGTGTACATAAAGAGGTGAGTCTTTGTACATGAAGAGGTGAGTCTTTGTACATAAAGAGGTGAGTCTTTGTACATAAAGAGGTGAGTCTTTGTACATAAAGAGGTGAGTCTTTGTACATGAAGAGGTGAGTCTTTGTACATGAAGAGGTGAGTCTTTGTACATAAAGAGGTGAGTCTTTGTACATAAAGAGGTGAGTCTTTGTACATGAAGAGGTGAGTCTTTGTACATAAAGAGGTGAGTCTTTGTACATAAAGAGGTGAGTCTTTGTACATAAAGAGGTGAGTCTGTGTACATAAAGAGGTGAGTCTGTGTACATAAAGAGGTGAGTCTGTGTACATAAAGAGGTGAGTCTTTGTATTTTATTAAAGTATGAGGACAGCTTGGAGTTTACATTCTCATCTTTATTCAATAAAAGGAAGATACACCGAAAATAAAACACGAGACAAAATAGACTCAAAACGTTACAGCCCTCCGCCTCAGATATGAACACACACAGGGGGGTAGTTTGGAACGTTACAAACCGATGTAAACACAGCTGATAGGACGCAGCTAAGACAGAGTTCACCTTATCCTCTTATTACCAACACACTTAAAACACGGATAACACGGATTAACTATTACAACGTGCTGATCAAATTAATAATAATAATACATTCTGTCACCGAAGGGCCGCCAACAGCAAACTGTGGTAATAAATCGTCGTGTGATTTATGACATATCTCCACATGAGTTTCACATTAAAGCCGCTCTCATCATACACGCTGTTCCTTTTATTAATTAATAGGGCTGTCAGTTTAACGCGTTAATTAGATTAATTAATTACACTGCAAATTAACGCCTTATAAAAATTAACGCAATTCATTATTTTATTTATTTAAGTGTATTTGTATTGCATTTTTGAATAATGCACCTGGCCTAATTGGTTTGCTGGGATGTGCTTGACCATTTTCTTTTAAATTTCATTTATGAAACACACTTCACCAATAAAAATGTGGATTTCAAATCTTCTCTTCTTAGTGTATTCAATTGATTAGTCATGCAATACAATTTTGTAATGTCCTAGAATTCGAATTCTTTATTTGGGTACCTTTAGCAGATATGAGATTAAAATGCGATTATTTAGATTAATTAATTACAAATCCTGTAATTAATTAGATTCATTTTTTTAATCGCCTGACAGCCCTATTATTTAATATTAATAAGGTTTAACTCCAAAATCATTCCTGCAAGGCAAACAGCACAGTTACCGCCACAGTGCTCTGAAGCAAGAACCCAAACCCACAACTCTTCCCCGAGACTAAGGGAACGTACACTATGAGTATTGATGTACAATAAGAGTATTGATGTACAATAAGAGTATTGATGTACAATAAGAGTATTGATGTACAATAAGAGTATTGATGTACAATAAGAGTATTGATGTACAATAAGAGTATTGATGTACAATATGAGTATTGATGTACAATATGAGTATTGATGTACAATATGAGTATTGATGTACAATATGAGTATTGACATGGACTCATTTTAGACCAAAAACAAAATAATCAGAAACCGTTTGAATACCGGGTCTAATGGGGAAGCATATTTCGTTTTAAATGTTTCTTAAAAAAAAGTTTGGTCTGAATGTCCCACACAGGCACCACATGTGAAGTCGTTCAGCCCCCCCCACACACACACATAAACACAATGACATCAAAAGGAAATCAAAAATATTCTTCAATTCATAAAAATAACACACATGTATTCAATATAAATAAAGTACTCTAGTGGCTAGAATCGAAAAGGACAAATTTACCATTGATTAGACCCAGTCCCACGTTGTCCCCAGGACCGGGACCTCCCCCTGGACCCGGACCTCAGGACCGGGACCTCCCCCAGGACCGGGACCTCCTCCACATCTCCACACATGGAGGACATTCAAACACTGAAGACCTTGAAGTCATGAAGATGAACACTGAAGGAAACCCTGACAGAGAAGGAACAAGTGTTGAAGACCTGGGACTGGGACCTGGGACCTGGGACTGAGACCTGGGAGGGATCTGCTGACCCCAGATTAACTCATATATATATATCTTCTGTGTTGACTTTTTACTCACGATTTGAACCCACCAACTCAATAAATGTGTTAAACATCTTTCAAACTCATATATTCTTTTGGGTTATTTTGGGGAGTTTAGTTTGGTGTTAGCTGGCAGTGGAATGGAGTCCAGCAGGAGGAGTAAAGGAGATCCGGCTCGCCAGGCGGAGGGATACGCTAGACAATGGCCAACTGCTCTGCTTCCAGAGGTTCGTCTTCATCCACACTCAGATCAAAGCGCAGGTTGTCTAAAGTCTGCCTCATCATCATGGACTCCTTACGCCTGGGAGGAACCAATCAATCAATCAATCAATCAATCAGTGTGTGTGGCCTGCCGTCTGTCTCTGCCAGTATTGTGTATGTTTTTGCTGTTTTTATCGTTTGTTGCTTTGAATGCCAATTGTCTTCTGGTGTATAATCGCCATACATTGCTGGATCTCCGACTCTATACCGAAGATCTAGTAAAGTTAGATCATGGTGGACGTGGATCTGTGCCCCCGCTCCTGGCCAGGATCCCACCTTACCTTTGCCGCACCTGGGCTTCACCTGCTCGGCGTAAGCGCTTCCGCCGCCGGGGCAAACGCAGTGGTCGGCTGGTGAGGCTGAAGGCTCGCCTGGTGGGTTGTTCTTCAGCTCCCTGGACTGAGTTTGAAGCCGTGCCTGGCCTCTCTTTTTCCCGGCGCTCGCTGGACCCTGTGGACTCCTGGCTGTTACCTGTCGTCAGCCCGGATGAGGTGTTCCAGCCCCGCGGCCCCTGCTCTCCTCGTCTGGACCAGTTCAGACCTAGACCAGTTCAGACCTAGACCAGTTCAGACCCGGCCCAGTTCAGACCCGGCCCAGTTCAGACCTGGACCAGTTCAGACCCGGACCAGTTCAGACCTAGACCAGTTCAGACCCGGCCCAGTTCAGACCCAGACCAGTTCAGACCCAGACCAGTTCAGACCCAGCCCAGTTCAGACCCGGCCCAGTTCAGACCCAGACCAGTTCAGCGAACCCAGTTCAGACCTGGACCAGTTCAGAGCCAGACCAGTTAAGACCTAGACCAGTTCAGACAAATCAGACCCGGCCCAGTTCAGACCTGGACCAGTTCAGACCCGGACCAGTTCAGACCCGGCCCAGTTCAGACCCGGACCAGTTCAGACCCGGCCCAGTTCAGCAAGTGTAACCTGCATTGTTAGCTGGACTTGGAAGGACTGGGAGGACTGTAAATAAAGCAATGAAAATAAATTCAAAATGCACTTAGCAAAATACTTTACAGTATATTTCTAATTTATATCTAATCATATATATTTTATCATGGTGATCATATAGTATGTTATATAAAACTAACATCAAAAATATTCAATGACTGTCAATCTGACAAACAGCAGACAATCAGAACAGTACTTCATCCATGTTCATATGGGGTCAGAACAGTCTCATTAATAATGAATGCACAGAGAAGGATTCACAAATGCATTTTGTGATTTATATATAAATTACTCTCTTCTCACAAATACATTTCAATGCACACACAAATGGACTTCGGCATGTATAAATGTAAAATAAATCCATAAACAAAAATAAGTTTCACAAACACATTTCTGATCCACACACAAATGTATCTTGTTTTAAATAAATGTAATATAAATCCATAAATATATTAATTACATATTTTCTTCAAAAATGTATTTGGATGTCGTTACATTTATATACAAACTGTTAAACTTGAATTTACAAGACGCTTTTCTGGTCTGTATTTATTTGTGGATTTTTGAGACTCCCCTGACACGGCTGGATTCACAAATGCATTTTTTTCAACAAGGAACTCTCTGTAGCCAATCAGATGCCTCCTTAGTTTTCAGCCAATCACATGACTACAATCCCACGAGGGGTACCTCAGCATGGCCAGCGCACAGCATTTTCTCTGCGCATTTTGCGTTACTTTTCGGTAAAAAAAAAAATATATATATATAGAGTTATCGGACTTCACTGGTAACTGCGTTCACATCAGAAGCGAATTGCGCTGCAAAGACGCTTTGGTCGCTCATAAAGATTCGCTGCGAATATTTCTGTTCGCTTTTGTCGCTCATGACGTACAATTCAATTATGCAGACGCATTTAAAGGAGCCGTATGCTTACAGACAGACATATCAAAGAGTGAACTCCACACACTTTGGCCATATATTGCAGAGACGGTTTTGCTTGTTGGATAAACGATAGTCGCACATCCCTCGTAACTCCGCCGTGAAGGAGAACCCTCCCGGACTCCGCTATTAACATGAACCGCTCCGCAGGAGGAGCCGCACATCCACACGCACCGGACACCACAATACACACACACACGTTTTACATTTGATTGCTTTTAAATAAAGTTGTGTGCAGTTATACGGTTAAATAGGATTATTAAAACTGTTGATGTCTCCTTCCTGGTCCAGAACCGCTTGGTCCATGCCTTCCTGGTCCAGAACCGCTCGGTCCACGCCGTTAATAGGCGGCCCGCTTGGTGCGTGTGCTTGTAAACATGATATTTAAGCTGATTATTACGGTATTGTATTGGATCGTCCATCACCGGGTGCCACAGCCGCCAGTAACTTTTCAGTCGACACTTTGATGTACAGTAGGAACCAAAAAGGTACAGTAGGAACCAAAGTGCCGGTGTTCCCTGGGATCCACGCAATCGATCGCTTCTGATGTGAACGCACAGAGTTCAGCCTCATGGCGTCTGGTAATGGCAATCCCGATTCAAGTGTCACTTAAATCGGGATTGCCATTCCCAGACGCCATGTTGAGGCTGAACTCAAGTGGAAGAAAGGTCAAGTCCGGATCTTTCTTCTTTTTTATTTTACCGAAAAGTAACGCAAAATGCGCAGAGAAAATGCTGTGCTCTGGCCACGATGAGGTACCCCTCGTTGGACTGCAGTCATGTGATTGGCTGAAAACTAAGGAGGCATCTGATTGGCTACAGAGAGTTCCTTGTTGAAAAAAATGCATTTGTGAATCCAGCCGTGTCAGGGGAGTCTCAAAAATCCACATATAAATACAGACCAGTTCACACAGAAATGCAAACAAGTTCACAAATGAAAAGCGTCTTGTAAATTCAAGTTTAACAGTTTGTATATAAATGTAACAACATCCAAATACATTTTTGATGAAAATTGCAAATATTTTTTTAATTCATATATTTATGTATTTATATTACATTTATTTAAAACAAGATACATTTGTGTGTGGATCAGAAATGTGTTTGTGAAACTTATTTTTGTTTATGGATTTATTTTACATTTATACATGCTGATATCCATTTGTGTGTGCATTGAAATGTATTTGTGAGAAGAGAGTAATTTATATATAAATCACAAAATATATTTGTGAATCCTTCTCTGTGCATTCATTATTAATGAGACTGTTCTGACCCCATAGTCGAGTCAATCAGTCAGCGAAAGACTCGCGACTCGCGAATCAGCAGCGCGTCAACGACTCAGCACGACGACGAACGAGTCGAACGAGAGCGCCGGATGAGGTCAGTTCGTTCACTTTAAAGAGTCGTTCGTTCGAACTGATTCGTTCGCGAACGAGCCATCACTACTCAGTGCCATTTGTTTGGCAGGAGCAATGAACTGTCAGCGCATTTAATTAATCACACCTCACTGAATACCACTGATTTCCACGCAGTGTTTGTCATACGTGTCGCTATGATAGAGGACACATGTTTTGGCGTGTAATATTATTTTCACAAAATACAACCAATAGTACGGTAATGTTAAATCTTACTTGTGAAAAGTAATCCCACGATTTCTATTTTCCACCGTCCGCTCATTTGAGCGGGAATCCGCTGAGCGGCAGCTCGGCATCCATGTTGTCTTCTCCTGCCATACGGTCAACTGTCACTCTCTGCCCCTCCCCCACCACCACTCCAAGATGGCCGCCGAACGTCTCGCGCCACAGCAGCCAATGCTGCGTCTGTGTATAAGATGTCTGTGGATATGAAGCCCTCCTCATCCCTTGGTAATACGTCACACGGAGGCCACTTGGAGAGCCGAGGGGAAGTGGGCGGGGGAGGAGGAAAAGGGGTAAATGAAACGCGCCTGCCCTCCCCCGGTAACAGCCTTGACCATCATGGATCGGCCACACGGTGTTGGAGTACAGGGAACAGTAGTCTATAAGGATTTATAGCGGTTGCTTAAATTTCAAATGAGAAAAAAGCATGTATTGTTTGTGCATTCTTTATGCATTCTTATGTGATGCTCACAGTTTTGTCTTAATCTTTTTTAACATGAGTGAATTTGTTTTGCTAATTGTGCTGTTTCTATGCAAATGTATGCTAATTGCCTTGTATTTATTTTTTAGGTTTTCCCATTTGTTGGCCGCCTGTGTTCCTGTCAGCCTTCCCTGCAGACCCATCCTCTGTACAATTGTCCTGTTTGACAATAAAATAATTATGTTATGCACACCAAATACATTAAAAACATTATATAGTCTCCCGCAAATAAAATTAGCACCACAACAAAGAAGCAAGTCTCTAGAATCAGAAGTAATAAGCTGAGCTGCCAACTCTCACGGATTGAGCGCGAGTCACACGTCACACATTCTCATTCTAATGTTCCCCTCTTTGCCAATTTTATACGGAATCGTCTCGTAGACTATTGAGAAAGTAAAGACGCACTTTTTACAAAGTCAAAAGTTCGCGGAATCTCAGGCCAACCTGACGTCAAAAGTTGGCATCCCTGAATAAGTATTCAGGTATCTCGATTACTTTAACTTGACTTGATTCATGTTGGTGTCTTACAGATGGTTTTTTTGTTTATTTGCAGACAACATGGAAGATCATCACTGCCCTCTCGCTTAACTCTACTCTGCCTGAAACCCTTTTCATCACTGTTTTTGTAACTTTGTCTCCCACATATTTGAGGTTGAAAGTGCATAGGTTGCTGTATAAATAAATACTTACAAAATAAATGTTTATTGTAGGTGTGCTCCTTGTATATAATATCATAATGTTACTAATATTAATTGTTTGAAATCTCTGAAGAATCTCGGGGGGGGGGGGGGGGGGTGCTGCGCGATTGTCGACGGGGGGGGGGGGGTTCGCAATTGTCGACGGGGGGGGGGGGGGGGTTCGCGATTGTCGACGGGGGGGGGGGGGGTTCGCGATTGTCGACGGGGGGGGGGGGGGGTTCGCGATTGTCGACCGGGGGGGGGGGGGGGGGGGGGCTGGTGGTACGTGGTTGTCGAGGGGGGGGGGAATATTCTCCCTCCTTTTTTCAATTGAGGGTGCAAACAACTTTTTTGAGGGTGCAATGCATGCT
>JAOPHQ010004133.1:25000-37153 GCA_030340625.1 Merluccius polli | reverse complement strand
CCCCCCCCCCCCCCCCCCCTTGTGTGAGTGATTGGTTCAGGCAGATGACGGTGTCGTCTAACCGTAATGGATGAGGCAGAAGGGATGTGATCAAGTACAAGGCGATCCAACGCCAACGCCAAACGCCAACACTAGGGATTGTGATGCCCAACAGCCTCACGTGACCCCTGACCCCTGACCCCCCCCCCCGGTATAGCTGCCCGCAGGCCCGGTGCGTCCTAGTGAGTAGGGTAGTAGGGTCTAGAGCAGTGTTTCCCAAACCTTTCTTCTTCTGGGGACCCACTTTTTGTTCCTGAACCTTATTACTACCATTTAGATAGATAGATACGAACTTTATTGATCCCCGAAGGGAAATTTAGTCGTCATAGGTCAGATGGTATATATAGTGCCAATTTCCCCATCACTTTCTACCAGGCCTTATTTTATTATAGACCTGTTGATTTGATGAACCACACATTTCAGAGACATTTGTCTTTGATCACTTCATGTTTTGCACTCATTTGTTGATAAATGCATTTACAGTAGGTAAGTTAACAGGCTCATTTTTTTAACAGGTAAAACAATATAGGCCTACGCATTTTAAATACAGCCATTATAAATGAGATAAAAATAGCTGAATGTGAGAGGACAGCTGCCATCTTGAGGGCCTATGGGTGGAAACGGCGACCCAATTAAAATCACCTGTGGGTCGCGACCCACCGGCGGGTCGCGACCCGGTCTTTGGGAAGCACCGGTCTAGAGAGTCAAGGTGGGAAAGGTTTGGGGTTTGGTTTAATCGCTTGACACGTAAACATAGACAGAGATCGTCTGCTATGTGACACATGTGAGAGTCGTGTTGGAAAAACCGTGTGTTGAAGTTGCAGTGCATAGAAACCAAAAACAAGATGGCGGGCGTCCCTCCGTGGCCGCACACGCAGCAGTAGAGACGCCACATAATGTAATTAAATACCAAGCGGTCCAGATGTGCCCTTTATTACACAGAGCGGCCTCCTTCACTACTTCCACTTCACTGTTCGTCTTCTGTTTTACAGTTTACCAGTAACAGAGTTTGACGTGTCTTTGTTTTGCGGTGCTTTTTAAATTCGTTCAGGACTTTTAATTTTCGGCTTTTTTCCCCCCGTTAAGGAAATTAATCTGCCATCATCATCAGCTCTTTGTTTGTTTTTTGTTTGGTTTTATTTGCATTTAGCACAGAGGTATGAATGAGGTATGAATTTAGATTTAGATTGCCGCTGTTATGGCGGTGCTTCACGGTCTTTATGTGGGGAAAAGTTTAGCATTAGCGTTAGCATTTCTGGCGTCTCGTCCGCGGCGTCGCTGCCTATTAGTAACCACACCGGACCGCGAGGGGTCCCGGACCGCGAGGGGTCCCGGGCCGCGAGGGGTCCCGGGCCGCGAGGGGTCCCGGACCCCCCAGGGGGCCCCTCGCCATAAATACATACGTTGAATGGATGGCTAAATAAAAACCTCTCTCCAATCGCAGGACGACATTTACATGTTTGGCGGGAAACTCGAGGGGGGGCCGTCCAACGTGACGGACGAGCTGTGGGTCTTCAACATCCCCCAGCGCACCTGGTCGCTACGGAAACCGGCCCCGCCCCCGCCGTACGCCCAGGAGGGACACTCCGCCCACATGGTGGAGTTGGCCAACGGCGAGCCGGTCATGGTGGTCTTCTTCGGCTACTCCCCCATCTACAGCTACATCAGCAAAGTCCAGGAGTACAACCTACGTAAGTGGCGCCGTCGGGAATATGAAACATAGCACATTGATGCTTATGAATATTGATTCTTATTAATTAATTATTTATGTGTTATTAATTAATTATTTATGTGTATGTGTGCCAAGTCTCCGTCTCACTTATACGCTATACGCATACATGTCTCTTGGTCTGTTTTGTTTTTGTTCTCGGTTGATGTGATGGTGTTTGTCCTCAGTTTTATACCTGGGATTCAATTCAGTTTTCAATCGAGCCACTAGATGGCGATATTAGTCTGTGTGTTGGGACTGGGAAACCAAAGCTGGAGTCAGGCAGACACTCGGTGTGTTTACAGAGGCGTGCAGCACACACACATACACACACACTAGGGAAGGGGTTGTACCCAAACACACATAAACCGCAGAGTTTATTTGCACACACACACACACACACACACACACACACACACACACACACACACACACACACACACACACACATGGAGTCATAGCTGGGCTAATCAAGTATTTGCATGTTTTTATACCACAGCATTGTTTAACACCTGATTGTGATTGGTCAGTACCGTTCCAGGGGTGTGCATTATTTTTCAATAATGGGACGCCTCTGCAAAATGCGCTACAAATTCAACATTAAAAACAACAGGTCATACAAATACAAACACTATCGACCAGGTGTTTCCTTGACAACGCAAAAACAATAAGCTCAAAGTGCAGCGGAGGAATATTTTAATTTCAGCTGATTAAGTCGGTGAAAAGCCAAAATTGTTATTTAAATAAAAGCAACCCTTATCTAAAGTAATCATTGTTGGTATAGGAAAATAATGTAGGCTACATTATTTCCCAATAACTTACCTATTACACAGCTTTGTTGAATACTCCATTCTGATTGGTCAATTCCGAATAGCAGACCGCTGCTAGCCGTTGCTATGGACGCTATTTCCAACCGTCGTATCTAACGGACTGTGTTTTTTTTCCCGCGGAAGCAATAAAATCATATTGAAATCATTCAAAATCAGTTTTGAGTTATTATACTGTGTGTCAAATTATTGATTTCTTTAGTAAGTAGGAGTGTAATCAGCGAGATAAGTCACATCAGGGTCCTGCATCACCCTGTCGGGGTTTATTTCACAGTAACGACCGGCTCGTAAATATCGCTTAAATGTGTGTATATAATAAACATGAAGGCAACCATGCCCAGTTCAGTACAAATAAACAAAAATAAGTGGACTCACTCACACACACACACACACACACACACACACACACACACACACACACACACACACACACACACACACAGACGCGTGTGTGTGTGTGAGTGTGTGTGTGTGTGGTTAAAGCTCGGTGGCACCTAAGCCAGTGTGTCTGGCTGAAGACAGTGATTAATGATTCCACTGAATTCTCCCCTTACCTCTCTCTCTCTCTCTCTCTAACTTTGACTCTGTTTTCCTGCCCTCCTTTTCTGTAAAAACACAACCATATGTGCCCCGACCCCGACTCTCTGATCGCTCCCTTCTCACCTTTCTCCCGTTTTCCTTTATCAACACTGTACCTCTCTCTCTGTTCTCGGCCCACCCATACTGTCTCAACTCTCTCCCCCTTTACCCCCCCCCCCCCCCCCCCCCCCGCCCCCCCCGTCGTCCTCCCTTTCACCACCCCCCCCGGTCCCGCACACACTTTCATCTATCCCCCATCGCTTTCTCTTCTCTCGTGATTCTCACTTTCTTCCCCTTAACTCTTCGTTCTCCCCCCTCTATTTGATCCTCTCTCTCTCTCTTTCTCTCTCTCTCTCTCTCATCTCCTCTCCTCTCCCATCTCTGTCTGTCTGTCTGTCTCTCTCTCTCTTTCCTCTCACTCTCTCCCCCCCTCTCTCTCCCCCTCTCTCTTCCCCCCCCCCCCCCCTCTCTCTGCCTCAGCTGTCCTTCTGTCTTTCTTTCCACCCCTCAAACTATTTGATTTCTGTGTATCGCTTTCCCACGCTCGACTAATATTACCTTTTCCACTTTCTCTTCTTCGTCTTCTTCCTCTCTCTCTCTCTCTCTCCCTCTCTCTCTCCCCCTCTCCCCCCCCCCCCCCCCCCCGCCTCTACCCCTGACAGTGTCCCCATCATGAGTGTGCACTGCTGCGGAAAAGTGTAAAACATGAACTAAAAGGGATTTAATGACCACTCGCCGAAGCAGGTTCTCAGCAATTATTAGACGTGTGAGAGGCAATGGATGACCTTCTGTTGGTCTCTCTCTCTCTCTCTCTCTCTCTCTCTCTCTCTCTCTGTCTCTCTCTCTCTCTCCGTCTCGCCTCTTTATTTTTTTCTTCCCCGTCAGCGCCACCCCCACAAACTTTTTCGCCGCCGTCGGTCCGCCCGCCCGCATACCTCTCTGTCTCTCTGTTGTTTTTTTTTGCAAAATGTTTCTCCCTCTTCTCTTTGTCGGCCATTTCTCCCCCCCCCCCCCCCCCCCCCCCGCGTCGAACCCTCCTCCTCCTCCTCCTCCTCCTCCTCCTCCTCCTCCTCCTCCTCCTCCTGTTCTTGTCTCTTATCAGTTTTCCGGCGCTAATAGCTCCAACGCGTCGTCGGTTTATGTCGATTTCCCTTTCTCGCCGTCTTTTGAGTTTGGTTGATGTTGTTGTTCTTCTTCTCTGTCTCCTTAATAGGATCAGGCGGTGTATATTTTAGTATATTTTAGTCCCGTTTTTTTTTTTTTTTTTTGTAATTCGGCGTTGTTCATCATACCCGGAGTCCTGACGCGTCCCGCCCATTCAATAAACAGCTCTCATAAAATTCAACATATCCTGATTTGCTCGCAGCCATTTTTTCACTCTGGTTTCCCATTGTCTCCTCTTTCACCTCCGAACGTTCGCCTCCCGACAGCCACTACTGCGAAATCCTTTAATAACCGTTTTAGGTATCGTCTCGGCTCTCTGTTGCTGACGAACTGAATTAATATCTCTCTCTCTCTCTCTCTCTCTCTCTCTCTCTCTCTCTCTCTCTCTCTCTCTATTAGTCTCTATTACTCTCTCTCTCTCTTTCTCTCGTTCCTTTCGATTGCTGGCTTCCTCTCTTCCCCTCTTTTTTTTTGCCGTATCTCTCTACCCCATCTCCACTTTCTCTCTCTCTCTCTCTCTCTCTCGCTCTTTTTCTCTCACTTACACACACACACACACACACACACACACACACACACACAGCTTCCTCATTCACCTCTCTCCTGAACCGTGAACCCATTCCCCCCCCATCGTCATCTCTGGCCCTTCCTGCAACTGCAAAAATGTCCATTCACTATACTCACTTTATTATTTTAATATATGTTTGGTGAGCATACAGTACTGTTAATCTCTCCCTCTCTCTCTCTCTCTCTCTCCCCCTCTCTCATCTCTCCCTCCCTCCCCCTCCCCCTCTGCACCGGTCCCAGGGTCCAACTCGTGGCAGGTGGTGTCGACGGGCGGTGCCGCGGTCCAGGGGGGCTACGGCCACAGCGGCGTGTACGACCGGCCCAGCGGCTACGTCTTCCTCCACGGCGGCTACAAGACCCTGGGCACCGGCAAGTACGGCCTGGTGGACCACCTGTACCGCTACCACGTCCACACACGCACCTGGTGAGCACACACACACCACGCACACGCACACGCACACACACATGGTGAGTAGACACACGCCACGCAGACACACATGTAAGGGGTCCCTTCACAGTCAGTTGGTATTGCGAACAAATTCAACCGAGCCATGTAATAAGACACATATCAGGCTTATATTATATATAAATATAATGTTAACGTGCTGTGATAACGCGAGACTCTTATCGCACGATAAAAAAATATCGCCGTTAATCTATTGCCAAAGTTGGGTTGGGAGCGGAACGGCTGCGCTGCGGAACGGCTTACTTTTAGTCATTATTTAGGTAGCACACACATATTATGAATGACTTCGACAGAATTCAAATGAGACATTTTAATCTAGATTAATTCCAAGATTACAGTGAGATTAATCTAGATTAAACAAATTAATCTATGCCCACCACTAATATATATATATATATATATATATATATATATATATATATATATATATATATATATATACATTTTTTAGATAGATAGAGAGATACAAACTTTATTTATCCCAATGGGAAATTCAGGGTCCAAGTAGCTTAGAGACATGGATACATCACACATAACATACAACATACAACATACAACAAGCAGGATTGCAAAAAGGAAGTTTCTAGGAATACAATCAACAAATAAGAATAAAGATACTATACACTAGACAATAACGGTAAAGATACTTAAGAGAAAGATACTAAATAACAAATGACAACAAACAAGGTCCACATTAATGTGCTGAGGCAGTGTGTTAACCTTTATTAAACAACACATAGTTACAGACAGAAAACACACAAAAGGAGACAGAACTGAAAAAAAGACTAAAAGTCAAGTGTAGGGAACTCACATTTCAAAAGGGAAATTTAAAGAGTCTCGTTTTCATAACCGGGTAAATTAAAAATTAAAAACATTGACGTTGTAAAGAATCTGCCTCTAATGTTTTCATTTTGGATTCAAAAGCATTTAACGAGATCAATTCATTGAGTTTCAAGTCATATATATATATATATATATATTTGTGCATACGTATGTTTTTGCGCGTCACGTCCGCCCACCTATCGAATGCTGAAACGTGAAACCTTGCAAGCAGGGTTTTTTTTGGTATTTTCTTGTGGCATAACATAACACACACCCTCCAACACACACGCACACGCACACGCACACACACACACACACACACACACACACACACACACGCACCCCCGGTCCCAACACGGCGCAACATTAGCGGCGTCACCAGTGTAAGAGAGTCTGTTTTGATCGAAGGGGAGTCATGAAATATTCATGACCGATGCGCATCGCGCTCGGAGTGCGACGTAACAACGCATTGTGTTGAAGTTACCGGTAAATATAGACAATCGCAAGTAAAAATACCCCCACCCCCCCCCCCCCCCCTCCGAAAACCCACTGTTACACATCAGTAAAACCAGGCGCAGCGGAGGAAGATGCGTAACGTAGATTCGCGTTCGCATCTCGCCGTTGTCGCACAGCAGAGCTGAGCGTTGGGCTCAGCAGCTGCGGTTTGTCTGCATTGACAGGAGGGGCCCTTCGGGAGACGCGGCCCCCGCTGCAGAGCCGCATGCAGACGCATGGCGCATCTCCATTCAGATACTCCCGCTTCCATGTACTACTACTACACTGTGTACACTGCGTAGCGCGTGACTTTCCACAGGGTTAGTGTTCAGGTCTCAAATCCAACACCGCCTTCTTCTTCTTCTTCTTCTTCTTCTTCTTCTTTTTAATGGCGAATTGCAACCGGGCGGTGCATTATCGCCGACATTTAACCGCCGAAATATCCGCCGGCTTGTTTGCTCACCTGACTTTATTAAAAACCGATCCAAATAAACATTCATTTAATTTTGACCGCCATTTTTTTAAAAGCGTCGGCGGTCCCTCCCCCTGCCGCTACGGAGCCAAGATGGCGGCCGTCGAGGGGCGAGAAGCGTCCGGCGTCTCCACACTCTCACTTTTTGTTAACGAGTTAGAGCAGCCACACTTTCTTTCACAAACATGAATTAAAATATTATTATTTGAAAAACACTTCCTGTGTCCGTTTCAAATGGAGCGCTCTGTGTCACGTTTTTTTATTATTGTTAGTTTATTTTTTTATAAGCTTCTTAAACTTTTTCTGGGGCGAAAGTAAATATAAATTAAATGAATAATAAATCAAAAGAAACGTTGTAATATTTAAGGGCATTAACTCAATGTATAATGATGGCAGAGCTGGCGGCGCCGCAGCAGGGAGGTCACGCCATGCACACGCCATGCACATGCGCCGCACACGCCACGCACACGCCACGCACACGCGCCGCACACGCGCCGCACACGCAGGCGGTGTGTCCCGGGTGTGAATGCGTACCACATCCACTTTGATGATTTATACAAATAAAGTATGGATTAAGTAGAGTATAGCACGGTTCATATATACGCCAAATCCATGCTTACTCTCTCACATGCAAAATACACACACTGGCACGTTGCACGCACGTGCACGTGTGCACACACAACATACGTGACCACGCACACGCACACATTCCAACTGCATCCAAGTGCCTCTCGCTCTCCAGACAGAGTGTGTGTTTTCATAATCATGAACAATTCGTGGCATGTTGCCTATAAGCCACTAACTTATTTAAAGTCCCAGAAAGCCTTTGGAACAACTACAACATTGTAAAGGTCTAAAATAACTCTTCCCAAATATCCGAAGTGACTTAAGGAAGCGTTTTTCAGTCCCAATGTTTTGCCTCCGTGTTTTTTCTTTAGTTATTTTTCTTTTTCGATTGACTGAGGACGTCCCCTTAATCAGAACCAGAATCAAAATCGCATTTATTCGCCAAATGCATCAACGGACACCACAGGAATTTGACTTGGCATCCGGCGCTTACTGTAACACAAAACTAGACAGACAGACAGACAGTAAAATGTGCATCGCTCTAGTAAGACACGCCATTTAAAACAACGATGTCCCCTCAATTAAACTATTAAATGACCCATATATCGTTTTGACCGCATGGCCTAAAAAGAAAAAGTGCGGACGTTGTTGCGAGGAGAGAAAGTCGTCTGCCTGAGACAGACATGCCGACGTCGCCGTCCCCCACGGTGACCCTTAGCGCTGACCCGCTGCCGACGGCTGTAAGGAGGAGTGTGATGGAGGCGGGGGGGCAGAGAAGGGAATTTCCATCGGCCGGATCGATAGCCTATCGCATTATCGCCGCGTCGCAAGGCTCCCTAGCGGACGCCGCCGCCGCAGGCGCGCTGAGGCGTCTCCGCTCGGAAAGACTCAACTGTCACAGGCGACTGGATATCCCATCCCAGTTGTTCGCCGCTATGCGACCTCTGACCCCCCGGCAGTCCACGCTCCGCTGCGGATTGAGACCTCCTACGTTGTGTGTGTGTGTGTGTGTGTGTGTGTGTGTGTATGTGTGTGTGTGTGCGTGCGCGGCCTCGCGAATGAACAGTTGGTACGAAGAGGGCAGGCACCGCGGGACAGGGGAAACATCCAGACAGATGCTATCAATAACATGGCACCACGCGCACACACACACACACACACACACACACACACACACACACACACACTCGCACACATGCCCACACAGAGAGGCAGAAGCCCGCGTTACAATTAAACCAATGAAGACGGGCGTCAAATATATTTCAGAAGCTGTCAACTATCTCCTTCTCTTGTGTTTGTGTCTCAATTTATGATTCACTGCTCAATGTGTTTGAGTATATTACATATGTGTGTGTTCTTGTACATAGATTTGTGTGTGCGTGTGTGTGTGTGTGTGTGTGTGCACGTCTGTATCTTCTCTGCCTTACATGTAATGTTAATGTGTACCTAACCATGTTGGTGTGTGTGTGTGTGTGCGTGTGTGGGTGTGTGTTCGTGTGAATGCATGTGTGTGCGTGTGTGTGTGTGTGTGTGTGCGTCAGTATCTTCTCTGCCTTATATGTAATGTTAATGTGTACCTAACCACGTTGGTGTGTGTGTGTGTGTGTGTTTGTGTGTGTGCATGCGTGGGTGTGTGTGTGTGTTCGTGTGAATGCATGTGTGTGTGTGTGTGTGTGTGCGTGCGTGTGTGTGTGCGTCAGTATCTTCTCTGCCTTACATGTAATGTTAATGTGTACCTAACCATGTTGGTGTTTGTGTGCGTGCATGCGTGGGTGTGTGTGTGTGTGTGCGTGCATGCGTGTGTGTGTGTGCGCGCGTGTGCATGCGTGTGTGTGTGTGTGTGTCCAGGCTGATCCTCCGGGAGAGCGGTCAGGCGCGCTACCTCCACTCGGCCGTGCTGGTCAGCGGCACCATGCTGGTGTTTGGCGGGAACACTCACAACGACACGTCGCTAAGCAACGGAGCCAAGTGCTTCTCTGCCGACTTCCTGGCCTACGACATCGGTAGGGACGCTATGACTCATTCACCCATTCACTTATTCATTCATTCATTCATTTCCCCCCCTTCAATTCTAACGCAACAATAATAATTTGTGTAAGACTATTTAATGCAGTAGCAGGTTTATTAGCCGCTTGCCAAGCTGGCATAATGCCAAAAAATGAATTTGATTTTTAAAAAAAACAAAACGTTTTTTAATATAAAAATCATTTCATGAATTGCCGCTGGAAGGAAAGCTCGGATGATCGATGTTCAACCTGGACTTTGCAAAGCTTACAAATCCAATAAAACGTTTTATGCACTGTATTGTATGTTCGTTCGTCCCCGGCAATTATTAGCACTCACTTAGCGTCTTACGCTAGCTAAGGAGAGCTACACCTGGCAATTATGCTGCACCTTGAGACTCGTCCTATTGAAATCCTCGCTGCGCCGGCGAGGATTTCTACTTACAAACGTACGCATTTGTAAGTCGCTTTGGATAAAAGCGTCGGCTAAATGCCCTAAATGTAAATGTAAATGTAGAGGAGTCCCGGTTCGTTGGGCACCATGGGCCAAATGATGATTGCGTAGCAGACCCCAAGCGGAGGGAGACGGGAGGGCGGAGAGAGAGGGTATTATTATGAATCATTATTAAAAAAGGGAATAATAATAGGGCCAAAAAGCAACCGTGGTTTAGTCTAGTTTTATAAAAGGAGACGCTGTGGTAGCGGCGTCCCTGTTGCCGGGTGAACACACAGCTCAGGTAAGGAGGAGGAGGAGGAGGAGGAGGAGGAGGAGGACAATGAGAAAGGGCATTTTCACTGTGACATTACGTCTCATTGTAGTTTCCCTTCACTCAATAGTATGAAAAAATACAAATGGTTCAAAATACAAAAGGTTCACACAACGGCACTCGTCGTCCCACACTCGTTAAAATAATTGGGTCGGGGGTTTGACTGTGTCCACCGAGTCACGAAATAACCGTAATTCATCTATTCTAAAACGTGTAGTACCGCCATTATGATGACATGTCTAACGCAAGAGGCTAAAATCTGATTTAATAATGTTTAACGGTAATGTTTGTGCAGCTGCACAGAGACCAAGATTTTGAAACTCAACAACCACAAATACCCGCAAATAATCGCTCTTACGATGACCTACCGCACCTTTTCATATGTTTTAATTAAATGTACGACGGACGTCTCTGTAAATATCCAATCTGTCAAATCTGAATTTTAAAAATGCATATTTAATATGTTTCCGTTCAAAGTTTTGGGTGCGGTATGTCAACTGTCATCGTCTGAACCGGGACGGACCACACACTCGTCTGTGGAGACCGCCGTTCATTTCTGTCCTATTATTATCCGTTTTAATTTAAAAAAACGCATATTTTAATATGTTTCGTTCAAAGTTTTCGGGTGCGGGTATTCAACTGTCGACTTACATCATCAGCGCATCTCAACCGATGTTGATGTGCTGATGTGAGGGCCTGGCTGGCCGGGCGCCGCCGCCGCCGCCGCCGCCTCGTCCTGCGCCGCACCCGAAAGCCGAGAGGCCGGGAGCGCCGATATTAGCCGCGGCTATATTCAGAACGAGCGCACAATGTATTCTTGTCTTCTAAGCGGTGCTTGAAACGTGACACACCCCACTATGGGTTCGCATCTCCTGACCTTTGTCATGCAGGTCTGACCCCATCATCACACACACACACGCACACACACACACACACACGCTACACCGCTCTTTCAATCTCTCTGTGTATCGCACCGTTAATATTCCTTGTCTTGGGATATTAAACACGCGCTCACACACACACACGGACACACACACAAGCGCACTTCTTGGGATATTAAACACACACGCACGCACGCACACACACACACGCATCCGTGAGTGAGAGCGAGAGGTGGCCAGCGGACGATAAACCGGCGTGAATCTGCAGATACGGGCGTTAATAAATAAGTCATAGTGGGGGGGACCGCAGGCTTGTATTGCTCAAAGAAGAACCCTAAACACACACACACACACACACACACACACACACACACACACACACACACACACACACACACACACACACACACACACACCACACACAGTGCAGTGGGGGGGGGGGGGGGGCTTGTGAGGCTTGAAAAAGAACCAGAGATAAGACGGACAGAAAACATGTTGCATATTTATAACACGTTTTATCAGTTTTATTAAGACCTCCGTGGGAACAAACCACCTGTGGTTTTATCTCATAAGTTTTCACCCCTCCTCCTTTACTAACGGAGTGGTGCAGTCCTTTTCGCTTTTCTCTCAACAACATCGTATCGCTTCATTTTCCAAATATCAGACGTCCCAGAGATGCGCGGATAGAGAGGTATTTTTGGGGATAAACAGAGAAACAGGAGCGTTTAGCGTTGGCTCATTTAACCTTTTAACCTCGTGAAAAGTGCACAGTGTCACATTTGTTGTTTGTAATGAT
>JAOPHQ010004133.1:17500-20000 GCA_030340625.1 Merluccius polli | reverse complement strand
CATGTATGTCTTCGGCGGGTTCTCCGGGCTTCTCCTGAACGACGTGTTGGCCTACACCCCTCCGTCCTGCCTGGCGTTCGCCGACCCGGACGCCTGCGCCGACGCCGGGCCGGGCGTCCGCTGCCACTGGGTCAGAGGTCACTGTGTCCCCTGGGAGCCCCGCCTGGCCGCGGACGTGGTCCCCTCGCCTTTCTGCCCCATACGCCCGGGTACGCCACACCGGTTACCCGTCTCTACATGCATATCCGTCTCTGTCTCTCTGTCTCTCTGTCTCTGTCTCTGTGTCTGTGTCTGTGTATGTCTCTGTCTCTGTCTGTCTCTCTGTCTGTGTCTCTGTCTCTCTCTGTTTCTGTGTCTGTCTCTGTTTCTGTATCTCTGTTTTCTATTCAAAAGAGCTTTATTGACATGGAAAATAAATTATAAATACAATTATATATATAAATAATATATTATTATATTATATACAATTATAATACATTATATATTATAATATATTATAATACATTGTATATTATAATATATATAATATGTATTATATATATTACTAAAAAAGTTCAATATTACAGATCTCTCTGCCTCTCTCTCTGGCTATACATTTATTTGTCGTTTTTTAATACAAAGCGGTGGATCGCTCTGAAAAGCAAATTTCACAATTGCCAGCCAGAAGGCCGCGTTTCTTTGTGAGAATAATAATAATAATAATTATTATTATACAGACCGCTTTGTCCTCTGCTTGTTTTTGTCCGCGTTTCAAAATTGGGGGGAGCAAGAGGTCAGCGCAACTTCAATCCCCCCCCAAAAAATAAATAAATAAATCGCACAGGGCTAAATGCGTCCGCGTCTCTCACCCCCGGCGCGCTCGCCTGGAGATGGAGATGCGTGCGGTTTTCCGTCAACACAACATTGTTACATTGTTCCTCCGTCTTTTGTCTTGGGCAGAAAGGTAATCTTTATAAACGCTCGTCTCGTAACGATCGCGCCGCCGGCGGCTATTTGGTTGTTTTTGGAGTGGAGGTGCTAGTCTGTCTGAAAGCGTGGCCCACTTCATAGGCCATACAGATAAGCATTTAGGCCGTCCTCCGCAGTCCTTCGTTTGCGCATAATCGCCCCTTTTTCCGGTGTGAAGGTTTTTTTTGTGAATGCACTTTTTCCCTGCGGTTTTCTGTATTTTTGTATTATTATTTTTGTGTATCTAGGCAAGTGGCCCTTTAATAACACCCCTTGTGTCCATTTATGTGGCTGGCCCATCGGTGCTGCTCGTCTACAGACGGTTAGGAAACACACAAACGCTTAGCCTTACGTTTTCACAAATGCGGCGACGTTGCTTTACCTTCAAAAGTTTCAACTCCTCCCCAACGGCACCCCGATTTTTACATTTGACATCTTTTCGACGACTCAACTGGACGCCTATACGGCTGTAAAGGATCCGCCAGGAAAGATTCATTTATAGTCGGAGAGCGATTTTGAACAAAAGCCGACGACAGCCAGGTCCTCCGCATCCGTCCAACGGCGTTTACATTATACCAATACCGCTGGGATTTTCTGTATCACTCTTCTTTAACAAAAAAAAAAAAAAAAGCCGAATGCGCACCTCCGGTTCTGAGACTGCGGTGCTGCTGACGCTACAAACTGGACACTTTTTCTTGACATCTCCCTGGTAACGATGAACAGGATAACTTCCACCTGAGCTCTCCTCCAGCGGTAATGGCGGCATGCGTTGCTGCTTTCATTGATAACTACCGGCGCTATTACTTTCCCTTTGATTATCACTCACGTAGCAGCAGCTCTGGGATTCTGCGTTTACCTTAAATGCTTTAATGGGCCGTAGATGAGGATTTAAGAGCGTATTATTATTTGAGTGCAATGTCTTCGCGATACCGTAGCCATCCTTCAGCTATTAGCGCTATTAGTGAGTGAAATGCTCTGTGACAATATCTGTCCCGGTTGACTGCGCCTGCCTCAGTGTGAGCCCGTTTAAGTTTTGGGACCGCTCCCAGCTCATGTCTGACCAATCAGGGCGTCTCTCCCCCTGATTGGTCAGCTCATCTGTTAATCACATTGTGCGCAAATGCAACACCCGATCTGCTCTGTTCGGCTCTCTCTCCTTTTACGACTCAAATCCTACCGAGGTGCAGCGTTAATGGGCGGTTTGAGCGGCCGTATGTTGGAAAAGCGCTGTACGCAGTCCATGTACCGTTTGCGTACAACAGTTTAGAGCGCAATATGTAAACACGGCTGCTTTTTTTCTCATGCGCCGGTTCTATTTCCCGAGTCTAATGCTCGATTGCGCGGCGAATGCTCGGGATCTCACTTTTCAATTTTAACATTGATATGGGGTTTTTTGTTTTTTAAAGCAGTTTCCATTACGGACACAATTTGCACCTCGATAATACGCCACAGCAAAGTCATTCCAATGCACTTTTTTCTCCTTTTTAGAAAGCACGGACGAGCAGTGTTTCCGCTTTTCCGACTGCGCCAGCTGCACCGCCAACACGTGGCT
>JAOPHQ010004133.1:0-12500 GCA_030340625.1 Merluccius polli | reverse complement strand
CGCCAGCCGGGAGAGCTACGACAACGCCCAGCACTACTGCAAGAACCTGGGCGGGAACATCGCCTCCCTGGTCACGGAGAAGCAGGTGGACTTCGTCCTGGAGGAGCTGCACAAGTATCATCTGCAGGGCAAGGTACGCGCACGCTCACACGCTCACGCACACGCGCGCGCACACACACACACACACAGGAATGTTTTAGATCTCAGAAATGATCTGTATGTGCTGAGCGATGCGACGCCAGGGCACCTCTGCAGCACTGCAATACTTAATTCATGGTGGTGTTCTTCATTTACATTGACACATTTTACTCATCAAATAATCGCAGCTCCTGCGATTTGGATAACGTTTCGATGAATCGTTTCAGCCCTCGATGAATCGCTCAGCCGACTTCGATAAGATAAGATAGTCCTTTATTAATCCCCCTTAGGAGAAATTCACAAGCGACCAGCAGTACAGTGGGAAAAGAGAGTACGAAAACAAGAGTGTCTATATACAATAAATGTACCAATTTGAAATAAAATTATAATAAAAAAAACTATTAGGAATAAGATAAACATACAGACTTCTATACAGTTAAGATAAACAGACTTCTATGCAGTTCTGTGTTAGCTGCTCTACATGGTCCCATCGTCTTTTCACCATGTCCACATCACATTGCAGTTCACCACTTTGTAGTCTTTGTAGTATCACACCACAGGTCTCCCCCACTTCTCCCCCACTTCTCCCCCATCGACTGCACCAGCTTCGTTTAAAACATACCCTAGAGTACGAGCGGCGCAACACACCCATCCATACGTTGCCTTCCTCCGTTAAATGTTGTCCCTGTTTCTAATCGGGGGTATTTATTTGAACAAACACACGCAGATCTCCACGCATGCGTGCGGTGTCGTGAATATTGGGAGCCGATATTTGACCCATTCCCATTGAAAGATTATGGAGTTTCTCTCTCTCTCTCTCCCCCCGCGCCTCCCTCTCTGGGTGAGGAATCGCAGCGGTCTGTTGAAGATGAAGTGTTTTTTCCGATAAACCGTTGCTTGACGCGTTTGTACGGCGATGAACCTTTTTCTTTTTGTCATTCCGACCCAGGAAGCCTTATGTGTTCCCAAGGCGACGTTCGACATAAATTGAATTTCAGTAAATAAATTCCTCCACGCACACACATACACCCACACACACAAGAGAAAAATAATATAGTACAACTACTTAGCCGACATGCACGCACACACACACACACACACACACACACAAGGGAAAAATATTATAGTACAACTACTTAGCCAACATGCACATGCAAGTGTGAAAGTGTGTGTTGCAACATGCAAGTGTGTGTTGCACACACACACACACACACACACAGATGTCTGTGTGTGTGTGTGTGTGTGTGTGTGTGTGTGTGCAACACACACTTCAACAGGGATTATAAGTAAAAACACAAATATATGAAAACAATGACATACAATGTATGAAAAATAATGTCAATTAATGTTTTGAGCCGACACACACACACACACATAAACACACACAGAGTCATCGCCCATATCATGTGTGTGTGTGTGTGTGTGTGTGTGTGAAGACGCTGTCCCCCTGGGTGGGCCTGAGGAAGATCAACGTGTCGTACTGGGGCTGGGAGGACTCCTCCCCCTTCGCCAACACCAGCCTGCGTTGGCTCCCCGGCGAGCCCAGCGACTCGGGCTTCTGCGCCTACCTGGAGCGGGCGCACGCCGCCGGCCTCAAGGCCAACCCCTGCACCGCGCCCGCCGACGGCCTCATCTGCGAAAAGCCCGCCCGTAAGTCTCGAGCGCGCGGCGACCCGGACGATCGGGGATCGACCCGTGGGTTTGTGTGTGTGTGCGCGTGTGTGTGTGTGTGTGTGTGTGTGTGTGTGTGGTGAATCAATCAATACTGGGAATCGTATGAAACAAAATGAATATGTTGTCGGCTGACGTCCTTTAAAATGTTTCAAAAATGTTAATAAGAGTTGAGTAAAATAAGTAGTAGTAAGTAGTGATGTCATTGGTCCAACTTGCAGGATGCTAATTAGCAGTTTCCAAATTGGACCAATGACATCTTATATTGGGAAATTTGAATTGATATAGATACAAAAATCACCTCTTCCAACCATTGACATTTCTTTTCTCTCGCTTTCTCTCTCTCTCTCTGTCTCTGTCTCTGTCTGTCTCTCTCTCTCTCTCTCGCTCTCTCTCTCTCGCTCTCTCGCTCTCTCTCTCTCTCTCTCTCTCCTCCCTCAGTGAGTGCCCAGAGCCTGAGCTCCCGGTCGTGCCGGACGCCGTGCGCCCAGCGCTCCAGCTGCGCCAACTGCACCAGCCAGGGCACCGAGTGCATGTGGTGCAGCAGCACCCAGCGCTGCGTGGACTCCAGCGCCTACGTCATCTCCTTCCCCTACGGACAGTGTCTGGAGTGGCAGACCCAAGACTGCACGGGTGAGAGAGAGGGAGAGAGAGAGAGAGACAGAGACAGAGAGAGAGAGAGAGAGAGACATATAGAGAGAGACATAGACACAGACACAGAGAGAGAGACATAGACATAGACATAGACATAGAGAGAGAGAGACATAGACATAGACATAGAGAGAGAGAGACATAGACATAGACATAGAGAGAGAGAGACATAGACATAGAGAGAGAGACACACATACATAGACATAGAGAGAGAGAGAGACATAGACATAGAGAGAGAGAGACATAGACATAGACATAGAGAGAGAGAGACACAGACATAGACATAGAGAGAGAAAGACATAGACAGAGAGAGACATAGACATAGAGAGAGAGAGACATAGACAAAGACATAGACAGAGAGAGAGAGAGAGACATAGACAGAGAGATACATAGACAGAGAGAGAGAGACTGATTCCCTTATGGATCATGGATCACAGATTTACTTACTCATTACTTATTATGACAACAGTATTACACAAAGCAAAGCATAATGCACAAAATAGCCAAACGATACATTTATTAAAAAGCAAATACAGGGAAAGGGAAACATTTAACATTTCACAATTGGCATTTATTGATGGTTTAAATCTACCGTCTACCCCTGAGTCTAGCGTGGCGAGTCAGCTCTTCTGTCCCTATATCCCTTTATATCCTATGGTCACATATAATGTTTTAACAAAATATAGATTCAACTATCCAGTAGGAGGTCATATTTTCTCAACCGGGGGCGTTTAATACCGCTACTATTCCCGAATTTCCCGTCTAGGATTAATCAAGTGTTATCTTATCTCCTAATAAAAGGTTAGTGTTAAAGAGTTTCTGCTGTATTTTGTAACGACCGGCGTAAACACACCGGCGAGAGGACTCGGCGGCGCGACGCGGAGGCAAGAATCGCGACACAAAAAGCGGTCTTCGGTTGAGAAATGGTCGGATACACGCAGGTAATCAGTCAGGAGAACCAGGCGAGGAGAAGACAAAGGCGTAGTCGGGGAAGAAACTAGTGGAGATCAAACCACCGGCAACACCGAACGCAAGAGGAAAATTACCGCGTTTATGTTTGACGCAGGGTACAAAGACAAACCGGCACTGATTTTTTTTTAGGGTGGCACTTGCCACCCCATGCCACCCCGGTAGATCCGCCCCTGCGAATACAAATTTAATCTCAAAAGGCTCTCCTGGTGAAATAAAGGCTAAATAAATAAATGAAACGCACAACAGACTAAACACGCTAGGAAGAGGGGGGGATAATGAGGGACGGATGAAACTAATCAGGGCTAGGGGGGGGGGATCACACAGGTGGGAGACACCACAAGGGCAGGGAGTAAAGGAGTAAGGTATCTAAGGATCGGGGTGGCGAGATGTCGCATATACTTCCCCAATTAGTCCGGTCGCTCTCTGCGCTGACTTTGCGCTTCTCGTCTGACAAACCCGTCCCAGTGTGCTAATTGTAACGTTACACAGCAGTCAGATCGGCCCCCCTGGCCAGTGGGCCGTGTCCAGACGAGTTTCATACACCACCCACTTGTAAATGCGCAAGAAAATGTAAAAAAAAGAAGTAAATTACAAAAAAATAATACCTCTCAATCACCGCTTATGACCCACTAGAAGTGTGTGGCGTTGTCTCTGCTTCCTCTTGGATGCGATCCGGGACCCGAGTCCCCCCCCCCCCCCCCTCTGCCTGTATTTTATTATTTCACTTTGTTTGGGACGTTTTTCTGGGCGCCAGACTTTGGGCAGTCGGTGTGCAGCCTCCCAGCCAATAGCGCGGCGCAGGGTGTGTGGCGGGACTCGGGTCCCGGATCGCATCCAAGAGGAAGCTGCGGCAACGGCGGACACGGCGCCAAAATGAGAGTCGATCTGGGGGTTGGCTTTCAGCCGCTGGCGATTTAAAGGGCCAGCGCACCGCAAATAAGAACAAATAATAGTTTAGCTTGCATCGATACAACAATGGAGTACAAAATACCAGGAAGTGCGCCGCTCTGAAGGGTTGCTGTACTCTAGTGCCTCGCGTTCGCTCCCGGTCAGAAGCATTTCTATATTCTCCTGTCGGGTTATTTATAGCTTAGATTGCTCTTCTTTTAATTCGGCTTCGCCAAAGTGCTGCACACACACGTGGTATGTTGCAGAAAGATTCGGTTTTTTTTCCACTCGAGTTTTTCGTTGTATAATCCAGGCAAGCCACCAGTAGAGGATAAAGGCTGGCAGCCGAACCTCTGCAGCGGGTCATCTGGAGACGAGGCGATGGGTCATTAATCGTGTGATGATTCATATAGAAGATGACAGTTCTGCAGAGCAAAGATTGCATTACTGGACAGCACATTTCTCATTAGGGTTTAACAAGCGTTTTGCTAAATGGGCACGTAATAGCAAAACTAAATATCCAATGCACAACATGAAGTGTATATCAAATAGATGCATACCATTGCAAACCACCGCATACATTTTGGGGCTTTGTTACATACAAATGTCATTGAAGAGATGTTTAATCCAAACCCTAATTTTTGAACTACTAGTTAATAAACTAAGCATTTTTTATAGGGCTGGGCAATATATGGATATTATATCGATATCGTAATATGAGACTAGACTATCGTCTTAGATTTTGGATATCGTGATACGGCATAAGATTAGCCTTAGCCTGGTTCAAACGACTGCATTACAGTCATAGTACAAGTGATGGAGAAAAAAAAGGGAAAATACACACGGTACTTTTCATGTGTCAGGTATTCAATTCACACAGGAGTATACAAAACTATTCTTGACCATGTGGTTAATTTCGTATATAGACTATTTATCTATCGAATTACCGGAAAACATATATCGTGATATACACACATATTTAATTACCTATATAGAGGATTTAGGCCATATCTCAGTACAGACGGGGGTTGTGCGTCTTCGCTGGGCAGACGGCGGATACGCACACCCAACGCTAAACACAGAGGTGAGAACGCAATCAGGACGTTTTACAAGAGCTCCACTGGAGGTGTCCTCCAGTCGCTTGTTTGCAACCGGTCCCCATTAAATACCACTTTCTAAACACACTTAGCCTGCACACACTCGACGTAACAACCGCTCCGACGGGATGCGTGCGCGCCGGCGACTTCATTAACGAAGCGGACGCCGTTAAAGGCAGAGTCTCTCAGCGAAGGCGACATTATGGAGACGGCTATTGTGTCTACTGTGTAAGCAGATGACACATTCACGCGAGCGGCGTTAACGGCGATGGCGGCGCCGGGCCGTCCAACCAACGCTGGCACCGGTCGGCTGGTCGCCGGTACGGTCGGTCCGCTGCAAAAAAAAGGACATGCAGTACTCCAGGAAATTAAAACGAGGGCGGTTTTAGAAAAAGAAAAATAATTGCCGCTCGTGGCACAAAATCAAAAGCGTCCGCGTCGGTTGCCAGAGATGACAATGAGTAAACCGGAGTCACAATCGAGGGAAACATGCGGGACTGTGAGACACAAAATATTGTCTTTCCAGTCTGTTGTATTTATTTATTTTTTATTTACATTTTTTGAACATTTATCACCAAAGGGATATACATTCAAGACACAACAAACACAACAACAACAACAACAACAACAACAACAACAACAACAAAAAAACAAAAAACAAGACAGGACAAAAATAATTAAATAGAGCCAGAAGACACACAAAAAAAATAAATATATATATTTATTGATCGATATCGAAGTATCACAGGGAATTGTTTCTCTTTGAACGAGGTATACCTCGGAAAATGTGCAGCATACAGGAATATACAACATGTGTCTTCTCCACGCTGTCGCTCGGCGCGCGGGTCGGCGTCGATTTTTAAAACCGACAGCTGGACTCGAAGCCGGAAACGAACTCCAGGGGCCCCAAAAAAACGAACTCATGCGCGACGTACGAACAGAAGGCGAAGCGAAACGTTGTGTGAAGATTTCTGTGATACCATGGAGGACATGATGAGGCCGCCTCCCTCCCTCCCTCCCTCCCACCACCGCTGTTGGTAGGGAGGGGTTTCCACCTCATTGGCTGTAACTTTAGGTCTAAATGAATGGAAATCATTCGCTCTGAATACTTTCCCCCGCACTTGAACTCACCGGGGGGGGGGGGGGGGGAGGCGACCGCTCTTTAAGCACTTCTGTACAACCCACCTGACATCATATCATATCTTGAACATTGGACAGATGGGATCATCCGGCGGCGTCCGGATAAACCGAAGGATGCGGAGGCGCACACTTGTGCATAAAAAAAAGATAATATATTATAACATAACGTGTTTTGCTACGGCTCTCCGAGCGCCTCGGCGACGTTACGCCGCCTGACGCAACACCGTATCGAGAGTGTTGTCGTGTTGTCCTATCACGTCGGGGCGCAAAAAAAAAAACATCAAAAGTAAGTGCGACGTTTTATGGTGAGACTAAACAACAAAACAACATCTTCTCCTCTCGAAAAAAAAAAAAAAAAAAAAAGCGCCTGCCATTCATCACGCGGCAGACACACCGCCGAGCGAGAAGAAAACGCTCGCTGTGGTTTCCTCCCAGACATTATTTTTGATTTGGCTAATTGTTATTCCATGTATGTGCCAATTGCCTGTGAGTGCAGACGGCTTCCCGGCCCATTTGTGCCGTTCCAGGATCGTTTTTCTCCTTTTTCATGTTCATACCTTTGGCGTTAACGTAATCGGAGCCGTTCTCCGATCCTTCTGTCGCGTTATTTATAGCTTCCGTTTTTGGAAAGCGCGAGCGCGTGTAGGAGGCCGTCGTTGTGTTTCCTTCTTCTTCTTCTTCTTCTTCTTCTTCTTCTTCTTCTTCTTCCCTCCTCCTTGTTCTTGTTCTTCTTCTCTCCTCCTCCTTGTTCTTCTTCTTGTTCTTCTTCTTCCTCCTCCTTGTTCTTGTTCTTCTTCTCTCCTCTCCTTGTTCTTCTTCTTGTCTCTTTTCCTTCCTTCCTTCCTTCCTTCCTTCCTTCCTTCCTTCTTCCTTCCTTCCTCCTCCACACACGAGGTACGAGGATACAGAAGAAGAGTACCGTAATAAGCGCCGTGTCGCTCAGATAGAAAGATTTCGCTCCGCTCCGTTCGCCTCTTGTGTAACGTTTCCCCCGGTTCTCCCCCCGCGGTTCGAACCTCCGTCGCCGGGGGTCGCGTCGGTGCTCTAGCGGTGGAGTCCATTTGAAATGTGTTTTTTCCTGCCGCCCCCCCCCCCCCAGTTGTTGTAAGGTTTCAACATACGACACACTTTTAAATTAATTAAGACTTGAATACGAAATGCCGCTCTCTCCTGAGCTCCTCTCTGCATTTCTTCTTCTGCGGTTTGCTTCCCATACTAGGAAAAAAAATAAAAAAAGAGGCGCCTCCTCCTCCTCCTCTGTAATCAGCCGCATTTTAGTTTACCGGGAAGGATTTTACATAATTACGGCGAGCTAAGGGAGCCGACCGCACGTCCGTATCCGGCCGCAGAGTTTTGCATTCGAGCGACGCTGAGATGCTGATGATCACGTCGCAGATCCCCCGTCGCCGTAGCGACGAGGCCGAATCCGCGACGGATCGATCCGCGGCGCCTATAGCCTATAGTCGCGGGAGTAACGGCGCTTTGTTATTCACAATGCTCCCCTAATGCTCTGATTGTTGTGCATCTCTATAATTTGAGCGTTGTTGTTTGTTAGGACGCCGCCGCCGCCGCCGCCATCCGTCAGCCATTAGCGAGCGAAACGCCGCGTGAGGATATCTGCTCCGTGAGAACATCTGTTCGCTGTGTTGTGTGTGCCTCTGTATGAGAGCGTTTAGGTTTTTTAGACCGCTCCCGGCGATAAGCGCAATCACAAAAGAAAGAAATACAGGACCGGTTAATTACGCAATATCTCCTCGTCGATTAGTTAAAACGTCACGACTTCCGGGGTTGCTTTTTTTTTTTTTTTTTGGGATTACTTTATTGAAGTACTGTTCTTGCTGGCAAATACAAAATGGATCACATTCTTTGTTGTGCTCCTTTTTTTTTTTTTTTTTTTTTACAGACGGGCAGAAATAAGGCAACAAAACACACACAGAGACACAAAATACACAAAAAACAAACAAACAGGAAAAAACAAACAGACAAACAAATCAAAAGAAAAAAGTAAAAAAATAAATAAAAATAAATAAATAAAATAAAATTAATTTAAAAGAAATAATAAAAAATAATAAAAAAATAAAAAACTTCCGGGTTGCTTTGAGAAATGTTAATATTTTATTGTGCACCGGCCTTTTTTCCTCTGCGCCGCGGACGACGCGATGTTAAATCCGCTCTGACCTTACGATATGTTTTCCCGCTCCTTTGGGAAATATAGGCCTCACCTAGACACACGTTGGCTGCTCCAGGTTACGTTGTGTAACGGGAGGCGGGCGCCGCTAAACCTCTGTGTAGAGGCACACACCCATGGGAACGGTGGACATCTCCCCTTTGTTACCTTTTCTCCCTTTTCTCTCTCTCTCGCTGTCTCCCTCTCTCTCTCTCTCTCTTTCTCTCTCGCTCTCTCTGTTCTCTCTGTTCTCTCTCCTCTGTTCTCTCTCTCTCTGTTCTCTCTCTGTTCTCTCTCTGTTCTCACTCTCTCTCTGTCTGTCTCCCTCTCTCTCTCTCTCTCTCTCTTTCTTTCTCTCTCTGTTCTCTCTGTTCTCTCTCCTCTGTTCTCTCTCTCTCTGTTCTCTCTCTGTTCTCACTCTCTCTCTGTCTGTCTCTCTCTCTGTCTCTGTCTGTCTCTCTCTCTGTCTCTGTCTCTGTCTCTCTCTCTCTCTCTCTCTCTCTCTCTCTCTCTCTCTCTCTCTCTCTCTATCCGTCTCCCTGCGCTCTTTTCACCTTGTTGTCCCCCCTTAAAATGTACACCATGATTGCGATTGTGCGATTGTGTGTTTTTTATTTGTTCAAATGTCGGTCGGGTTGAAGAACAATTACGCTTTTAATCGGCAATTTGTGTTTTGTTGCGTTCACACATTCAGAGTGGGCAAGTCGGCAGACGCCGTATTAAACAATGAAATCTGACTTTGACAGTTTATCGCTTCTGTCGCCGTTTAATCCGCGAACTTCGTCCGGATAAGCGGGACTCGACCGCACGACGCGCCGCGACGCGTTTGGTCGCTTTTCGAAGCAGAGAGTGGATTTATTCAAAAAATGAGGCGAAAGCAGAGAATAGTATTTTGAGAAATGGAAAATATGGGGAAAAACGAGGAGAAAGAGGAGAAGGTTTGTAATTATATAGACAGGCCAAATAATCAAAGCATGTGAGTGATGAATGAATAATTGAACAGGCACACTCGCAGCACACACACACACACACACACACACACACACACACACACACACACACACACACACACACTTGAATCAAACCTAGCTAGCAGGGATGGAGAGAGAAGGAAGGCTAGCGACACGCGATGCAAGTCTTATGGAAATGACTTTGTTTCCAAAGAGAAACAACTTCTGGTAACAAAATGCTAATTCGGATGCCGGGACGCCGCATTTCGACTCGTCTCTCACGGTTATAAGAAACGACGTTTGACAAAGAAGCCGTCTCTCGTACTTTCAGGGTTTCTTCCGCAGCGTTGGCTGCGCGCCGCGCCACCCAGGGTCTGTTACCTCGCCGCGCCTCTTACTTTCACTCTCTGGCTTTGTAGACTCAAACGACTTTTGACACATGAAGAATTGATGTTGAGAAGCGTCGAGCAAAACAGCCTCTGGAAAAAAATAAATAAATATATATATATATATATTTTATTTTATTTTATTTTTTAGTTAAAGCGTACCCACCTTCGTTCTGAAGAGATTCATTCTGTGCGCTACAGTAAGCGTCTGTATTTTTGTATTTGCTTTAATAAGAATCAAATACCGTATAACAAACACAATTATTCTTATTATAATTTGCACCCGGTAAAGGGTTTTTTGAATGTCAGGGCCACGTTTTTGTTTTAATGCGAATGTGTCCCCTAAAGCTCGGGCGACGTGTCGGGGAGAGAAATGTAATTCCTGCTGCAGAAATGCTGAAATGTCAACAGGTGAAAATAACTTGCAAAGACATGCGTGGCTTTGTATTGGGTATTTGTATCAGAATAGTTATTGTATCAATAATATATATATATATATATATATATATATATATATATATATATATATATATATATATATCTCATGGAATTGAACCACATGTATTATTTATTATTATAACCACAGCAAGCTAGACTCAAATATCATTACCCTGACCTTAGCTACGGACTATAACTATCCTTAAAAAGGATGAAAATGCCGTTTCCTTATAACAATATATATTATATATTATATAAGGTCTATGGAGCTTCTACCTGCGTAGGTGCGGTTTTCACAGACCTATGCATTCAGTCTAATAATACACATAACATAATTATGCTCATCCCGCTTTCTGGAGCGGGTCCCTGCAGGCACAACGTCTTTGTTGAGGATTGGTTGACACGTTATTGTTCACTTACTGGCAGCCGATTCATCCAACGTTTGATTGAGTCCATTTGCTGTAGATAGCCCCCCCCCCCGCAGAATATACATATATATATATATATATATATATATATATATATATATATATATATATATATATATATATAATTTTTTTAAACATTTTTTGGGGGGGGGTTTGGGGGAGAATTTGCAATGCTGTCAAATCAAGCGATGTAAAACGACTCATTATCCCTCTTTGATTCCCTTTGTGTTTCGCCCTTTCCCTCCGCCGTCCAGCCCAGAACTGCTCCGGCCTGCGGACGTGCGGCGACTGCCTGGGTCAGGTGGAGTGCGGCTGGTGCGGCGACCCCAGCGACACGGGCAAGGGCGTGTGCATGGAGGGCTCGTACCGCGGGCCCCTCAAGTCCCCCCCCAGAGCCGGGCCCCGCGACCGGGACAAGGAGCGTCCCAGGGGCGACCGGAGCATGGTGCTGGACCAGGCCCTGTGCCCGGCCGACCGGGGGTTTCACTGGGCCTTCATCCATTGTCCCGGTGAGCTGATAGGCTATCACTGCCCAGCGCTTTAGAGTCGCTGCAACTTTGACGCGTGAACAGAGTAGCAGTAAATAGTGAATTCAGCATTCGTTTGGCATCGTTCCTGCGTGAATACTCATTAATTAAGCAATTCATAATCAGAATCAGAATCAGCTTTATTCGCCAACTATGTTCACAAACATACAAGGAATTTGACTCCGGAATTCATAATCAATTATAAATGATGAAGTAAGAAGATCATTTATGAATAATGCTTCATAAATGAGGAATTCACTCTTTACTACTGCTCTATTATTTACTGTTATTGCTTAAACGTTGCCGTTAAGTGCGACTGGCTATAGTTCACTCCAACCCTCATAGGCCGTGCCTTTTAGCACAGAAACCCTGGGAACACGGATATAGACGCATATAAACTAAAACTAAACAAAATATGAACGACGAGAAGAAGTTTCATGCATTTTTTCGGTGCATGCTCGCCAAAATCAGCGGTAGCCGTTTGTTGGCGTGCCACAGCGCCCGTAATTAACGTCACAACATACACTTGTGTTGGCCCCTACTGGCCCCTATGTGTTGGCCCCTACTGTCACGCCCCTGTGATAAAGGCCTGTTTGGCCGGCTATTGACATTATTTCTGATGGTGAATGGCCACCAATTACAAACACGGCTGCTAGGTACATTATAAATATATATATATATATACACACACACACACACACACACACACACACACAAATAGAAAGCCTAACCCTACCAGAGAGTGCTAGTACTCACTCGAAGGCCGGGATACAGCGAGACTGAAGGGTCTAGACGCGGTCTAGACGCGGTCAGGGACCGTGTCTATGCCTGAGTACATATCTTGGAGTACAGTACAGTCCTCTTGGTTTGTTTCGGTTGGTTATGTACTTATTATTCGATATACCGCGAGTACTACTAATAGCCGCCGGTGAAAGTAAATGTGGAGGTGGTGTGTGGCGTGTGTGTGGCTGACAGATGGTTTAGGCAGCCTCACCCGGCCCCAGAGTCTAATCAGTCTGACTCGGTGAGTCTGCTTAAACCATCACC
>JAOPHQ010004132.1:0-44079 GCA_030340625.1 Merluccius polli | reverse complement strand
TCAAATTTAGTAAGTGCTACTTGTTGGGGTAGTTTTACTTGACTTACACAGCCTCTCCACTGGATGTACTTGGTGTTAAATATGACCACTCCCAGATCACCTCAAATGGTAGTATTGGTGGTATTTTGAGTCCATAAGTGCTTCTCTTTGGGGTTGTCTTGTCTGTGCACCATCTGCCATGGAAGACTCACATGCCAGTATGACAATGTGGATGCATATGCCAGGCTTCTTGGTCTGCCATTCAGTGAGAATCAAAGTTCAACCTCAAAAAGCTTAAAAACACATTCAGATAACCTCAAATATAAGCATTCATGATATTTGGGTTCATAAGTGCTTCTCTTTGGGGTTGTCTTGGTTGTGTCTTGCCTTCACATCTATCCATTCTTTAAAACTAAAGGATGCATTTGTCAAACTTACTACCCTAACTTGAGCATTGACTTGTTTTGTTCAAATTTAGTAAGTGCTACTTGTTGGGGTAGTTTTACTTGACTTACACAGCAATATCCAGTGAATGTACTCTTGAAACCTCAGAAACACTCCAAGATAACCTGAAATGGAGGCATTGGTGGTATTTTGATTCCATAAGTGCTTCTCTTTGGGGTTGTCTTGCTGGTGGGCAATCTGCTTTGGGAAATGATATACATTTTTAAATATGCCTTCATTTACATCAGAGCCTTTTGGAATGCAGAGGTAATAACACTTGGAGAACTCTATCTCCCAGGCATGAGAATTGCTGCAATGTTGGGAAATTGCTCTTAGCTACAGTACAAACACTGATGTCATGTATAATTTGCTACTATTTACACATAAGAGTAATCACTTCATGTTATTTTGTGTTGCAGTTAAATAACTGCATTAGTTGGCAATGTTTCTTTACCAGGAAGTGTCAAGAGTGACCTCTCATCAAATGCAAATTTACATTCATTGTGATGAGAAGTCCATCCAGGTCAGATTGGTGGGGTCGTTTACAAACCGTCACCCATATAGCTGATACTCTACAAACAAAGGAAAAAGAGACATGCAACTCAGAGCAGCCTCTATATGAGATGAGCAGATTCTAGCAAGGCATATCATTCCTCCCACAACACTAAGGAGACAGCCTGGGAAGGGACATCAAGTAAGTTGCCTGACAAACTGCTTGTAATATGTTATACATCCACACGACTTCCAATGGAGGCATTGCTGATTTTGGGGCTAATAGCTGCGTCTCTTTGGGGTTGTCTTAATTGTGTCCTGTCTTCAAATGGAGCCCCAGTACAAAACTGAAGAAACATTTGAGTTGTCATCATCATTACCCTAACTTGAGCATTCACTATGCTGGTTCAAATTTAGTAAGTGCTACTTGTTGGGGTAGTTTTACTTGACTTACACAGCCTCTCCACTTGGTGTTAAATATGACCACTCCCAGATCACCTCAAATGGTAGTATTGGTGGTATTTTGAGTCCATAAGTGCTTCTCTTTGGGGTTGTCTTGTCTGTGCACCATCTGCCATGGAAGACTCACATGCTAGTATGACAATGTGGATGCATATGCCAGGCTTCTTGGTCTGCCATTCAGTGAGAATCAAAGTTCAACCTCAAAAAGCTTAAAAACACATTCAGATAACCTCAAATATAAGCATTCATGATATTTGGGTTCATAAGTGCTTCTCTTTGGGGGTTGTCTTAATTGTGTCCTGTCTTCAAATGGAGCCCCAGTACAAAACTGAAGAAACATTTGAGTTGTCATCATCATTACCCTAACTTGAGCATTCACTATGCTGGTTCAAATTTAGTAAGTGCTACTTGTTGGGGTAGTTTTACTTGACTTACACAGCCTCTCCAGTGGATGTACTTGGTGTTAAATATGACCACTCCCAGATCACCTCAAATGGTAGTATTGGTGGTATTTTGAGTCCATAAGTGCTTCTCTTTGGGGTTGTCTTGTCTGTGCACCATCTGCCATGGAAGACTCACATGCTAGTATGACAATGTGGATGCATATGCCAGGCTTCTTGGTCTGCCATTCAGTGAGAATCAAAGTTCAACCTCAAAAAGCTTAAAAACACATTCAGATAACCTCAAATATAAGCATTCATGATATTTGGGTTCATAAGTGCTTCTCTTTGGGGTTGTCTTATTTGTGTCCTGTCTTCAAATGGAGCCCCAGTACAAAACTGAAGAAACATTTGAGTTGTCATCATCATTACCCTAACTTGAGCATTCACTATGCTGGTTCAAATTTAGTAAGTGCTACTTGTTGGGGTAGTTTTACTTGACTTACACAGCCTCTCCAGTGGATGTACTTGGTGTTAAATATGACCACTCCCAGATCACCTCAAATGGTAGTATTGGTGGTATTTTGAGTCCATAAGTGCTTCTCTTTGGGGTTGTCTTGTCTGTGCACCATCTGCCATGGAAGACTCACATGCCAGTATGACAATGTGGATGCATATGCCAGGCTTCTTGGTCTGCCATTCAGTGAGAATCAAAGTTCAACCTCAAAAAGCTTAAAAACACATTCAGATAACCTCAAATATAAGCATTCATGATATTTGGGTTCATAAGTGCTTCTCTTTGGGGTTGTCTTGGTTATGTCTTGTCTTCACATCTATCCATTCTGTAAAACTAAAGGATGCATTTGTCAAACTTACTACCCTAACTTGAGCATTGACTTGTCTTGTTCAAATTTAGTAAGTGCTACTTGTTGGGGTAGTTTTACTTGACTTACACAGCAATATCCAGTGAATGTACTCTTGAAACCTCAGGAAACACTCCAAGATAACCTGAAATGGAGGCATTGGTGGTATTTTGATTCCATAAGTGCTTCTCTTTGGGGTGGGCAATCTGCTTTTGGAAATTATATACATTTTTAAATTTGCCTTCATTTACATCAGAGCCTTTTGGAATGCAGAGGGAATAACACTTGGAGAACTCTATCTCCCAGGCATGAGAATTGCTGCAATGTTGGGAAATTGCTCTTAGCTACAGTACAAACACTGATGTCATGCTACTATTTACACATAAGAGTAATCACTTCATGTTATTTTGTGTTGCAGTTAAATAACTGCATTAGTTGGCAATGTTTCTTTACCAGGAAGTGTCAAGAGTGACCTCTCATCAAATGCAAATTTACATTCATTGTGATGAGAAGTCCACCCAGTTCAGATCGGTGGGGTCGTTTACAAACCGTCACCCATATAGCCGATACTCTAGAAACAAAGGAAAAAGAGACGTGCATCTCAGAGCAGCCTCTATATGAGATGAGCAGATTCTAGCAAGGCATATCATTCCTCCCTCTTCACCAGAAGAGACAACACTAAGGAGACAGCCTGGGAAGGGACATCAAGTAAGTTGCCTGACAAACTGCTTGTAATATGTTATACATCCACACGACTTCCAATGGAGGCATTGCTGATTTTGGGGCTAATAGCTGCGTCTCTTTGGGGTTGTCTTAATTGTGTCCCGTCTTCAAATGGAGCCCCAGTACAAAACTGAAGAAACATTTGAGTTGTCATCATCATTACCCTAACTTGAGCATTCACTATGCTGGTTCAAATTTAGTAAGTGCTACTTGTTGGGGTAGTTTTACTTGACTTACACAGCCTCTCCACTGGATGGTGTTAAATATGACCACTCCCAGATCACCTCAAATGGTAGTATTGGTGGTATTTTGAGTCCATAAGTGCTTCTCTTTGGGGTTGTCTTGTCTGTGCACCATCTGCCATGGAAGACTCACATGCCAGTATGACAATGTGGATGCATATGCCAGGCTTCTTGGTCTGCCATTCAGTGAGAATCAAAGTTCAACCTCAAAAAGCTTAAAAACACATTCAGATAACCTCAAATATAAGCATTCATGATATTTGGGTTCATAAGTGCTTCTCTTTGGGGTTGTCTTGGTTGTGTCTTGCCTTCACATCTATCCATTCTTTAAAACTAAAGGATGCATTTGTCAAACTTACTACCCTAACTTGAGCATTGACTTGTTTTGTTCAAATTTAGTAAGTGCTACTTGTTGGGGTAGTTTTACTTGACTTACACAGCAATATCCAGTGAATGTACTCTTGAAACCTCAGGAAACACTCCAAGATAACCTGAAATGGAGGCATTGGTGGTATTTTGATTCCATAAGTGCTTCTCTTTAGGGTGGGCAATCTGCTTTTGGAAATGATATACATTTTTAAATTTGCCTTCATTTACATCAGAGCCTTTTGGAATGCAGAGGGAATAACACTTGGAGAACTCTATCTCCCAGGCATGAGAATTGCTGCAATGTTGGGAAATTGCTCTTAGCTACAGTACAAACACTGATGTCATGCTACTATTTACACATAAGAGTAATCACTTCATGTTATTTTGTGTTGCAGTTAAATAACTGCATTAGTTGGCAATGTTTCTTTACCAGGAAGTGTCAAGAGTGACCTCTCATCAAATGCAAATTTACATTCATTGTGATGAGAAGTCCACCCAGTTCAGATCGGTGGGGTCGTTTACAAACCGTCACCCATATAGCCGATACTCTAGAAACAAAGGAAAAAGAGACGTGCATCTCAGAGCAGCCTCTATATGAGATGAGCAGATTCTAGCAAGGCATATCATTCCTCCCTCTTCACCAGAAGAGACAACACTAAGGAGACAGCCTGGGAAGGGACATCAAGTAAGTTGCCTGACAAACTGCTTGTAATATGTTATACATCCACACGACTTCCAATGGAGGCATTGCTGTTGGGGTAGTTTTACTTGACTTACACAGCCTCTCCACTGGATGTACTTGGTGTTAAATATGACCACTCCCAGATCACCTCAAATGGTAGTATTGGTGGTATTTTGAGTCCATAAGTGCTTCTCTTTGGGGTTGTCTTGTCTGTGCACCATCTGCCATGGAAGACTCACATGCCAGTATGACAATGTGGATGCATATGCCAGGCTTCTTGGTCTGCCATTCAGTGAGAATCAAAGTTCAACCTCAAAAAGCTTAAAAACACATTCAGATAACCTCAAATATAAGCATTCATGATATTTGGGTTCATAAGTGCTTCTCTTTGGGGTTGTCTTGATTGTGTCTTGCCTTCACATCTATCCATTCTTTAAAACTAAAGGATGCATTTGTCAAACTTACTACCCTAACTTGAGCATTGACTTGTTTTGTTCAAATTTAGTAAGTGCTACTTGTTGGGGTAGTTTTACTTGACTTACACAGCAATATCCAGTGAATGTACTCTTGAAACCTCAGAAACACTCCAAGACAACCTGAAATGGAGGCATTGGTGGTATTTTGATTCCATAAGTGCTTCTCTTTGGGGTTGTCTTGCTGGTGGGCAATCTGCTTTTGGAAATTATATACATGTTTAAATATGCCTTCATTTACATCAGAGCCTTTTGGAATGCAGAGGTAATAACACTTGGAGAACTCTATCTCCCAGGCATGAGAATTGCTGCAATGTTGGGAAATTGCTCTTAGCTACAGTACAAACACTGATGTCATGTATAATTTGCTACTATTTACACATAAGAGTAATCACTTCATGTTATTTTGTGTTGCAGTTAAATAACTGCATTAGTTGGCAATGTTTCTTTACCAGGAAGTGTCAAGAGTGACCTCTCATCAAATGCAAATTTACATTCATTGTGATGAGAAGTCCATCCAGGTCAGATTGGTGGGGTCGTTTACAAACCGTCACCCATATAGCTGATACTCTAGAAACAAAGGAAAAAGAGACGTGCATCTCAGAGCAGCCTCTATATGAGATGAGCCGATTCTAGCAAGGCATATCATTCCTCCCTCTTCACCAGAAGAGACAACACTAAGGAGACAGCCTGGGAAGGGACATCAAGTAAGTTGCCTGACAAACTGCTTGTAATATGTTATACATCCACACGACTTCCAATGGAGACATTGCTGATTTTGGGGCTAATAGCTGCGTCTCTTTGGGGTTGTCTTAATTGTGTCCCGTCTTCAAATGGAGCCCCAGTACAAAACTGAAGAAACATTTGAGTTGTCATCATCATTACCCTAACTTGAGCATTCACTATGCTGGTTCGAATTTAGTAAGTGCTACTTGTTGGGGTAGTTTTACTTGACTTACACAGCCTCTCCAGTGGATGTACTTGGTGTTAAATATGACCACTCCCAGATCACCTCAAATGGTAGTCTTGGTGGTATTTTGAGTCCATAAGTGCTTCTCTTTGGGGTTGTCTTGTCTGTGCACCATCTGCCATGGAAGACTCACATGCTAGTATGACAATGTGGATGCATATGCCAGGCTTCTTGGTCTGCCATTCAGTGAGAATCAAAGTTCAACCTCAAAAAGCTTAAAAACACATTCAGATAACCTCAAATATAAGCATTCATGATATTTGGGTTCATAAGTGCTTCTCTTTGGGGTTGTCTTGGTTGTGTCTTGCCTTCACATCTATCCATTCTGTAAAACTAAAGGATGCATTTGTCAAACTTACTACCCTAACTTGAGCATTGACTTGTTTTGTTCAAATTTAGTAAGTGCTACTTGTTGGGGTAGTTTTACTTGACTTACACAGCAATATCCAGTGAATGTACTCTTGAAACCTCAGAAACACTCCAAGATAACCTGAAATGGAGGCATTGGTGGTATTTTGATTCCATAAGTGCTTCTCTTTGGGGTTGTCTTGCTGGTGGGCAATCTGCTTTTGGAAATGATATACATTTTTAAATTTGCCTTCATTTACATCAGAGCCTTTTGGAATGCAGAGGGAATAACACTTGGAGAACTCTATCTCCCAGGCATGAGAAGTGCTGCAATGTTGGAAAATTGCTCTTAGCTACAGTACAAACACTGATGTCATGTATAATTTGCTACTATTTACACATAAGAGTAATTACTTCATGTTATTTTGTGTTGCAGTTAAATAACTGCATTAGTTGGCAATGTTTCTTTACCAGGAAGTGTCAAGAGCGACCTCTCATCAAATGCAAATTTACATTCATTGTGATGAGAAGTCCATCCAGGTCACATTGGTGGGGTCGTTTACAAACCGTCACCCATATAGCCGATACTCTAGAAACAAAGGAAAAAGAGACGTGCATCTCAGAGCAGCCTCTATATGAGATGAGCAGATTCTAGCAAGGCATATCATTCCTCCCACAACACTAAGGAGACAGCCTGGGAAGGGACATCAAGTAAGTTGCCTGACAAACTGCTTGTAATATGTTATACATCCACACGACTTCCAATGGAGGCATTGCTGATTTTGGGGCTAATAGCTGCGTCTCTTTGGGGTTGTCTTAATTGTGTCCTGTCTTCAAATGGAGCCCCAGTACAAAACTGAAGAAACATTTGAGTTGTCATCATCATTACCCTAACTTGAGCATTCACTATGCTGGTTCAAATTTAGTAAGTGCTACTTGTTGGGGTAGTTTTACTTGACTTACACAGCCTCTCCACTTGGTGTTAAATATGACCACTCCCAGATCACCTCAAATGGTAGTATTGGTGGTATTTTGAGTCCATAAGTGCTTCTCTTTGGGGTTGTCTTGTCTGTGCACCATCTGCCATGGAAGACTCACATGCTAGTATGACAATGTGGATGCATATGCCAGGCTTCTTGGTCTGCCATTCAGTGAGAATCAAAGTTCAACCTCAAAAAGCTTAAAAACACATTCAGATAACCTCAAATATAAGCATTCATGATATTTGGGTTCATAAGTGCTTCTCTTTGGGGTTGTCTTAATTGTGTCCTGTCTTCAAATGGAGCCCCAGTACAAAACTGAAGAAACATTTGAGTTGTCATCATCATTACCCTAACTTGAGCATTCACTATGCTGGTTCAAATTTAGTAAGTGCTACTTGTTGGGGTAGTTTTACTTGACTTACACAGCCTCTCCAGTGGATGTACTTGGTGTTAAATATGACCACTCCCAGATCACCTCAAATGGTAGTATTGGTGGTATTTTGAGTCCATAAGTGCTTCTCTTTGGGGTTGTCTTGTCTGTGCACCATCTGCCGTGGAAGACTCACATGCCAGTATGACAATGTGGATGCATATGCCAGGCTTCTTGGTCTGCCATTCAGTGAGAATCAAAGTTCAACCTCAAAAAGCTTAAAAACACATTCAGATAACCTCAAATATAAGCATTCATGATATTTGGGTTCATAAGTGCTTCTCTTTGGGGTTGTCTTGGTTATGTCTTGTCTTCACATCTATCCATTCTGTAAAACTAAAGGATGCATTTGTCAAACTTACTACCCTAACTTGAGCATTGACTTGTCTTGTTCAAATTTAGTAAGTGCTACTTGTTGGGGTAGTTTTACTTGACTTACACAGCAATATCCAGTGAATGTACTCTTGAAACCTCAGGAAACACTCCAAGATAACCTGAAATGGAGGCATTGGTGGTATTTTGATTCCATAAGTGCTTCTCTTTGGGGTTGTCTTGCTGGTGGGCAATCTGCTTTTGGAAATGATATACATTTTTAAATATGCCTTCATTTACATCAGAGCCTTTTGGAATGCAGAGGTAATAACACTTGGAGAACTCTATCTCCCAGGCATGAGAATTGCTGCAATGTTGGGAAATTGCTCTTAGCTACAGTACAAACACTGATGTCATGTATAATTTGCTACTATTTACACATAAGAGTAATCACTTCATGTTATTTTGTGTTGCAGTTAAATAACTGCATTAGTTGGCAATGTTTCTTTACCAGGAAGTGTCAAGAGTGACCTCTCATCAAATGCAAATTTACATTCATTGTGATGAGAAGTCCATCCAGGTCAGATTGGTGGGGTCGTTTACAAACCGTCACCCATATAGCCGATACTCTAGAAACAAAGGAAAAAAGAGACGTGCATCTCAGAGCAGCCTCTATATGAGATGAGCCGATTCTAGCAAGGCATATCATTCCTCCCTCTTCACCAGAAGAGACAACACTAAGGAGACAGCCTGGGAAGGGACATCAAGTAAGTTGCCTGACAAACTGCTTGTAATATGTTATACATCCACACGACTTCCAATGGAGACATTGCTGATTTTGGGGCTAATAGCTGCGTCTCTTTGGGGTTGTCTTAATTGTGTCCCGTCTTCAAATGGAGCCCCAGTACAAAACTGAAGAAACATTTGAGTTGTCATCATCATTACCCTAACTTGAGCATTCACTATGCTGGTTCGAATTTAGTAAGTGCTACTTGTTGGGGTAGTTTTACTTGACTTACACAGCCTCTCCAGTGGATGTACTTGGTGTTAAATATGACCACTCCCAGATCACCTCAAATGGTAGTCTTGGTGGTATTTTGAGTCCATAAGTGCTTCTCTTTGGGGTTGTCTTGTCTGTGCACCATCTGCCATGGAAGACTCACATGCTAGTATGACAATGTGGATGCATATGCCAGGCTTCTTGGTCTGCCATTCAGTGAGAATCAAAGTTCAACCTCAAAAAGCTTAAAAACACATTCAGATAACCTCAAATATAAGCATTCATGATATTTGGGTTCATAAGTGCTTCTCTTTGGGGTTGTCTTGGTTGTGTCTTGCCTTCACATCTATCCATTCTGTAAAACTAAAGGATGCATTTGTCAAACTTACTACCCTAACTTGAGCATTGACTTGTTTTGTTCAAATTTAGTAAGTGCTACTTGTTGGGGTAGTTTTACTTGACTTACACAGCAATATCCAGTGAATGTACTCTTGAAACCTCAGAAACACTCCAAGATAACCTGAAATGGAGGCATTGGTGGTATTTTGATTCCATAAGTGCTTCTCTTTGGGGTTGTCTTGCTGGTGGGCAATCTGCTTTTGGAAATGATATACATTTTTAAATATGCCTTCATTTACATCAGAGCCTTTTGGAATGCAGAGGTAATAACACTTGGAGAACTCTATCTCCCAGGCATGAGAATTGCTGCAATGTTGGGAAATTGCTCTTAGCTACAGTACAAACACTGATGTCATGTATAATTTGCTACTATTTACACATAAGAGTAATCACTTCATGTTATTTTGTGTTGCAGTTAAATAACTGCATTAGTTGGCAATGTTTCTTTACCAGGAAGTGTCAAGAGTGACCTCTCATCAAATGCAAATTTACATTCATTGTGATGAGAAGTCCATCCAGGTCAGATTGGTGGGGTCGTTTACAAACCGTCACCCATATAGCTGATACTCTAGAAACAAAGGAAAAAGAGACGTGCATCTCAGAGCAGCCTCTATATGAGATGAGCCGATTCTAGCAAGGCATATCATTCCTCCCTCTTCACCAGAAGAGACAACACTAAGGAGACAGCCTGGGAAGGGACATCAAGTAAGTTGCCTGACAAACTGCTTGTAATATGTTATACATCCACACGACTTCCAATGGAGACATTGCTGATTTTGGGGCTAATAGCTGCGTCTCTTTGGGGTTGTCTTAATTGTGTCCCGTCTTCAAATGGAGCCCCAGTACAAAACTGAAGAAACATTTGAGTTGTCATCATCATTACCCTAACTTGAGCATTCACTATGCTGGTTCGAATTTAGTAAGTGCTACTTGTTGGGGTAGTTTTACTTGACTTACACAGCCTCTCCAGTGGATGTACTTGGTGTTAAATATGACCACTCCCAGATCACCTCAAATGGTAGTCTTGGTGGTATTTTGAGTCCATAAGTGCTTCTCTTTGGGGTTGTCTTGTCTGTGCACCATCTGCCATGGAAGACTCACATGCTAGTATGACAATGTGGATGCATATGCCAGGCTTCTTGGTCTGCCATTCAGTGAGAATCAAAGTTCAACCTCAAAAAGCTTAAAAACACATTCAGATAACCTCAAATATAAGCATTCATGATATTTGGGTTCATAAGTGCTTCTCTTTGGGGTTGTCTTGGTTATGTCTTGTCTTCACATCTATCCATTCTGTAAAACTAAAGGATGCATTTGTCAAACTTACTACCCTAACTTGAGCATTGACTTGTCTTGTTCAAATTTAGTAAGTGCTACTTGTTGGGGTAGTTTTACTTGACTTACACAGCAATATCCAGTGAATGTACTCTTGAAACCTCAGAAACACTCCAAGATAACCTGAAATGGAGGCATTGGTGGTATTTTGATTCCATAAGTGCTTCTCTTTGGGGTTGTCTTGCTGGTGGGCAATCTGCTTTTGGAAATTATATACATTTTTAAATTTGCCTTCATTTACATCAGAGCCTTTGGGAATGCAGAGGGAATAACACTTGGAGAACTCTATCTCCCAGGCATGAGAAGTGCTGCAATGTTGGAAAATTGCTCTTAGCTACAGTACAAACACTGATGTCATGTATAATTTGCTACTATTTACACATAAGAGTAATTACTTCATGTTATTTTGTGTTGCAGTTAAATAACTGCATTAGTTGGCAATGTTTCTTTACCAGGAAGTGTCAAGAGCGACCTCTCATCAAATGCAAATTTACATTCATTGTGATGAGAAGTCCATCCAGGTCACATTGATGGGGTCGTTTACAAACCGTCACCCATATAGCCGATACTCTAGAAACAAAGGAAAAAGAGACGTGCATCTCAGAGCAGCCTCTATATGAGATGAGCAGATTCTAGCAAGGCATATCATTCCTCCCACAACACTAAGGAGACAGCCTGGGAAGGGACATCAAGTAAGTTGCCTGACAAACTGCTTGTAATATGTTATACATCCACACGACTTCCAATGGAGGCATTGCTGATTTTGGGGATAATAGCTGCGTCTCTTTGGGGTTGTCTTAATTGTGTCCCGTCTTCAAATGGAGCCCCAGTACAAAACTGAAGAAACATTTGAGTTGTCATCATCATTACCCTAACTTGAGCATTCACTATGCTGGTTCGAATTTAGTAAGTGCTACTTGTTGGGGTAGTTTTACTTGACTTACACAGCCTCTCCAGTGGATGTACTTGGTGTTAAATATGACCACTCCCAGATCACCTCAAATGGTAGTATTGGTGGTATTTTGAGTCCATAAGTGCTTCTCTTTGGGGTTGTCTTGTATGTGCACCATCTGCCATGGTAGACTCACATGCCAGTATGACAATGTGGATGCATATGCCAGGCTTCTTGGTCTGCCATTCAGTGAGAATCAAAGTTCAACCTCAAAAAGCTTAAAAACACATTCAGATAACCTCAAATATAAGCATTCATGATATTTGGGTTCATAAGTGCTTCTCTTTGGGGTTGTCTTAATTGTGTCCTGTCTTCAAATGGAGCCCCAGTACAAAACTGAAGAAACATTTGAGTTGTCATCATCATTACCCTAACTTGAGCATTCACTATGCTGGTTCAAATTTAGTAAGTGCTACTTGTTGGGGTAGTTTTACTTGACTTACACAGCCTCTCCACTGGATGTACTTGGTGTTAAATATGACCACTCCCAGATCACCTCAAATGGTAGTATTGGTGGTATTTTGAGTCCATAAGTGCTTCTCTTTGGGGTTGTCTTGTCTGTGCACCATCTGCCATGGAAGACTCACATGCTAGTATGACAATGTGGATGCATATGCCAGGCTTCTTGGTCTGCCATTCAGTGAGAATCAAAGTTCAACCTCAAAAAGCTTAAAAACACATTCAGATAACCTCAAATATAAGCATTCATGATATTTGGGTTCATAAGTGCTTCTCTTTGGGGTTGTCTTGGTTGTGTCTTGCCTTCACATCTATCCATTCTTTAAAACTAAAGGATGCATTTGTCAAACTTACTACCCTAACTTGAGCATTGACTTGTTTTGTTCAAATTTAGTAAGTGCTACTTGTTGGGGTAGTTTTACTTGACTTACACAGCAATATCCAGTGAATGTACTCTTGAAACCTCAGAAACACTCCAAGATAACCTGAAATGGAGGCATTGGTGGTATTTTGATTCCATAAGTGCTTCTCTTTGGGGTTGTCTTGCTGGTGGGCAATCTGCTTTTGGAAATTATATACATTTTTAAATTTGCCTTCATTTACATCAGAGCCTTTTGGAATGCAGAGGGAATAACACTTGGAGAACTCTATCTCCCAGGCATGAGAAGTGCTGCAATGTTGGAAAATTGCTCTTAGCTACAGTACAAACACTGATGTCATGTATAATTTGCTACTATTTACACATAAGAGTAATTACTTCATGTTATTTTGTGTTGCAGTTAAATAACTGCATTAGTTGGCAATGTTTCTTTACCAGGAAGTGTCAAGAGCGACCTCTCATCAAATGCAAATTTACATTCATTGTGATGAGAAGTCCATCCAGGTCACATTGGTGGGGTCGTTTACAAACCGTCACCCATATAGCCGATACTCTAGAAACAAAGGAAAAAGAGACGTGCATCTCAGAGCAGCCTCTATATGAGATGAGCAGATTCTAGCAAGGCATATCATTCCTCCCACAACACTAAGGAGACAGCCTGGGAAGGGACATCAAGTAAGTTGCCTGACAAACTGCTTGTAATATGTTATACATCCACACGACTTCCAATGGAGGCATTGCTGATTTTGGGGCTAATAGCTGCGTCTCTTTGGGGTTGTCTTAATTGTGTCCTGTCTTCAAATGGAGCCCCAGTACAAAACTGAAGAAACATTTGAGTTGTCATCATCATTACCCTAACTTGAGCATTCACTATGCTGGTTCAAATTTAGTAAGTGCTACTTGTTGGGGTAGTTTTACTTGACTTACACAGCCTCTCCACTGGATGTACTTGGTGTTAAATATGACCACTCCCAGATCACCTCAAATGGTAGTATTGGTGGTATTTTGAGTCCATAAGTGCTTCTCTTTGGGGTTGTCTTGTCTGTGCACCATCTGCCATGGAAGACTCACATGCTAGTATGACAATGTGGATGCATATGCCAGGCTTCTTGGTCTGCCATTCAGTGAGAATCAAAGTTCAACCTCAAAAAGCTTAAAAACACATTCAGATAACCTCAAATATAAGCATTCATGATATTTGGGTTCATAAGTGCTTCTCTTTGGGGTTGTCTTATTTGTGTCCTGTCTTCAAATGGAGCCCCAGTACAAAACTGAAGAAACATTTGAGTTGTCATCATCATTACCCTAACTTGAGCATTCACTATGCTGGTTCAAATTTAGTAAGTGCTACTTGTTGGGGTAGTTTTACTTGACTTACACAGCCTCTCCAGTGGATGTACTTGGTGTTAAATATGACCACTCCCAGATCACCTCAAATGGTAGTATTGGTGGTATTTTGAGTCCATAAGTGCTTCTCTTTGGGGTTGTCTTGTCTGTGCACCATCTGCCATGGAAGACTCACATGCCAGTATGACAATGTGGATGCATATGCCAGGCTTCTTGGTCTGCCATTCAGTGAGAATCAAAGTTCAACCTCAAAAAGCTTAAAAACACATTCAGATAACCTCAAATATAAACATTCATGATATTTGGGTTCATAAGTGCTTCTCTTTGGGGTTGTCTTGGTTATGTCTTGTCTTCACATCTATCCATTCTGTAAAACTAAAGGATGCATTTGTCAAACTTACTACCCTAACTTGAGCATTGACTTGTCTTGTTCAAATTTAGTAAGTGCTACTTGTTGGGGTAGTTTTACTTGACTTACACAGCAATATCCAGTGAATGTACTCTTGAAACCTCAGGAAACACTCCAAGATAACCTGAAATGGAGGCATTGGTGGTATTTTGATTCCATAAGTGCTTCTCTTTGGGGTGGGCAATCTGCTTTTGGAAATTATATACATTTTTAAATTTGCCTTCATTTACATCAGAGCCTTTTGGAATGCAGAGGGAATAACACTTGGAGAACTCTATCTCCCAGGCATGAGAATTGCTGCAATGTTGGGAAATTGCTCTTAGCTACAGTACAAACACTGATGTCATGCTACTATTTACACATAAGAGTAATCACTTCATGTTATTTTGTGTTGCAGTTAAATAACTGCATTAGTTGGCAATGTTTCTTTACCAGGAAGTGTCAAGAGTGACCTCTCATCAAATGCAAATTTACATTCATTGTGATGAGAAGTCCACCCAGTTCAGATCGGTGGGGTCGTTTACAAACCGTCACCCATATAGCCGATACTCTAGAAACAAAGGAAAAAGAGACGTGCATCTCAGAGCAGCCTCTATATGAGATGAGCAGATTCTAGCAAGGCATATCATTCCTCCCTCTTCACCAGAAGAGACAACACTAAGGAGACAGCCTGGGAAGGGACATCAAGTAAGTTGCCTGACAAACTGCTTGTAATATGTTATACATCCACACGACTTCCAATGGAGGCATTGCTGATTTTGGGGCTAATAGCTGCGTCTCTTTGGGGTTGTCTTAATTGTGTCCTGTCTTCAAATGGAGCCCCAGTACAAAACTGAAGAAACATTTGAGTTGTCATCATTACCCTAACTTGAGCATTCACTATGCTGGTTCAAATTTAGTAAGTGCTACTTGTTGGGGTAGTTTTACTTGACTTACACAGCCTCTCCAGTGGATGTACTTGGTGTTAAATATGACCACTCCCAGATCACCTCAAATGGTAGTATTGGTGGTATTTTGAGTCCATAAGTGCTTCTCTTTGGGGTTGTCTTGTCTGTGCACCATCTGCCATGGAAGACTCACATGCCAGTATGACAATGTGGATGCATATGCCAGGCTTCTTGGTCTGCCATTCAGTGAGAATCAAAGTTCAACCTCAAAAAGCTTAAAAACACATTCAGATAACCTCAAATATAAGCATTCATGATATTTGGGTTCATAAGTGCTTCTCTTTGGGGTTGTCTTGGTTGTGTCTTGCCTTCACATATATCCATTCTTTAAAACTAAAGGATGCATTTGTCAAACTTACTACCCTAACTTGAGCATTGACTTGTTTTGTTCAAATTTAGTAAGTGCTACTTGTTGGGGTAGTTTTACTTGACTTACACAGCAATATCCAGTGAATGTACTCTTGAAACCTCAGAAACACTCCAAGATAACCTGAAATGGAGGCATTGGTGGTATTTTGATTCCATAAGTGCTTCTCTTTGGGGTTGTCTTGCTGGTGGGCAATCTGCTTTTGGAAATGATATACATTTTTAAATATGCCTTCATTTACATCAGAGCCTTTTGGAATGCAGAGGTAATAACACTTGGAGAACTCTATCTCCCAGGCATGAGAATTGCTGCAATGTTGGGAAATTGCTCTTAGCTACAGTACAAACACTGATGTCATGTATAATTTGCTACTATTTACACATAAGAGTAATCACTTCATGTTATTTTGTGTTGCAGTTAAATAACTGCATTAGTTGGCAATGTTTCTTTACCAGGAAGTGTCAAGAGTGACCTCTCATCAAATGCAAATTTACATTCATTGTGATGAGAAGTCCATCCAGGTCAGATTGGTGGGGTCGTTTACAAACCGTCACCCATATAGCTGATACTCTAGAAACAAAGGAAAAAGAGACATGCAACTCAGAGCAGCCTCTATATGAGATGAGCAGATTCTAGCAAGGCATATATCATTCCTCCCACAACACTAAGGAGACAGCCTGGGAAGGGACATCGAGTAAGTTGCCTGACAAACTGCTTGTAATATGTTATACATCCACACGACTTCCAATGGAGGCATTGCTGATTTTGGGGCTAATAGCTGCGTCTCTTTGGGGTTGTCTTAATTGTGTCCTGTCTTCAAATGGAGCCCCAGTACAAAACTGAAGAAACATTTGAGTTGTCATCATCATTACCCTAACTTGAGCATTCACTATGCTGGTTCAAATTTAGTAAGTGCTACTTGTTGGGGTAGTTTTACTTGACTTACACAGCCTCTCCAGTGGATGTACTTGGTGTTAAATATGACCACTCCCAGATCACCTCAAATGGTAGTATTGGTGGTATTTTGAGTCCATAAGTGCTTCTCTTTGGGGTTGTCTTGTCTGTGCACCATCTGCCATGGAAGACTCACATGCCAGTATGACAATGTGGATGCATATGCCAGGCTTCTTGGTCTGCCATTCAGTGAGAATCAAAGTTCAACCTCAAAAAGCTTAAAAACACATTCAGATAACCTCAAATATAAGCATTCATGATATTTGGGTTCATAAGTGCTTCTCTTTGGGGTTGTCTTGGTTATGTCTTGTCTTCACATCTATCCATTCTGTAAAACTAAAGGATGCATTTGTCAAACTTACTACCCTAACTTGAGCATTGACTTGTCTTGTTCAAATTTAGTAAGTGCTACTTGTTGGGGTAGTTTTACTTGACTTACACAGCAATATCCAGTGAATGTACTCTTGAAACCTCAGGAAACACTCCAAGATAACCTGAAATGGAGGCATTGGTGGTATTTTGATTCCATAAGTGCTTCTCTTTGGGGTGGGCAATCTGCTTTTGGAAATTATATACATTTTTAAATTTGCCTTCATTTACATCAGAGCCTTTTGGAATGCAGAGGGAATAACACTTGGAGAACTCTATCTCCCAGGCATGAGAATTGCTGCAATGTTGGGAAATTGCTCTTAGCTACAGTACAAACACTGATGTCATGCTACTATTTACACATAAGAGTAATCACTTCATGTTATTTTGTGTTGCAGTTAAATAACTGCATTAGTTGGCAATGTTTCTTTACCAGGAAGTGTCAAGAGTGACCTCTCATCAAATGCAAATTTACATTCATTGTGATGAGAAGTCCACCCAGTTCAGATTGGTGGGGTCGTTTACAAACCGTCACCCATATAGCCGATACTCTAGAAACAAAGGAAAAAGAGACGTGCATCTCAGAGCAGCCTCTATATGAGATGAGCAGATTCTAGCAAGGCATATCATTCCTCCCTCTTCACCAGAAGAGACAACACTAAGGAGACAGCCTGGGAAGGGACATCAAGTAAGTTGCCTGACAAACTGCTTGTAATATGTTATACATCCACACGACTTCCAATGGAGGTATTGCTGATTTTGGGGCTAATAGCTGCGTCTCTTTGGGGTTGTCTTAATTGTGTCCTGTCTTCAAATGGAGCCCCAGTACAAAACTGAAGAAACATTTGAGTTGTCATCATTACCCTAACTTGAGCATTCACTATGCTGGTTCAAATTTAGTAAGTGCTACTTGTTGGGGTAGTTTTACTTGACTTACACAGCCTCTCCACTGGATGGTGTTAAATATGACCACTCCCAGATCACCTCAAATGGTAGTATTGGTGGTATTTTGAGTCCATAAGTGCTTCTCTTTGGGGTTGTCTTGTCTGTGCACCATCTGCCATGGAAGACTCACATGCCAGTATGACAATGTGGATGCATATGCCAGGCTTCTTGGTCTGCCATTCAGTGAGAATCAAAGTTCAACCTCAAAAAGCTTAAAAACACATTCAGATAACCTCAAATATAAGCATTCATGATATTTGGGTTCATAAGTGCTTCTCTTTGGGGTTGTCTTGGTTGTGTCTTGCCTTCACATCTATCCATTCTTTAAAACTAAAGGATGCATTTGTCAAACTTACTACCCTAACTTGAGCATTGACTTGTTTTGTTCAAATTTAGTAAGTGCTACTTGTTGGGGTAGTTTTACTTGACTTACACAGCAATATCCAGTGAATGTACTCTTGAAACCTCAGGAAACACTCCAAGATAACCTGAAATGGAGGCATTGGTGGTATTTTGATTCCATAAGTGCTTCTCTTTGGGGTGGGCAATCTGCTTTTGGAAATGATATACATTTTTAAATTTGCCTTCATTTACATCAGAGCCTTTTGGAATGCAGAGGGAATAACACTTGGAGAACTCTATCTCCCAGGCATGAGAATTGCTGCAATGTTGGGAAATTGCTCTTAGCTACAGTACAAACACTGATGTCATGCTACTATTTACACATAAGAGTAATCACTTCATGTTATTTTGTGTTGCAGTTAAATAACTGCATTAGTTGGCAATGTTTCTTTACCAGGAAGTGTCAACCTCTCATCAAATGCAAATTTACATTCATTGTGATGAGAAGTCCACGCAGTTCAGATCGGTGGGGTCGTTTACAAACCGTCACCCATATAGCCGATACTCTAGAAACAAAGGAAAAAGAGACGTGCATCTCAGAGCAGCCTCTATATGAGATGAGCAGATTCTAGCAAGGCATATCATTCCTCCCTCTGCACCAGAAGAGACAACACTAAGGAGACAGCCTGGGAAGGGACATCAAGTAAGTTGCCTGACAAACTGCTTGTAATATGTTATACATCCACACGACTTCCAATGGAGGCATTGCTGTTGGGGTAGTTTTACTTGACTTACACAGCCTCTCCAGTGGATGTACTTGGTGTTAAATATGACCACTCCCAGATCACCTCAAATGGTAGTATTGGTGGTATTTTGAGTCCATAAGTGCTTCTCTTTGGGGTTGTCTTGTATGTGCACCATCTGCCATGGAAGACTCACATGCCAGTATGACAATGTGGATGCATATGCCAGGCTTCTTGGTCTGCCATTCAGTGAGAATCAGAGTTCAACCTCAAAAAGCTTAAAAACACATTCAGATAACCTCAAATATAAGCATTCATGATATTTGGGTTCATAAGTGCTTCTCTTTGGGGTTGTCTTAATTGTGTCCTGTCTTCAAATGGAGCCCCAGTACAAAACTGAAGAAACATTTGAGTTGTCATCATCATTACCCTAACTTGAGCATTCACTATGCTGGTTCAAATTTAGTAAGTGCTACTTGTTGGGGTAGTTTTACTTGACTTACACAGCCTCTCCACTGGATGTACTTGGTGTTAAATATGACCACTCCCAGATCACCTCAAATGGTAGTATTGGTGGTATTTTGAGTCCATAAGTGCTTCTCTTTGGGGTTGTCTTGTCTGTGCACCATCTGCCATGGAAGACTCACATGCTAGTATGACAATGTGGATGCATATGCCAGGCTTCTTGGTCTGCCATTCAGTGAGAATCAAAGTTCAACCTCAAAAAGCTTAAAAACACATTCAGATAACCTCAAATATAAGCATTCATGATATTTGGGTTCATAAGTGCTTCTCTTTGGGGTTGTCTTGGTTGTGTCTTGCCTTCACATCTATCCATTCTTTAAAACTAAAGGATGCATTTGTCAAACTTACTACCCTAACTTGAGCATTGACTTGTTTTGTTCAAATTTAGTAAGTGCTACTTGTTGGGGTAGTTTTACTTGACTTACACAGCAATATCCAGTGAATGTACTCTTGAAACCTCAGAAACACTCCAAGATAACCTGAAATGGAGGCATTGGTGGTATTTTGATTCCATAAGTGCTTCTCTTTGGGGTTGTCTTGCTGGTGGGCAATCTGCTTTTGGAAATTATATACATTTTTAAATTTGCCTTCATTTACATCAGAGCCTTTTGGAATGCAGAGGGAATAACACTTGGAGAACTCTATCTCCCAGGCATGAGAAGTGCTGCAATGTTGGAAAATTGCTCTTAGCTACAGTACAAACACTGATGTCATGTATAATTTGCTACTATTTACACATAAGAGTAATTACTTCATGTTATTTTGTGTTGCAGTTAAATAACTGCATTAGTTGGCAATGTTTCTTTACCAGGAAGTGTCAAGAGCGACCTCTCATCAAATGCAAATTTACATTCATTGTGATGAGAAGTCCATCCAGGTCACATTGGTGGGGTCGTTTACAAACCGTCACCCATATAGCCGATACTCTAGAAACAAAGGAAAAAGAGACGTGCATCTCAGAGCAGCCTCTATATGAGATGAGCAGATTCTAGCAAGGCATATCATTCCTCCCACAACACTAAGGAGACAGCCTGGGAAGGGACATCAAGTAAGTTGCCTGACAAACTGCTTGTAATATGTTATACATCCACACGACTTCCAATGGAGGCATTGCTGATTTTGGGGCTAATAGCTGTGTCTCTTTGGGGTTGTCTTAATTGTGTCCTGTCTTCAAATGGAGCCCCAGTACAAAACTGAAGAAACATTTGAGTTGTCATCATCATTACCCTAACTTGAGCATTCACTATGCTGGTTCAAATTTAGTAAGTGCTACTTGTTGGGGTAGTTTTACTTGACTTACACAGCCTCTCCACTGGATGTACTTGGTGTTAAATATGACCACTCCCAGATCACCTCAAATGGTAGTATTGGTGGTATTTTGAGTCCATAAGTGCTTCTCTTTGGGGTTGTCTTGTCTGTGCACCATCTGCCATGGAAGACTCACATGCTAGTATGACAATGTGGATGCATATGCCAGGCTTCTTGGTCTGCCATTCAGTGAGAATCAAAGTTCAACCTCAAAAAGCTTAAAAACACATTCAGATAACCTCAAATATAAGCATTCATGATATTTGGGTTCATAAGTGCTTCTCTTTGGGGTTGTCTTAATTGTGTCCTGTCTTCAAATGGAGCCCCAGTACAAAACTGAAGAAACATTTGAGTTGTCATCATCATTACCCTAACTTGAGCATTCACTATGCTGGTTCAAATTTAGTAAGTGCTACTTGTTGGGGTAGTTTTACTTGACTTACACAGCCTCTCCAGTGGATGTACTTGGTGTTAAATATGACCACTCCCAGATCACCTCAAATGGTAGTATTGGTGGTATTTTGAGTCCATAAGTGCTTCTCTTTGGGGTTGTCTTGTCTGTGCACCATCTGCCATGGAAGACTCACATGCCAGTATGACAATGTGGATGCATATGCCAGGCTTCTTGGTCTGCCATTCAGTGAGAATCAAAGTTCAACCTCAAAAAGCTTAAAAACACATTCAGATAACCTCAAATATAAGCATTCATGATATTTGGGTTCATAAGTGCTTCTCTTTGGGGTTGTCTTGGTTATGTCTTGTCTTCACATCTATCCATTCTGTAAAACTAAAGGATGCATTTGTCAAACTTACTACCCTAACTTGAGCATTGACTTGTCTTGTTCAAATTTAGTAAGTGCTACTTGTTGGGGTAGTTTTACTTGACTTACACAGCAATATCCAGTGAATGTACTCTTGAAACCTCAGGAAACACTCCAAGATAACCTGAAATGGAGGCATTGGTGGTATTTTGATTCCATAAGTGCTTCTCTTTGGGGTGGGCAATCTGCTTTTGGAAATTATATACATTTTTAAATTTGCCTTCATTTACATCAGAGCCTTTTGGAATGCAGAGGGAATAACACTTGGAGAACTCTATCTCCCAGGCATGAGAATTGCTGCAATGTTGGGAAATTGCTCTTAGCTACAGTACAAACACTGATGTCATGCTACTATTTACACATAAGAGTAATCACTTCATGTTATTTTGTGTTGCAGTTAAATAACTGCATTAGTTGGCAATGTTTCTTTACCAGGAAGTGTCAAGAGTGACCTCTCATCAAATGCAAATTTACATTCATTGTGATGAGAAGTCCACCCAGTTCAGATCGGTGGGGTCGTTTACAAACCGTCACCCATATAGCCGATACTCTAGAAACAAAGGAAAAAGAGACGTGCATCTCAGAGCAGCCTCTATATGAGATGAGCAGATTCTAGCAAGGCATATCATTCCTCCCTCTTCACCAGAAGAGACAACACTAAGGAGACAGCCTGGGAAGGGACATCAAGTAAGTTGCCTGACAAACTGCTTGTAATATGTTATACATCCACACGACTTCCAATGGAGGCATTGCTGATTTTGGGGATAATAGCTGCGTCTCTTTAGGGTTGTCTTAATTGTTTCCCGTCTTCAAATGGAGCCCCAGTACAAAACTGAAGAAACATTTGAGTTGTCATCATCATTACCCTAACTTGAGCATTCACTATGCTGGTTCGAATTTAGTAAGTGCTACTTGTTGGGGTAGTTTTACTTGACTCATATTTTACTTGGTGTTAAATATGACCACTCCCAGATCACCTCAAATGGTAGTATTGGTGGTATTTTGAGTCCATAAGTGCTTCTCTTTGGGGTTGTCTTGTCTGTGCACCATCTGCCATGGAAGACTCACATGCCAGTATGACAATGTGGATGCATATGCCAGGCTTCTTGGTCTGCCATTCAGTGAGAATCAAAGTTCAACCTCAAAAAGCTTAAAAACACATTCAGATAACCTCAAATATAAGCATTCATGATATTTGGGTTCATAAGTGCTTCTCTTTGGGGTTGTCTTAATTGTGTCCTGTCTTCAAATGGAGCCCCAGTACAAAACTGAAGAAACATTTGAGTTGTCATCATCATTACCCTAACTTGAGCATTCACTATGCTGGTTCAAATTTAGTAAGTGCTACTTGTTGGGGTAGTTTTACTTGACTTACACAGCCTCTCCACTGGATGTACTTGGTGTTAAATATGACCACTCCCAGATCACCTCAAATGGTAGTATTGGTGGTATTTTGAGTCCATAAGTGCTTCTCTTTGGGGTTGTCTTGTCTGTGCACCATCTGCCATGGAAGACTCACATGCTAGTATGACAATGTGGATGCATATGCCAGGCTTCTTGGTCTGCCATTCAGTGAGAATCAAAGTTCAACCTCAAAAAGCTTAAAAACACATTCAGATAACCTCAAATATAAGCATTCATGATATTTGGGTTCATAAGTGCTTCTCTTTGGGGTTGTCTTAATTGTGTCCTGTCTTCAAATGGAGCCCCAGTACAAAACTGAAGAAACATTTGAGTTGTCATCATCATTACCCTAACTTGAGCATTCACTATGCTGGTTCAAATTTAGTAAGTGCTACTTGTTGGGGTAGTTTTACTTGACTTACACAGCCTCTCCAGTGGATGTACTTGGTGTTAAATATGACCACTCCCAGATCACCTCAAATGGTAGTATTGGTGGTATTTTGAGTCCATAAGTGCTTCTCTTTGGGGTTGTCTTGTCTGTGCACCATCTGCCATGGAAGACTCACATGCCAGTATGACAATGTGGATGCATATGCCAGGCTTCTTGGTCTGCCATTCAGTGAGAATCAAAGTTCAACCTCAAAAAGCTTAAAAACACATTCAGATAACCTCAAATATAAGCATTCATGATATTTGGGTTCATAAGTGCTTCTCTTTGGGGTTGTCTTGGTTATGTCTTGTCTTCACATCTATCCATTCTGTAAAACTAAAGGATGCATTTGTCAAACTTACTACCCTAACTTGAGCATTGACTTGTCTTGTTCAAATTTAGTAAGTGCTACTTGTTGGGGTAGTTTTACTTGACTTACACAGCAATATCCAGTGAATGTACTCTTGAAACCTCAGGAAACACTCCAAGATAACCTGAAATGGAGGCATTGGTGGTATTTTGATTCCATAAGTGCTTCTCTTTGGGGTGGGCAATCTGCTTTTGGAAATTATATACATTTTTAAATTTGCCTTCATTTACATCAGAGCCTTTTGGAATGCAGAGGGAATAACACTTGGAGAACTCTATCTCCCAGGCATGAGAATTGCTGCAATGTTGGGAAATTGCTCTTAGCTACAGTACAAACACTGATGTCATGCTACTATTTACACATAAGAGTAATCACTTCATGTTATTTTGTGTTGCAGTTAAATAACTGCATTAGTTGGCAATGTTTCTTTACCAGGAAGTGTCAACCTCTCATCAAATGCAAATTTACATTCATTGTGATGAGAAGTCCACCCAGTTCAGATCGGTGGGGTCGTTTGCAAACCGTCACCCATATAGCCGATACTCTAGAAACAAAGGAAAAAGATACGTGCATCTCAGAGCAGCCTCTATATGAGATGAGCAGATTCTAGCAAGGCATATCATTCCTCCCTCTTCACCAGAAGAGACAACACTAAGGAGACAGCCTGGGAAGGGACATCAAGTAAGTTGCCTGACAAACTGCTTGTAATATGTTATACATCCACACGACTTCCAATGGAGGCATTGCTGATTTTGGGGCTAATAGCTGCGTCTCTTTGGGGTTGTCTTAATTGTGTCCTGTCTTCAAATGGAGCCCCAGTACAAAACTGAAGAAACATTTGAGTTGTCATCATCATTACCCTAACTTGAGCATTCACTATGCTGGTTCAAATTTAGTAAGTGCTACTTGTTGGGGTAGTTTTACTTGACTTACACAGCCTCTCCACTGGATGTACTTGGTGTTAAATATGACCACTCCCAGATCACCTCAAATGGTAGTATTGGTGGTATTTTGAGTCCATAAGTGCTTCTCTTTGGGGTTGTCTTGTCTGTGCACCATCTGCCATGGAAGACTCACATGCTAGTATGACAATGTGGATGCATATGCCAGGCTTCTTGGTCTGCCATTCAGTGAGAATCAAAGTTCAACCTCAAAAAGCTTAAAAACACATTCAGATAACCTCAAATATAAGCATTCATGATATTTGGGTTCATAAGTGCTTCTCTTTGGGGTTGTCTTGGTTGTGTCTTGCCTTCACATCTATCCATTCTTTAAAACTAAAGGATGCATTTGTCAAACTTACTACCCTAACTTGAGCATTGACTTGTTTTGTTCAAATTTAGTAAGTGCTACTTGTTGGGGTAGTTTTACTTGACTTACACAGCAATATCCAGTGAATGTACTCTTGAAACCTCAGAAACACTCCAAGATAACCTGAAATGGAGGCATTGGTGGTATTTTGATTCCATAAGTGCTTCTCTTTGGGGTTGTCTTGCTGGTGGGCAATCTGCTTTTGGAAATTATATACATTTTTAAATTTGCCTTCATTTACATCAGAGCCTTTTGGAATGCAGAGGGAATAACACTTGGAGAACTCTATCTCCCAGGCATGAGAAGTGCTGCAATGTTGGAAAATTGCTCTTAGCTACAGTACAAACACTGATGTCATGTATAATTTGCTACTATTTACACATAAGAGTAATTACTTCATGTTATTTTGTGTTGCAGTTAAATAACTGCATTAGTTGGCAATGTTTCTTTACCAGGAAGTGTCAAGAGCGACCTCTCATCAAATGCAAATTTACATTCATTGTGATGAGAAGTCCATCCAGGTCACATTGGTGGGGTCGTTTACAAACCGTCACCCATATAGCCGATACTCTAGAAACAAAGGAAAAAGAGACGTGCATCTCAGAGCAGCCTCTATATGAGATGAGCAGATTCTAGCAAGGCATATCATTCCTCCCACAACACTAAGGAGACAGCCTGGGAAGGGACATCAAGTAAGTTGCCTGACAAACTGCTTGTAATATGTTATACATCCACACGACTTCCAATGGAGGCATTGCTGATTTTGGGGATAATAGCTGCGTCTCTTTGGGGTTGTCTTAATTGTGTCCTGTCTTCAAATGGAGCCCCAGTACAAAACTGAAGAAACATTTGAGTTGTCATCATCATTACCCTAACTTGAGCATTCACTATGCTGGTTCGAATTTAGTAAGTGCTACTTGTTGGGGTAGTTTTACTTGACTTACACAGCCTCTCCAGTGGATGTACTTGGTGTTAAATATGACCACTCCCAGATCACCTCAAATGGTAGTATTGGTGGTATTTTGAGTCCATAAGTGCTTCTCTTTGGGGTTGTCTTGTCTGTGCACCATCTGCCATGGAAGACTCACATGCCAGTATGACAATGTGGATGCATATGCCAGGCTTCTTGGTCTGCCATTCAGTGAGAATCAAAGTTCAACCTCAAAAAGCTTAAAAACACATTCAGATAACCTCAAATATAAGCATTCATGATATTTGGGTTCATAAGTGCTTCTCTTTGGGGTTGTCTTAATTGTGTCCTGTCTTCAAATGGAGCCCCAGTACAAAACTGAAGAAACATTTGAGTTGTCATCATCATTACCCTAACTTGAGCATTCACTATGCTGGTTCAAATTTAGTAAGTGCTACTTGTTGGGGTAGTTTTACTTGACTTACACAGCCTCTCCACTGGATGTACTTGGTGTTAAATATGACCACTCCCAGATCACCTCAAATGGTAGTATTGGTGGTATTTTGAGTCCATAAGTGCTTCTCTTTGGGGTTGTCTTGTCTGTGCACCATCTGCCATGGAAGACTCACATGCCAGTATGACAATGTGGATGCATATGCCAGGCTTCTTGGTCTGCCATTCAGTGAGAATCAAAGTTCAACCTCAAAAAGCTTAAAAAACACATTCAGATAACCTCAAATATAAGCATTCATGATATTTGGGTTCATAAGTGCTTCTCTTTGGGGTTGTCTTGGTTATGTCTTGTCTTCACATCTATCCATTCTGTAAAACTAAAGGATGCATTTGTCAAACTTACTACCCTAACTTGAGCATTGACTTGTCTTGTTCAAATTTAGTAAGTGCTACTTGTTGGGGTAGTTTTACTTGACTTACACAGCAATATCCAGTGAATGTACTCTTGAAACCTCAGGAAACACTCCAAGATAACCTGAAATGGAGGCATTGGTGGTATTTTGATTCCATAAGTGCTTCTCTTTGGGGTGGGCAATCTGCTTTTGGAAATTATATACATTTTTAAATTTGCCTTCATTTACATCAGAGCCTTTTGGAATGCAGAGGGAATAACACTTGGAGAACTCTATCTCCCAGGCATGAGAATTGCTGCAATGTTGGGAAATTGCTCTTAGCTACAGTACAAACACTGATGTCATGCTACTATTTACACATAAGAGTAATCACTTCATGTTATTTTGTGTTGCAGTTAAATAACTGCATTAGTTGGCAATGTTTCTTTACCAGGAAGTGTCAAGAGTGACCTCTCATCAAATGCAAATTTACATTCATTGTGATGAGAAGTCCACCCAGTTCAGATCGGTGGGGTCGTTTACAAACTGTCACCCATATAGCCGATACTCTAGAAACAAAGGAAAAAGAGACGTGCATCTCAGAGCAGCCTCTATATGAGATGAGCAGATTCTAGCAAGGCATATCATTCCTCCCTCTTCACCAGAAGAGACAACACTAAGGAGACAGCCTGGGAAGGGACATCAAGTAAGTTGCCTGACAAACTGCTTGTAATATGTTATACATCCACACGACTTCCAATGGAGGCATTGCTGTCTGGGGTAGTTCTTACTGTGACTTACACAGCTCTCATGGATGTACTTGGTGTTAATATGGGACCACTCCCAGATCACCTCAAATGGTAGTTATTGGTGGTCTTTTGAGTCCAATAAGTGCTTCTCTTTGGGGTTGTCTTGGTCTGTGCACCATCTGCCTGGAAGACTCACATGCCAGTATGACAATGTGGGATGCATATTGCCAGGCTTCTTGGTCTCTGCAATTCAGTGAGAATCAAAGTTTCAACTCCAAAAAGCTTAAAAACACTTCAGATAACCTCAAAATATAAGCATTCATGATATTTGGGTTCATAAGTGCTTCTCTTTGGGGTTGTCTCTGACTCTGTGTCTTGCCTTCACTTCTATCCCTTCTTTAAAACTAAAGGATGCATTTGTCAAACTTACTACCTAACTTGAGCATTGACTTGTTTTGTTACAATTTTAGTAAGTGTACTTGTTGGTGGTATAGTTTGTATTGAACTTACACAGGCAATATCCAGTGAATGTACTCTTGAACCTCAGAAACACTCCAAGACAACCTGAAATGGAGGCATTGGTGGTATTTTGATTCCATAAGTGCTTCTCTTTGGGGTTGTCTTGCTGGTGGGCAATCTGCTTTTGGAAATGATATACATTTTTAAATATGCCTTCATTTACATCAGAGCCTTTTGGAATGCAGAGGTAATAACACTTGGAGAACTCTATCTCCAGGCATGAGAATTGCTGCAATGTTGGGAAAATTGCTCTTAGCTACAGTACAAACACTGATGTCATGTATAATTTGCTACTATTTACATAAGAGTAATCACTTCATGTTATTTTGTGTTGCAGTTAAATAACTGCATTAGTTGGCAATGTTTCTTTACCAGGAAGTGTCAAGAGTGACCTCTCATCAAATGCAAATTTACATTCATTGTGATGAGAAGTCCATCCAGGTCAGATTGGTGGGGTCGTTTACAAACCGTCACCATATAGCTGATACTCTAGAAACAAAGGAAAAGAGACGTGCAACTCAGAGCAGCCTCTATTTGTGATGAGCAGATTCTAGCAAGGCATATCCTTCCTCCCTCATCACCAGAAGAGACTAACACTAAGGAGACAGCTGGGAAGGGACATCAAGTAAGTTGCCTGACAACACTGCCTTGTAATATGTTATACATCCCACACGACTTCCAATGGAGGCATTGCTGATTTTGGGGCTAATAGCTGCGTCTCTTTGGGGTTGTCTTAATTGTGTCCTGTCTTCAAATGGCGAAGCCCCAGTACAAAACTGAAGAAACATTTGAGTTGTCATCTCATTACCCTAACTTGAGCATTCACTATGCTGGTTCAAACTTTAAGTAAGTGCTACTGTTGGGGTAGTTTTACTTGACTTACACAGCCTCTCCAGTGGATGTACTTGGTGTTAAATATGACCACTCCCAGATCACCTCAAATGGTAGTATTGGTGGTATTTTGAGTCCATAAGTGCTTCTCTTTGGGGTTGTCTTGTCTGTGCACCATCTGCCATGGAAGACTCACATGCAGTTTGACAATGTGGATGCATATGCCAGGCTTCTTGGTCTGCCCATTCAGTGAGAATCACAGTTCAACCTCAAAAAGCTTAAAAACACATTCAGATAACCTCAAATATAAGCATTCATGATATTTGGGTTCATAAGTGCTTCTCTTTGGGGTTGTCTTGGTTGTAGTCTTGTCCTTCACATCTATCCCATTCTGTTAAAACTAAAGGATGCATTTGTCAAACTTACTACCCTAACTTGAGCATTGACTTGTCTTGTTCAAATTTAGTAAGTGCTACTTGTTGGGGTAGTTTTACTTGACTTCACACAGCAATATCCAGTGAATGTACTCTTGAAACCTCAGGAAACACTCCAACGATAACCTGAAATGGAGGCATTTGGTGGTATTTTGATTCCATAAGTGCTTCTCTTTGGGGTGGGCAATCTGCTTTTGGAAATTATATACATTTTTAAATTTGCCTTCATTTACATCAGTGCCTTTTGGAATGCAGGAGGGAATAACATTGGAGAACTACTATCTCCCAGGCATGAGAATTGCTGCAATGTTGGGAAATTGTCTTAGCTACAGTACAAACACTGATGTCATGCTACTATTTACACATAAGAGTAATCACTTCATGTTATTTTGTGTTGCAGTTAAATAACTGCATTAGTTGGCAATGTTTCTTTACCAGGAAGTGTCAAGAGTGACCTTCATCAAATGCAAATTTACATTCATTGTGATGAGAAGTCACCCACGCATGTCGGTGGGTGGGGTCGTTTACAAACCGTCACCCATATAGCCGATACTCTAGAAACAAAGGAAAAAGAGACGTGCATCTCAGAGCAGCCTCTATATGAGATGAGCAGATTTAGCAAGGATATCCTCCTCTTCACCAGAAGAGACAACACTAAGGAGACAGCCTGGGAAGGGACATCAAGTAAGTTGCCTGACAAACTGCTTGTAATATGTTATAATCCACACGACTTCCAATGGAGGCATTGCTGTGGGGTAGTTTTACTTGACTTACACAGCCTCTCACTGGGTGTAATATGACACTCCCAGATCACCTCAAATGGTAGTATTGGTGGTATTTTTGAGTCCATAAGTGCTTCTCTTTGGGGTTGTCTTGTCTGTGCACCATCTGCCATGGAAGACTCACATGACAGTATGACAATGTGGATGCATATGCCAGGCTTCTTGGTCTGCCATTCAGTGAGAATCAAAGTTCAACCTCAAAAGCTTAAAAAACACATTCAGATAACCTCAAATATAAGCATTCATGATATTTGGGTTCATAAGTGCTTCTCTTTGGGGTTGTCTTGGTAGTGTCTTGCCTTCACATCTATCCATTCTTTAAAACTAAAGGATGCATTTGTCAAACTTACTACCCTAACTTGAGCATTGACCTGTTTTGTTCAAATTTAGTAAGTGCTACTTGTTGGGGTAGTTTTACTTGACTTACACAGCAATATCCAGGTGAATGTACTCTTGAAACCTCAGAAACACTCCAAGACAACCTGAAATGGAGGCATTGGGTGGTATTTTGATTCCAATAAGTGCTCTCTTTGGGGTTGTCTTGCTGGTGGGCAATCTGCTTTTGGAAATGATATACATTTTTAAATATGCCTTCATTTACATCAGAGCCTTTTGGAATGCAGAGGTAAATAACACTTGGAGAAACTCTATCTCCCAGGCATGAGAATTGCTGCAATGTTGGGAAATTGCTCTTAGCTACAGTACAAACACTGATGTCATGTATAATTTGCTACTATTTACACATAAGAGTAAACACTTCATGTTATTTTGTGTTGCAGTTAAATAACTGCATTAGTTGGCAATGTTTCTTTACCAGGAAGTGTCAAGAGTGACCTCTCATCAAATGCAAATTTACATTCATTGTGATGAGAAGTCCATCCAGGTCAGATTGGTGGGGTCGTTTACAAACCGTCACCCATATAGCTGATACTCTAGAAACAAAGGAAAAAGAGACAGTGCAACTCAGAGCAGCCTCTATATGAGATGAGCAGATTCTAGCAAGGCATATCATTCCTCCCTCTTCACCAGAAGAGACACAACTCAAGGAGGACAGCCTGGGAAGGGACATCAAGTAAGTTGCCCTGACAAACTGCCTTGTATATGTTATACCATCCACACGACTTCCCAATGGAGGCATTGCTGATTTTGGGGCATAATAGCTGCGTCTCTTTGGGGTTGTCTTATTGTGTCCCTGTCTTCAAATGGAGCCCCAGTACAAAAACTGAAGAAACATTTGAGTTGTCATCATCATTACCCTAACTTGAGCATTCACTATGCTGGTTCAAAATTTAGTAAGTGCTACTTGTTAGGGGTAGTTTTACTTGACTTACACAGCCTCTCCAGTGGATGTACTTGGTGTTAAATATGACCACTCCCAGATCACCTCAAATGTAGTATTGGTGGTATTTTGAGTCCATAAGTGCTTCTCTTTGGGGTTGTCTTGTCTGTGCACCATCTGCCAAGGAAGACCTCACATGCCATGTATGACAATGTGGATGCATATGCCAGGCTTCTTGGTCTGCCATTCAGTGAGAATCAAAGTTCAACCTCAAAAAGCTTAAAAACACATTCAGATAACCTCAAATATAAGCATTCATGATATTTGGGTTCATAAGTGCTTCTCTTTTGGGGTTGTCTTGGTTGTGTTCTTGCCTTCACATCTATCCATTCTTTAAACTAAAGGATGCATTTGTCAAACTTACTACCCCCTAACTTGAGCATTGACTTGTTTTGTTCAAATTTAGTAAGTGTACTTGTTGGGGTTGTTTTACTTGACTTACACAGCAATATCAGTGAATGTACTCTTGAAACCTCAGAAACACTCCAAGATAACCTGAAATGGAGGCATTGGTGGTATTTTGATTCCATAAGTGCTTCTCTTTGGGGTTGTCTTGTGGTGGGCAATCTGCTTTTGGAAATGATATACATTTTTAAATCTGCCTCTCATTTTTACATCAGAGCCTTTTGGAATTGCAGAGGTAATAACACTTGGAGAACTCTATCTCCCAGGCATGAGAATTGCTGCAATGTTGGAAAATTGCTCTTAGCTACAGTACAAACACTGATGTCTTGTATAATTTGCTACTATTTACACATAAGAGATAATCAACTTCATGTTATTTTTGTGTTGCAGTTAAATAACTGCTTAGTTGTGCAATGTTTCTTTACCAGCGAAGTGTCAAGAGTGACTCTCATCAAATGCAAATTTTACAATCATTGTGATGAGAAGTCCCCATCAGGGTCAGATTGGTGGGGGTCGTTTACAAACCGTCATCCCATATAGCTGATACTCTAGAAACAAAGGAAAAAGAGACATGCAACTCAGAGCCCAGCCTCTATATGAGATGAGCAGATTCTAGCAAGGCATATCATTTCCGTCCCACAACACTAAGGAGACAGCCTGGGAAGGGACATCGAGTAAGTTGCCTGACAAAACTGCTTGTAATATGTTATACATCCACACGACTTCCAATGGAGGCATGCTGATTTTGGGGCTATAGCTGCGTCTCTTTGGGGTTGTCCTTAATTGTGTCTGTCCCTTCAAATGGAGCCCCAGTACAAAACTGAAGAAACAATTGAGTATGTCATCATCATTACCCTAACTTGAGCATTCACTATGCTGGTTCCAAATTTAGTAAGTGTACTTGTTGGGGTAGTTTTACTTGACTTACACAGCCTCTACACTGGATGTACTTGGTGTTAAATATGACCACTCCCAGATCACCTCAAATGGTAGTATTGGTGGTATTTTGAGTCCATAAGTGCTTCTCTTTTGGGGTTGTCTTGTCTGTGCACCATCTGCCATGGAAGACTCACATGCCCTGTATGACAATGTGGATGCATATGCCAGGCTTCTTGGTCTGCCATTCAGTGAGAATCAAAGTTCAATCTCAAAAAGCTTAAAAAACACATTCAGATAACCTCAAATATAAGCATTCATGATATTTGGGTTCATAAGTGTTCTCTTTGGGGTTGTCTTAATTGTGTCCTGTCTTCAAATGGAGCCCCAGTACAAAACTGAAGAAACATTTTGAGTTGTCATCATCATTACCCTAACTTGAGCATTCACTATGCTGGTTCAAATTTAGTAAGTGCTTACTTGTTGGGGTAGTTTTACTTGACTTACACAGCCTCTCCAGTGGATGTACATCTCGCGCTGTTAAATATGACCCACTCCCGATCACCTCAAATGGTAGTATTGGTGGTATTTTGAGTCCATAAGTGCTTCTCTTTGGGGTTGTCTTGTCTGTGCCCCATCTGCCTTGGAAGACTCACATGCCAGTATGACAATGTGCGATGCATATGCCAGGCTTCTTGGTCTGACATTCAGTGGAGAATCAAAGTTCAACCTCAAAAAGCTTAAAAAACACATTTCAGATAACCTCAAATATAAGCATTCATGATATTTGGGTTCATAAGTGCTTCTCTTTGGGGTTGTCTTGGTAATGTCTTGTCTCTCAAATCTATCCATTCTGTAAAACTAAAGGATGCATTTGTTCAAAACTTACTACCCTAACTTGAGCATTGACTTGTCTTTTCAAATTTAGTAAGTGCTACTTGTTGGGGTAGTTTTACTTGACTTACACAGCAATATCCAGTGAATGTACTCTTGAAACCTCAGGAAACACTCCAAGATAACCTGAAATGGAGGCATTGGTGGTATTTTGATTCCATAAGTGCTTCTCTTTGGGGTGGGCAATCTGCTTTTGGAAATTATATACATTTTTAAATTTGCCTTCATTTACATCAGAGCCTTTTGGAATGCAGAGGGAATAACACTTGGGAACTCAACTCTCCCAGGCATGAGAATTGCTGCAATGTTGGGAAATTGCTCTTAGCTACAGTACAAACACTGATGTCATGCTACTATTTACACATAAGAGTAATCACTTCATGTTATTTTGTGTTGCAGTTAAATAACTGCATTAGTTGGCAATGTTTCTTTACCAGGAAGTGTCAAGAGTGACCTCTCATCAAATGCAAATTTACATTCATTGTGATGAGAAGTCCACCCAGTTCAGATCGGTGGGGTCGTTTACAAACCGTCACCCATATAGCCGATACTCTAGAAACAAAGGAAAAAGAGACGTGCATCTCAGAGCAGCTCTATATGAGATGAGCAGATTCTAGCAAGGCATATCATTCCTCCCTCTTCACCAGAAGAGACAACACTAAGGAGAAGCCTGGGAAGGGGACATCAAGTAAGTTGCCTGACAAAACTGCCTTGTAATATGCTTATACATCCCACACGACTTCCAATGGAGGCATTGCTGATTTTGGGGCTAATAGCTGCGTCTCTTTGGGGTTGTCTTAAATTGTGTCCCGTCTTCCAAACTGGAGCCCCCAGTACAAAACTGTAAGAAACCATTTGAGTTGGTCATCATCATTACCCTAACTTGAGCATACACTATGCTGGTTCAAATTTCGTAAGTGCTACTTGTCTGGGGTAGTTTTACTTGACTTACACCAGCCTCTCCACTGGATGGTGTTAAATATGACCACTCCCAGATCACCTCAACATGGTAGTATTGGTGGTATTTTGAGTCCATATGTGCTTCTCTTTGGGGTTGGTCTTGTCTGGAGCACCATCTGCCAGGAAGACCTCACATGCCAGTATGACAATGTGGATGCTTATGCCAGGCTTCTTGGTCTGCCATTCCAGTGAGAATCAAAGTTCAACCTCAAAAAGCTTAATAAACCACATTCAGATAACCTCAAATTTAAAGCATTCATGATATTTGGGTTCATAAGTGCTTCCTCTTTGGGGTTGTCTTGGTTGTGTCTTGCCTTCACATCTATCCATTCTTTAAAACTAAAGGATGCATTTGTCAAACTTACTACCCTAACTTGAGCATTGAATTGTTTTGTTCAAATTTAGTAATTGCTACTTGTTGGGGTTTTAGTTTTACTTGACTTTACACAGCAATATCAGTGAATGTACTCTTGAAACCTCAGGAAACACTCCAAGATAACTGAAATGGAGGCATTGGTGGTTATTTTGATTCCATAAGTGCTTCTCTTTAGGTGGGCAATCTGTCTTTGGAAATGATATACATTTTTAAATTTGCCTTCATTTACATCAGAGCCTTTTGGAATGAAGAGGGAATAACACTTGGAGAAACTCTATCTCCCAGGCATGAGAATTGCTGCAATGTTGGGAAATTGCTCTTAGCTACAGTACAAAACACTGATGTCATGCTACTATTTACACATAAGAGTAATCACTTCATGTTATTTTGTGTTGCAGTTAAATAACTGCATTAGTTGGCAATGTTCTTTCTTTGGAAAGTTCTCATCAAATGCAAATTTAATTCATTGTGATGAGAAGTCCACCCAGTTCAGATCGGTGGGGTCGTTTACAAACCGTACCACCCATATAGCCGATACTCTAGAAACAAAGGAAAAAGAGACGTGCATCTCAGAGCAGCCTCTATATGAGATGAGCAGATTCTAGCAAGGCATATCATTCTCCCTCTTCACCAGAAGAGACAACACTAAGGAGACAGCCTGGGAAGGGACATCAAGTAAGTTGCCTGACAAACTGCTTGTAATATGTTATACATCCACAGACTTCCAATGGAGGCATTGCTGTTGGGGTAGTTTTACTTGACTTACACAGCCTCTCACTGGATGTACTTGGTGTTAAATATGACCACTCCCAGATCCACCTCAAATGGTAGTATTGGTGGTATTTGAGTCCATAAGTGCTTCTCTTTGGGGTTGTCTTGTCTGTGCACCATCTGCCCATGGAAGACTCACATGCCCAGCTATGACAATGTGGATGCATATGCCTGGCTCTCTTGGTCTGCCATTCAGTGAGAATCAAAGTTCAACCTCCAAAAAGCTTAAAAAACACATTCAGATAACCTCAAATATAAGACATACATGATATTTGGGTTCATAAGTGCTTCTCTTTGGGGTTGTCTTGATTGCTGTCTTGCCTTCACATCTATCCATTCTTTTAAAACTAAAGGATGCCATTTGTCAAAACTTACTACCCTAACTTGAGCATTGACTTGTTTTGTTCAAATTTAGTAAGTGCTACTCTGTTGGGGCTAGTTTTACTTGACGTCTACCACAGCAATATCCAGTGAATGTACTCTTGAAACCCAGCAGAAAACACTCCAAGACAACCTGAAATGGAGGCATTGGTGGTATTTTGATTCCATAAGTGCTTCTCTTTGGGGTTGTCTTGCTGGTGGGCAATCTGCTTTTGGAAATGATATACATTTTTAAATATGCCTTCATTTACATCAGAGCCTTTTGGATGAATGCAGAGGTAATAACACTTGGAGAACTCTATCTCCCAGGCATGAGAATTGCTGCAATGTTGGGAAATTGCTCTAGCTAGTATACAACACTGATGTTGTATAATTTGCTACTATTTACACATAAGAGTAATCACTTCATGTTATTTTGTGTTGCAGTTAAATAACTGCATTAGTTGGCAATGTTTCTTTACCAGGAAGTGTCAAGAGTGACCTCTCATCAAATGCAAATTTACATTCATTGTGATGGAGAGGTCCATCCAGGTCAGATTGGTGGGGTCGTTTACAAACCGTCACCCATATAGCTGATACTCTAGAAACAAAGGAAAAAGAGACGTGCATCTCAGAGCAGCCTCTATATGAGATGAGCGATTCTAGCAAGGCATATCATTCCTCCCTCTTCACAGAGACAACACTACACTAAGGAGACAGCTGGGAAGGGACATCAAGTAAGTTGCCTGACAAACTGCTTGTAATATGTTATACATCCACACTCCAATGGAGACATTGCTGATTTTGGGGCTAATAGCTGCGTCTCTTTGGGGTTGTCTTAATTGTGTCCCGTCTTCAAATGGAGCCCCAGTACAAAACTGAAGAAACATTTGAGTTGTCATCATCATTACCCTAACTTGAGCATTCACTATGCTGGTTCGAATTTAGTAAGTGCTACTTGTTGGGGTAGTTTTACTTGACTTACACAGCCTCTCCAGTGGATGTACTTGGTGTTAAATATGACCACTCCCAGATCACCTCAAATGGTAGTCTTGGTGGTATTTTGAGTCCATAAGTGCTTCTCTTTGGGGTTGTCTTGTCTGTGCACCATCTGCCATGGAAGACTCACATGCTAGTATGACAATGTGGATGCATATGCCAGGCTTCTTGGTCTGCCAATTCAGTGAGAATCAAAGTTCAACCCTCAAAAAAGCTTAAAAACCATTCAGATAACCTCAAATATAAGCATTCATGATATTTGGGTTCATAAGTGCTTCTCTTTGGGGTTGTCTTGGTTGTGTCTTGCCCTTCACATCTATCCATTCTGTAAAACTAAAGGATGCATTTGTCAATACTTATACCCTAACCTTGAGCATTGACATGTTTTGTTCAAATTTAGTAAGTGCTACTTGTTGGGGTAGTTTTACTTGACTTACACAGCAATATCCAGTGAATGTACTCTTGACAACCTCAGAAACACTCCAAGATAACCCTGAAATGGAGGCATTTGTGGTATTTTGATTCCATAAGTGCTTCTCTTTGGGGTTGTCTTGCTGGTGGGCAATCTGCTTTTGGAAATGATATACATTTTTAAATTTGCCTTCATTTCATCAGAGCCCTTTTGGAATGCAGAGGGAATAACACTTGGAGAACTCTATCTCCCAGGCATGAGAAGTGCTGCAATGTTGGAAAATTGCTCTTAGCTACAGTACAAACAATGATGTCATGTATAATTTGCTACTATTTCACATAAGAGTAAATTACTTCATGTTATTTTGTGTTGCAGTTACAATAACTGCATTAGATGGCAATCGTTTCTTTACCAGGAAGTGTCAAGGAGCGACCTCTCATCAAATGCAAATTTACATTCATTGTGATGAGAAGTCCATCCAGGTCACATTGGTGGGGTCGTTTACAAACCGTCACCCATATAGCGATACTCTAGAAACAAAGGAAAAAGAGACGTGCAAATCAGAGCAGCCTCATTATGAGATGAGCAGAATTCTAGCAAGGCATATCATTCCTCCCACAACACTAAGGAGACAGCTGGGAAGGGACATCAAGTAAGTTGCCCCTGACAAACTCGGCTTGTAATATGTTATACAATCCACACGACTTACAATGGAGGCATTGCTGATTTTGGGGCTAATAGCTGCGTCTCTTTGGGGTTGTTCTTAATTGTGTCTGTCTTCAAATGGAGCCCCAGTACAAAACTGAAGAAACATTTGAGTTGTCATATCATTACCTAACTTGAGCATTCACCTATGCTGGTTCCAAATTTAGTAAGTGTACTTGTTGGGGTAGTTTTTACTTGACTTACACAGGCCTCTCCCACTTGGTGTTAAATATGACCACTCCCAGATCACCCTCAAATGGCTAGTATCTGGTGGTATTTTCGAGTCCATAAGTGCTTCTCTTTGGGGTTGTCTTGTCTGGTGCACCATCTGCCATGAAGGACTACATGCTAGTATGACAATGTGGATGCATTATGCCAGGCTTCTTGGTCTGCCATTCAGTGAGAATCAAAGTTCAACCTCAAAAAAGTCTTAAAAACAACACTTCAGATAACCTCAAAATATAAGCATTCATGATATTTGGGGTTCATAAGTGCTTCTCTTCTGGGGTTGTCTTGGTTGTGTCCTTGCCTTCACATCTATTCCCATTCTTATAATAACTAAAAGGATTGCTTTGTCAACTTACTACCCTAAACTTGAGCATTGACTTGTCTAGTTCAAATTTAGTAAGTGCTACTTGTCTGGGGTAGTTTTACTTGACTCTACACAGCCTCTCCAGTGGATGTACTTGGTGTTAAATATGACCACTCCCAGATCACCTCAAATGGTAGTATGGTGGTATTTTGAGTCCATAAGTGCTTCTCTTTGGGGTTGTCTTGTCTGTGCACCATCTGCCATGGAAGACTCACATGCCAGTATGACAATGTGGATGCATTCTGCCAGGCTTCTTGGTCTGCCATCTCAGTGAGAATCAAAGTTCAACCTCAAAAAGCCTTAAAAACACATTCAGATAACCTAAATAATAAGCATTCATGATATTTGGGTTCATAAGCTGCTTCTCTTTGGGGTTGTCTTGGTTATGTATTGTCTTCACATCTATCCACTTCTGTAAAACCTAAAGGATGCCATTTGTCAAACTTACTACCCTAACTTGAGCATTGACTTGTCTTGTTCAAATTTAGTAAGTGCTACTTGTTGGGGTAGTTTTACTTGACTTACACAGCAATATCCAGTGAATGTAACTCTTGAAAACCTCAGGAAACACTCCAAGATAACCTGAAATGGAGGCATTGGTGGTATTTTGATTCCATAAGTGCTTCTCTTTGGGGTGGGCATCTGCTTTTGGAAATTATATACATTTATTAAATTTGCCTTCATTTACATCAGAGCCTTTTGGAATGCAGAGGGAATAACACTTGGAGAAACTCTAACTCTCCCAGGCATGAGAATTGCTGCAATGTTGGGAAATTGCTCTTAGCTACAGTACAAACACTGATGTCATGCTACTATTTACACAGAAGAGTAAATCACTTCATGTTATTTTGTGTTGCAGTTAAATAACTGCATTAGTTGGCAATGTTTCTTTACAGGAAGTGTCAAGAGTGACCCTCTCATCAAATGCAAATTTACATTCATTGTGATGAGAAGTCCACCAGTTCAGATCGGTGGGGTCGTTTACAAACCGTCACCCATATAGCCGATACTCTAGAAACAAAGGAAAAAGAGACGTGCATCTCAGAGCAGCCTCTATATGAGATGAGCAGATTCTAGCAAGGCATATCATTCCTCCCTCTTCACCAGAAGAGACAACACTAAGGAGACAGCCTGGGAAGGGACATCAAGTAAGTTGCCTGACAAACTGCTTGTAATATGTTATACATCCACACGACTTCCAATGGAGGCATTGCTGATTTTGGGGCTAATAGCTGCGTCTCTTTGGGGTTGTCTTAATTGTGTCCCGTCTTCAAATGGAGCCCCAGTACAAAACTGAAGAAACATTTGAGTTGTCATCATCATTACCCTAACTTGAGCATTCACTATGCTGGTTCGAATTTAGTAAGTGCTACTTGTTGGGGTAGTTTTACTTGACTCATATTTTACTTGGTGTTAAATATGACCACTCCCAGATCACCTCAAATGGTAGTATTGGTGGTATTTTGAGTCCATAAGTGCTTCTCTTTGGGGTTGTCTTGTCTGTGCACCAGCCATGGAAGACTCACATGCTAGTATGGACAATGTCGGATGATATGCCAGGCTTCTTGGTCTGCCATTCAGTGAGAATCAAAGTTCAACCTCAAAAAGCTTATAAAACACACATTCAGATAACCTCAAATATAAGCATTCATGATATTTGGGTTCATAAGTGCTTCCTCTTTGGGGTTGTCTTAATTGTGTCCCGTCTTCAAATGAGCCCCAGTACAAACCTGAAGAACAATTTCGTGTCATCATCATTACCTAACTTAGAGCATGTCACTATGCAGGTTCGAATATAGTAAGTGCTAACTTGTTGGGGGAAGTTTTACCTGACTTACACCGCCTATCCAGTGGATGTACATGGTGTTAAATATGACCACTCCCAAGATCCACCTCAAAATGGTAAGTAGTTGTCTCAATCAATACCCTCATCTTGAACGGCAAATCACATTGCTGGATGGCGATGACAATATAGTACATTGCACCTAGGATGTGGGTAGTTATACATGACTATACAACAGCCACTCCACGGTGGATGTACTTGGTGTTACATATGACCACTCCCAGATCACCTCAAATGGTAGTATTGGTGGTATTTTGAGTCCATAAGTGCTTCTCTTTGGGGTTGTCTTGTCTGTGCACCATCTGCCATGGAAGACTCACATGCCAGTATGACAATGTGGATGCATATGCCAGGCTTCTTGGTCTGCCATTCAGTGAGAATCAAAGTTCAACCTCAAAAAGCTTAAAAACACATTCAGATAACCTCAAATATAAGCATTCATGATATTTGGGTTCATAAGTGCTTCTCTTTGGGGTTGTCTTGGTTGTGTCTTGTCTTCACATCTATCCATTCTTAAAACTAAAGGATGCATTTGTCAAAACTACCTAACTTGAGCATTGACTTGTTGTTCAAATTTAGTAAGTGCTACTTGTTGGGGTAGTTTTACTTGACTTACACAGCAATATCCAGTGAATGTACTCTTGAAACCTCAGAAACACTCCAAGATAACCTGAAATGGAGAGCATTGGTGGTATTTTGATTCCATAAGTGCTTCTCTTTGGGGTGGGCAATCTGCTTTTGGAAATATATACATTTTTAAATTTGCCTTCATTTACATCAGAGCCTTTTGGAATGCAGAGGAATAACACTTGGAGAACTCTATCTCCCAGGCATGAGAATTGCTGCAATGTTGGGAAATTGCTCTTAGCTACAGTACAAACACTGATGTCATGCTACTATTTACACATAAGAGTAATCACTTCATGTTATTTTGTGTTGCAGTTAAATAACTGCATTAGTTGGCAATGTTTCTTTACCAGGAAGTGTCAAGAGTGACCTCTCATCAAATGCAAATTTACATTCATTGTGATGAGAAGTCCACCCAGTTCAGATCGGTGGGGTCGTTTACAAACCGTCACCCATATAGCCGATACTCTAGAAACAAAGGAAAAAGAGACGTGCATCTCAGAGCAGCCTCTATATGAGATGAGCAGATTCTAGCAAGGCATATCATTCCTCCCTCTTCACCAGAAGAGACAACACTAAGGAGACAGCCTGGGAAGGGACATCAAGTAAGTTGCCTGACAAACTGCTTGTAATATGTTATACATCCACACGACTTCCAATGGAGGCATTGCTGATTTTGGGGCTAATAGCTGCGTCTCTTTGGGGTTGTCTTAATTGTGTCCCGTCTTCAAATGGAGCCCCAGTACAAAACTGAAGAAACATTTGAGTTGTCATCATCATTACCCTAACTTGAGCATTCACTATGCTGGTTCAAATTTAGTAAGTGCTACTTGTTGGGGTAGTTTTACTTGACTTACACAGCCTCTCCAGTGGATGTACTTGGTGTTAAATATGACCACTCCCAGATCACCTCAAATGGTAGTATTGGTGGTATTTTGAGTCCATAAGTGCTTCTCTTTGGGGTTGTCTTGTCTGTGCACCATCTGCCATGGAAGACTCACATGCTAGTATGACAATGTGGATGCATATGCCAGGCTTCTTGGTCTGCCATTCAGTGAGAATCAAAGTTCAACCTCAAAAAGCTTAAAAACACATTCAGATAACCTCAAATATAAGCATTCATGATATTTGGGTTCATAAGTGCTTCTCTTTGGGGTTGTCTTGGTTGTGTCTTGCCTTCACATCTATCCATTCTTTAAAACTAAAGGATGCATTTGTCAAACTTACTACCCTAACTTGAGCATTGACTTGTTTTGTTCAAATTTAGTAAGTGCTACTTGTTGGGGTAGTTTTACTTGACTTACACAGCAATATCCAGTGAATGTACTCTTGAAACCTCAGAAACACTCCAAGATAACCTGAAATGGAGGCATTGGTGGTATTTTGATTCCATAAGTGCTTCTCTTTGGGGTTGTCTTGCTGGTGGGCAATCTGCTTTTGGAAATATATACATTTTTAAATTTGCCTTCATTTACATCAGAGCCTTTTGGAATGCAGAGGGAATAACACTTGGAGAACTCTATCTCCCAGGCATGAGAAGTGCTGCAATGTTGGAAATTGCTCTTAGCTACAGTACAAACACTGATGTCATGTATAATTTGCTACTATTTACACATAAGAGTAATACTTCATGTTATTTTGTGTTGCAGTTAAATAACTGCATTAGTTGGCAATGTTTCTTTACCAGGAAGTGTCAAGAGTGACCTCTCATCAAATGCAAATTTACATTCATTGTGATGAGAAGTCCATCCAGGTCATTGGTGGGGTCGTTTACAAACCGTCACCCATATAGCCGATACTCTAGAAACAAAGGAAAAAGAGACGTGCATCTCAGAGCAGCCTCTATATGAGATGAGCAGATTCTAGCAAGGCATATCATTCTCCACAACACTAAGGAGACAGCCTGGGAAGGGACATCAAGTAAGTTGCCTGACAAACTGCTTGTAATATGTTATACATCCACACGACTTCCAATGGAGGCATTGCTGATTTTGGGGCTAATAGCTGCGTCTCTTTGGGGTTGTCTTAATTGTGTCCTGTCTTCAAATGGAGCCCCAGTACAAAACTGAAGAAACATTTGAGTTGTCATCATCATTACCCTAACTTGAGCATTCACTATGCTGGTTCAAATTTAGTAAGTGCTACTTGTTTGGGGTAGTTTTACTTGACTTACACAGCCTCTCCATGTACTTGGTGTTAAAATATGACCACTCCCAGATCACCTCAAATGGTAGTATGGTATTTTGAGTCTCCTATTTTTGTCTGTTGTCCCTAACCATCTACCATCCTCTACATTCCTATATATCTTCATTGCCATCAGAGAATCAAAGTTCAACCTCAAAAAGCTTAAAAACACATTCAGATAACCTCAAATATAAGCATTCATGATATTTGGGTTCATAAGTGCTTCTCTTTGGGGTTGTCTTTTGTGTCCTGTCTTCAAATGGAGCCCCAGTACAAAACTGAAGAAACATTTGAGTTGTCATCTTCATTACCCTAACTTGAGCATTCACTATGCTGGTTCAAATTTAGTAAGTGCTACTTGTTGGGGTAGTTTTACTTGACTTACACAGCCTCTCAGT
>JAOPHQ010004131.1:0-30891 GCA_030340625.1 Merluccius polli | reverse complement strand
TGATCAAACACAACGTTGATGACATAAACAACAAAGGTAAGACATCATTTGTGATTGTTACTAGAAAAAGAGAAGTTTGTTTTTGGTGGTTTTTGGCCTCTATTGTGTGAGTTTTGGACAGTTGGAATCAGCAGAGTCTCAGATTTCATATGATGTACAGGTTGTGTAGATATGTCAGAAAAAAGACCACTGTTGCTGTGCATGTGCACATGTAGTTATGAAATACATAACTCTTGCTCATTCTTACAGGTGGTCTGGGGAAGAAGAGGTTAAGGGGGATGTCCTCTATGTGCATACCAAGTTTCAAGGCCCTGGGACCTCCTGGAGCGGACTATGATTGCACTAAATACTTTGATTTTTCAAATTCCAAATCCACAAAATACTCTGAATAGTGAACTCTCTACTGAATATCAATGAACTATATCTGCTGCCACCCAGCTGTCCTGTAACCATACGTACCAGCGGCCCCTCCGCCTCCTCTTCATCCTCCTCGTCTTTTCCTTCCTCAATCTCCTCAAAGACTTCAGCTTTGGCCTCGGCGATGAGCTCCCTTAGCGGCCGGTTGTCCGCTACGCTGGACACAAAGGGGTGCTGCCGAACAGACGGACAGACAGACGGAGCAAACAAGAGGGTGGAACCAGGCGTGAGAGTTGATTGTAAAAATATCCGAGCATCAAACACACTTTGATATGGAAAGCTTTGATTACGCTGCATATGCCTGGTGGGGACAGATTAACCTCCCTGTGTGAGATAAGGGGACTGGGGGGGGGGGGGGGAGAGGGAGAGAGAGAGAGGGAGAGAAAGAGAGAGAGAGCAACTCACCTGCAGCAGCTGGGCTGTGCCCCACCTATGGTCCACATTCTTATCCAGCGCCTTCCTCAGAAAGTCCCGGAAGTCAGCAGACCTGTGGAGGGACCAGGACGTTATACTAACTAGTACTAACTAGTACTAACTAGGTGATGTTGATGTGAGGCACTCTGGACCTTATACTAACTAGTACTAACTACTAACTAGGTGATGTTATACTAACTTACACACTCTTGAACTAACTCTACACAGAAACCGTTTACATATAATTCACTTTTAGGCTTACAGTTGTGTTTAGTTTGCACAGCTTGTCACCTTCACGTGCTTTTTCTTTCATTAAATATAAAACTGTGTTTAATTTAATTCATGTCAATACAATGAAATGGAATTAAAGCTTTAGGAAGAACCATGCACTATTCTCATAAATAGTCATCCATCCATCCAACTGAATACAGATTTCACGGCAAATGTCAGTCCTCAACCTGGAATAGTTTAACAAGTTTACAAATGTACTGACAAAGTGCAATATATGATATAATATAATATAGCAGCGCTGCTGGTCTGACAGCAGAAGTATCCTGCAGTAAAAGACGTGAGGGTGGACCGGTGCGGTGCCGGTGTGTGTGGGTCCTCCACCTCACCATCGAGACGGCTGCATGAGGGTGGGGGGGTCCGACTTGGCGATCTTCAGCAGGACCCTCATGGGGTTCATCTCGTGGTTGGGGGGTTCGATCTGGGCCAACTCGATCAGCGTCACCCCCAGGGACCAGATGTCCGCCTTGAAGTCGTACGGCCGGTCCTTGGACGTCTCACACATCACCACCTCAGGGGCCATCCTGGTCAGAGCAAGGGGGAGGAGGTGGGGGGGGGGGAGGTGGGGGAGGAGGTGGGTGGGAGAGTTAGGTTGGTTATGATGAATGGATGAATGAATGGGTTGATGAAGAAATGTGAGGTGATTCTCTGTGGAGGTTTGCTAATTTATTTAACCAATCTTTAACCAGGCAAGTTCAATGGGAACAGATTCTCATTGACAACGGCCCGGCGGAGGCTAGAGGCGGAGGCTAGAGGCTGAGGCTAGAGGCGGAGGCTAGAGGCTGAGGCTGGAGGCCACAGTAAAACTAGGGCTGCCCCCAGACTGAAGATTTTCTTGGTCGCCATTTCAAGCCGATAGTCGACTAATCGTCGCACTTTTAATGTATTTTTTGGGGGCATCAGAAAATGGTTTGAGTGTTATAACAGAAACACAGTTAACATTGTGCTACTTTACAGATAATACAAAACCGTAATAATGAGCCTTAAAAATATATAATTTTTAAAGCACACGCACGACGCGGTCCTATTAACGGCATGGACACGCGGTTCTGAAGGTCTGAACAACCAGGATGGAGACATTCAACATGTTGTTCATTTTATTTATACACCAAATAACTGCACACATTTGTATTTAAAAGCAAGCAATTGCAATAGAGCTTGACGTTTGTCAAAAACAAATGGAGACAATGTTGTTCATATATAATAATATAATAATAAACGCCATTTAGCGGCGACAAAATGCGCGGCAGGAGGCAGCAATGCACTCCTTCAACAAAGAGGAAGAGATCATCAAAGCTAATGACCAGGACGTCTGATGTTGTATTCATTTGCAACGCTTGTTGCGTTTATTTTTATTTATTTAAACAAATATTTGTAGTCTTACTTTTTGCACGACTAAGCGACTAATGAAAACTCGGTCGACTAAACCTCTTCCGATGGGCTAATGGTTAGTCGGCCACTAGGGGGCAGCCCTACTAAAAACACAATCACAAAACATACGATAAGTTTGGACAAAGTGCAGCAGGAGCATAAAGGTGATGTCATCTTGCAACGCTCGCGTCTCCCAGCAGGGGGGGCAGCGAGAGAAGCGAAGGTTCGATCCCCCCCTCCTACTTCACAATCAATTTCACGTTTTCAATTTTCACATTTTATAGTTTTTTCTACATCACATCAACAACAACAACAACAACAACAACATAAACCTCCTTTATGCACATTTTCGAATGACAGAATCATTCATCTTTCAGGGGGAGGAGAGGTTAGGGGTGGAGCCACAACCGAAGCCCTGAGCAGGAGAGGACGCCACCGCCGCCGCTCCTATCCCACTTTTCCTGGGACCACGACTTTGAACCCCCCCCCCCTCGGCTGAGAGATACGTCATGTGATCACTTCCTCCTGGTCGGGGCGGGGGTGCACGGTCATCATGACTCACCAATAGGGCGTCCCGATGAACGAATCTCTCCTCTGCAGCGTCTTGGTATTTTTAGCCGAGACCCCAAAGTCAGCTAAAAAAAAAAAAAAAAAAAAGTGAATATTGAATGAATTGAATCAAACCAATTCAAAGAGGCGTGATGACACATCCGAAACACGCGTGTAGCGTGTAGACCGCAGGCTAGAGGAAGTGGTGAGGGCCAAGCAGCTGCGCCGCGGGGCCAATAGACGCTAGGCTCAGTTTCTTTTCTTTTTCTCATGGCAGATATATTTGATTATTTGGCCGGTCAAAACATTTTACAGGTACATTTTACAACAGTTGCTTGACCGGGAGATTTTTCCATTCCACCGCAGTTAAAAATACTAAATTCTAAAAGTTAATGTTGCTTGCTTGTTTTTTTTGTCATTGTTTAATAATTAATGGTGAAATGATTTGTCATTGTCATATCATTCAGCAGTTTTCTTCTCTTACCCAGTTTCACGTCTCCGGTGATGGAGAGGAGGATGTTGCCGGCCTTCAGGTCGCGGTGGATGACCTTGTTGTCATGGAGATAGGCCAGGGCCTCCAGCGTCTGCCTGCACACCACCCGGATCTGGGGCTCGGTCAGGGGCCGCTCCAGCTCTGGGGGCCCATGGGCACAACACACAGTCAATCAGCGGTGAAGTCTCGCATATCCAGACCTATCTCCACACTGTGTTCTAGTCTCATATCCAGACCCATCTCCACACTGTGTTTTAGTCTCATATCCAGACCTCCACACTGTGTTTTAGTCTCATATCCAGACCTATCTCCACACTGTGTTCTAGTCTCATATCCAGACCTATCTCCATACTGTGTTCTAGTCTCATATCCAGACCTATCTCCACACTGTGTTCTAGTCTCATATCCAGACCTATCTCCACACTGGGTTCTAGTCCCTCATATCCAGACCTATCTCCACACTGTGTTCTAGTCTCATATCCAGACCTATCTCCACACTGTGTTTTAGTCGCATATCCAGACCTATCTCCACACTGTGTTCTAGTCTCATATCCAGACCTATCTCCACACTGTTCTAGTCTCATATCCAGACCTATCTCCACACTGTGTTCTAGTCTCATATCCAGACCTATCTCCACACTGTGTTCTAGTCTCATATCCAGACCTATCTCCACACTGTGTTCTAGTCTCATATCAGACCTATCTCCATACTGTGTTCTAGTCTCATATCCAGACCTATCTCCACACTGTGTTTTAGTCTCATATCCAGACCTATCTCCACACTGTGTTCTAGTATCATATCCAGACCTATCTCCACACTGTGTTCTAGTCTCATATCCAGACCTATCTCCACACTGTGTTCTAGTATCATATCCAGACCTATCTCCACACTGTGTTCTAGTCTCATATCCAGACCTATCTCCACACTGTGTTCTAGTCTCATATCCAGACCTATCTCCACACTGTGTTCTAGTCTCATATCCAGACCTATCTCCACACTGTGTTCTAGTCTCATATCCAGACCTATCTCCACACTGTGTTCTAGTCTCTAGTTTCAACTCCTACAGTCCCCCACTGGCAGGCTTGGGCGGGGTTAAACCAACAACCTCCATCCGGTAAGACAGACTATCTACCGGTAATCTATGAGCGGTTTGACACAAAGTCATCCTGGTTATCAATGGCGTTCTTTAGACAAAGCTTGTGTCAACTGCTTAACTGTTTATCATTCAAAATGAAACAGAATAATAAATTGTAATTCAAATATATGTAATAATAATAATAATAATAATAATAATATCAAGAACAAATAATAACCATTTCATTAATGTAATAAATATAATGCATATAAATATACATTTTAGATATATGTATATTTAAAAAAATAATATTTACAATTTCATTCTATATAAACATAATATTTACCATTTAATTAATGAGATAATTAATGAAGGTGCCAATATGGGAGGTAGAAGGAAGTATATCCAACAAACAGTACACAAATCACAGCCTCTCTAAAACAAAGTGGCGGTACGTTCTGTGGTCCATTTCAAGTTATTGTATTGTAGAGATGTAAAGCAGCTCAATAACATTATGATCGTGATAGTAACCCGTAGCAACAAGGAGGGAGGGAGCACTTAGTCAGCCTGTATGAACAAACTTGAAAGGGCAGAGTGTGTCTGAGTGTGTGTGTGTGTGTGTGTGTGTGTGTGTGTGTGTGTGTGTGTGTGTCCGAGTGTGTGTGTGTGTGTGTGTGTGTGTGTGTGTGTGTGTATGTATGTGACTGAGTAAGTGAGTGAGTTTTTTGAGGTATTTGTGTGAGTTGTGTGAGTGTGTGCGCCTGTGTGAGTCAGTGTGTGTGTGTGTGTGTGTGTGTGTGTGTGTGTGTGTGTGTGTGTGTGTGTGTGTGTGTGTGTGTGTGTGTGTGTGTGTGTGTGTGTCCGAGTGTGTGTGTGTGTGTATGTGTGCGACTGAGTAAGTGAGTGAGTTTTTTGAGGTATTTGTGTGAGTTGTGTGAGTGTGTGCGCCTGTGTGAGTCAGTGTGTGTGTGTGTGTGTGTGTGTGTGTGTGTGTGTGTGTGTGTGTGTGTGTGTGTGTGTGTGTGTGTAGGTGTTGGGGGGGGGGGGGGGGGGGGGGGGGCAGTCAAGTACGATGTCAGAAAACCGGAGAAATTCTAGCAAACTTTCTCCTGGAATCGCTCAATGAAAACCACTCACTTCTAAGCCTCCCGTTCACGACTGTTCATCACAGCATCATTTATTCTGGAGATTTCTACGTCACCAGAGTCGTTAGTCAGTGATTAATAAAGAATGTGTTTTGATTTGCATAACAGAGCGAAGCAAAGTTGTAGGCGGTAAGAGTGGACCAAACCACTTTGTTTTCTAAATCTGAGAGGATAATTGCACACTTGGGCCGACCCTTAACTGTGGTGGAGAGGGACTGAACTAATGTCCCTCTGTGGAGAGGGACTGAACTAATGTCCCTCTGTGGAGAGGGATGAAACTAATGTCACTCTGTGTGGAGAGGGACATAACTAATGTCACTCTGTGAAGAGGGACTGAACTAATGTCCCTCTGTGGAGAGGGACAGAACTAATGTCACTCTGAAGAGGGACGAAACTAATGTCACTGTAGAGAGGGACATAACTAATGTCCCTCTGTGGAGAGGGACTGAACTAATGTCACTCTGAAGAGGGACGAAACTAATGTCACTGTAGAGAGGGACATAACTAATGTCCCTCTGTGGAGAGGGACTGAACTAATGTCACTCTGTGGAGAGGGACTGAACTAATGTCACTCTGAAGAGGGACGAAACTAATGTCACTGTAGAGAGGGACAGAACTAATGTCCCTCTGTGGAGAGGGACTGAACTAATGTCACTCTGTGGAGAGAGAGGGACAGAACTAATGTCACTCTGTGGAGAGGGACTGAACTAATGTCCCTCTGTGGAGAGGGACTGAACTAATGTAACTCTGTGGAGAGGGACTGAACTAATGTCACTCTGTGGAGAGGGACAAAACTAATGTCCCTCTGTGGAGAGAGAGGGACAGAACTAATGTCCCTCTGTGGAGAGGGACTGAACTAATGTCCCTCTGTGGAGAGGGACTGAACTAATGTCCCTCTGTGGAGAGGGACTGAACTAATGTCACTCTGTGGAGAGGGACTGAACTAATGTCACTCTGTGGAGAGAGAGGGACAGAACTAATGTCACTCTGTGAAGAGCGATGAAACTAATGTCCCTCTGTGGAGAGGGACTGAACTAATGTCACTCTGTGGAGAGGGACTGAACTAATGTCACTCTGTGGAGAGGGACAAAACTAATGTCCCTCTGTGGAGAGAGAGGGACAGAACTAATGTCCCTCTGTGGAGAGGGACTGAACTAATGTCACTCTGTATGGAGAGGGACTGAACTAATGTCCCTCTGTGGAGAGGGACTGAACCAATGTCACTGTGGAGAGGGACAGAACTAATGTCCCTCTGTAGAGAGGGACTGAACTAAAGTCACTCTGTGGAGAGGGACAGAACTAATGTCCCTCTGTGGAGAGGGACTGAACCAATGTCACTGTGGAGAGGGACAGAACTAATGTCACTCTGTGGAGAGGGACATTAGTTCTGTCCCACTCCACCACAGTTGAAAGGGTCGGCCCAAGTGTGCAATTATCCTCTCAGGTGTAGAAAAACAAAGTGGGGGGAGGGATGTAAACTAATGTCCCTCTGTGGAGAGGGACGGAACCAATGTCAGTTAAGATGAAGGGCGTCTTACCGAGCATGATGGCGTCCACCGCACCGCCGGCACAGAACTCGATCAGGATCTGCAGCAGGGGAAGACATGGTGGTCAGCATGGTTAGCACACCAGCGGAGACGTCCTCACTCCTGATGATAACGGAGATACTGATCACATGATCTAATCCATCTCGCTGAACAACATGGACGCCCTAGAGGCAGGTGTGGCGTTCGTCTGGGTACGACACATTTCACACATCCTGGAAGAAGCGTGTGTTAAGCATGTGTTGGCGCAAAAGCGGAAGTCGTATGTTGAGTCAGAAGGTTTCAGCATATTGTTGTAGTGGAACGTACTTTCATGTTTCAGTGTCACTACATACTCATATATATACGATACGAACATAAATATGAACTCTCTATTCAGGTCAACCATTGACCTGGGCTATATATATATATATATATATATATATATTAGAGATGGGCATAGATTAATTTCTTTAATCTAGATGAATCTCTTTAATCTAGATGAATCTAATTGTAATATTGAAATTAATCTAGGTTAATCTAGATTAAAGTGGCTCATTTGAATGCTCTTGAAGGCGTGCATAATATGTGTGTGCTGCCTAAATAATGACTTACAATACCTAAATAACGACTGAGAATCGGTCTGCGCGATTGTTGAGGGGGGGGGGGGGGGGGGGCAATAGATTAACGGCGATCATTTTTTTTATCGCTGATAAGAGTCTCGCGTTATCGCAGCGCAGTAACGCCGTTATCGGCCCATCACTAATATATATATATATATATATATATATATATATATATATATATATATATATACCGTTTCATCATATTCATGTTTACATTTCACAAGCAGCAAAGTGTGACTGTGACCGTCTCTGCATTACAGGACAGTGTAACGGGGAGCCAAACGTTTTTTTGTGAATCAGTTGCCAGTTGGTCGCCAACTGTGTACTGGCAACACACACACACACACACACACACACACACACACACACACACACACACACACACACACACACACACACACACACACACACACACACACACACACACACACACACACACACAGAAAACCACAACCCACAAGCTAAGACCAAACTGGTTTAATAAGATGCACACTTGGATGCGCGCGCACAGAGACTGTGCTAGCATGATTAGCCCTTCCCTTTTAATCACCATAACAGCAAACATAAATCTGCCACATGTTGAGCGCAGACGTCTCCCAGCTAACCACCCGGGACCTGATGGGGCGATGAATCACATTATCATAAAATGCAATCTCACAAAGGCAGTGAGCAGGGCGATAAAACCCGACCAGTAGCGCGCTGCGGGGGGGGGGGGGGGGGGGTAGCTGACCACCAACCCTGCTAGTCCATTAGCGTCGCTCGCGCTAGCGGACAGAATGGGAGCCAATCCATCAGACCAGACAAAACTCAAGCAATCGCCTTTCACCACCAAGATAGGTTTCATGTTTTGAATACTATTTGTCTTTTTTTTAACATGCAAGAATACTAAACACATAAATAAACACCAGAAGAACACACACATACTCAGAGTATAAGGTGAGCCCAACATCCCTTATGTGATGAAAGTCACCTGAGGGACCTCATGAGGATCTGAATTATTCACAGGCACTTTCTCTGGCCACCTCTCCTTGTTTCATTATTTTTCTCCATGGATATGAGCAGCAGGACCCACAGAGGGACGGCTACATGACACCATCTGCTAGCCAGCTAGCTAGCCAGCCAGCTAGCCAGCCAGCTAGCCGGCTCAACTCTCTGGGCCCTGACTGGCCCTGTGCTGTGGATAGTAATATATAGTAATAGTAATATATAGTAATAGTAATATAGTAATGTATAGTAATAGTAATGTAGTAATATATAGTAATAGTTATATAGTAATGTATAGTAATAGTAATGTAGTAATGTATAGTAATAGTAATGTAGTAATGTATAGTAATAGTAATGTAGTAATATATAGTAATAGTTATATAGTAATATATAGTAATAGTAATGTAGTAATATGTAGTAATAGTTATATAGTAATATATAGTAATAGTAATGTAGTAATATGTAGTAATAGTTATATAGTAATATATAGTAATAGTAATGTAGTAATAGTAATAGTAATGTAGTAATATATAGTAATAGTAATGTAGTAATGTATAGTAATAGTAATGTAGTAATATATAGTAATAGTAATGTAGTAATGTATAGTAATAGTAATGTAGTAATATATAGTAATAGTAATGTAGTAATGTAATGTACAGCCAGCCGGGCATTATGTTAATGAAATAAACCGAGACAGGGTGATGCAGGACCCCTAAGTGATCTGCTTATTGCATGGCTACTTACTAAAGAAATCAATAATAATTTGATTAAAAATAATGTTTGAAAAAAAAACGACTTTATTGCCGAAAGGTGCGAAAGGTGCCGAAAGGTGCTGGGTTCAGTCCCCCATGTTTACTGTCTACCGGTGGACATCACGTCTCTGAATTCGCTGTAAGACACTTTGGATAAACGCGTCTGCTGAATGACTAAATAATAAAATACTTAAAATGATCCAATCAAATCCTGGATGATCAAAGTGACTCCCAGTGACAACCCATCTTGACAGCTCTGTGGTTTTGCCGTTTCTCAAAATAGTCCAATGTACAGCGAGTTTGGGATTACCACTTGGAAAGCAGAAGCTGCTGCTTGCTAAAAGCGCGGACGGATACGGCTAACAGATAACAACAGAGCGCCTTACGAGTACGTCATCACGTACACGACGTGTACTAAACTACAACCGAAAGTTTTAGAGTAATGTTATAATGTTCGAATACAAAACCAATGAAGGATACTTCGATTACATTAATATTCGGCACCAGCCCTTTATGTGAGACGGCAGCAGAAGCGACAGGGTTAGGGTTAGGGTTCGGGTTTGGGTTCGGAACCCTTGCAGAACGTGAGGATTTATTTTATAATCGTTTTGTTTTTCTACCGTTTAACTGATAGTGTTAATCGGCCATAAATTATATTGTCGGTTAACGGTTAAACGGTTAACGTTAACATCCCTTATAAAGCACCTTTCAAGAACAAATGTCACACAGTGCTTCACAACAGTTCAAACAGTCAGGAGTACAATACTGTGCTTTTCCAGTACAACACATTTTCAAGACAAGTTTGAAACACAAAGCAAAGCAACACAAAACCACCAGCTCCTCACATGTCATGTCACCGTCTTCGCTCAGTTTCTCTTTAACCGTTTCATGTCAATGTTAAACACTATCACATTCCTCTCTTCCCACATGAAGTCCTGCACCGTGACATCCTCACAACGTGTGTGTGTGTGTGTGTGTTCGGTCTCACCCAGAGTTTCCCTTCGTAGTAGAAGGCGTCCAGCAGCTTGACGATGTGGTAGTGGTCGCAGGACGCCAGGATGTCGATCTCCACCATGTAGTCCTCCAGCTCCTCCTCCGTCTTGGTGTCGATCACCTTGGCCGCCGCCAGCGTCCCGTTCTGCTTGTTCTTGGCCTGGACAACACGCATGTCATTACATTCAGACTGACGCATAACCATCTTTAGATGTAGCTCAGAAACAAAGGACATTAAAACAACTAAGTACAACTTAAAAGAATAAAACATCGGAACGAGTGTGATGTGGGTTCAGGTGTAGAGGAAGCTGTTTGCAGGGTTCCTACAGGTTTCTCCAAGTCAAATTCAAGTCTTTTTAAGACCATTTATATCAAAAATTAATACCTATTTCTCGGCCCTACCGGCAAAGAAAAATTAAATCCTTGAATTTCAGAGTATTCGTTTATTCAACAAGTCCAAGTTCAGAAAGTTAGTTATATGACATTTACTTTACTCTGTTTAGGTAATTGCACTATATGTACCATTGCTACTATGACAACTGAATTTCCCTTTGAGGATCAATAAAGTTCGTATATATCCATCTATCTTTAAATGTTATTTGATCAAAATAATTGTGGTTGAGAAATAAAACTTTTGATGAGAAATGCGATACAGATAAGTTACATACAGCACAATTTTTAAGACCCAGATATCAAAATTCAAGACTTTTTCAAGTCTTTTTAAGGTATTATTTCCAAATTCAGAAATTCAAGACTTTTTCAAGTCTTTTTAAGGTATTATTTCCAAATTCAGAAATTCAATGCTTTTAAGACTTTTTAAGACCCCGCGGGAACCCTGTGTTTGTGTTTGGGGATGAAGGCGGTAGTAAAGGAGTTGCATCAGTATGGTGGGATTTAGTACTGGGACTTATTAGATACCATTAGATCACAGGATGATCAGGCAAAACTACAGAAACATAAACTTTCTTTTAAAAGATTGACTCACTGACCTTCATAAGAACCGGTTTGTTGATGAGCTACAGCGTTTTTAAACTATTAAGTACCGTGGTAAGAGCGCTCACTCGCCTTCGCAGCTCAAAATACTGATTTTAAAAAGGTCAGTTGTCTGCAGAGGTTCATTATATCATAGGAAATAAGAGGGTTTCTGTAACGTATGACATTTAATAAAACCAAACACTCTCAGTCGAGTCATTAAGTGAGCTGACCTACAAACTGTACAGCCAGAGGAGGAGGAGTGTTAGCATTACAGCGTCTATAAGCACTTTTCCTCTCCGTTTCCTCTCCATTTCCTCTCTCTCCTTCCTTTCATTCTCTCTCATACCGCTCGTGACAAATGTGCCGATACGGTCGAGTTAACGAGAAGAAAGGGTGAAACAACATTAGTGAGAAATACATAATACGTACAACTGTACAACTGCAGGTCCTTGTTACTATGAACCACCGGTGTTTGGGGAGTCGTGTCTCTTATGGTGTTAACGGAAATATACTTTTAGTACCAACTGGTGGCAGTCCATTTTCAGTTTTAATGTGTTATTGAAGAAGTACAAAGTTACTTCTCTACCCAATAATTAGAAAAAGATGTCAACATTAGGGTAATACAAGGGGTGTGAAATCCTGAGAAGTACATTTCATTGATAAATTCGGGTCTGACCGCTGACATGTGAAATCCCATAATGTTCATATCAGTGGAAATGCTATGAACAGAAAAAGTGGAAGCAACATAAAACAAACACAAACAACACAACCGACAACGTCAGTCAATTTGGCGTATCGTCAAACAGCATTGATACGCTAAATTCACCTGGCAGTTATAGCTTCACATTAGCATGACAAACACATAGCATAGGGCTGAGTCTGTAGGGCTCTCAGTGTGTGTGGTTAGCCAGCAGCGATGTGAACTAGCTGGTTATGTGTTATGTGAACCGGACGTCTTTTAATCGCTTGTGTTCAACAACCGTCTCGCATTGTTTGGCGTGGCCCAGGTCCTCACACCCAACTTCAACCACAACGCCCACGCAGAGACTTCATGAGGACGGTGGTTTGTGAGGACAGTGGTTTGTGAGGACAGTGGTTTGTGAGGACAGTGGTTTGTGAGGACAGTGGTTTGTGAGGGCGCCGACTTGCGAGGGGATGTTGGTTTGTGAGGGTGTCTGTTTGTGAGGACGTTGGTTTGTGAGGGCGTTGGTTTGTGAGGGTGTCGGTTTTTGAGGACGTTTGGTTTGTGAGGGTGTCGGTTTGTGAGGACGTTTGGTTTGTGAGGGTGTCGGTTTTTGAGGACGTTTGGTTTGTGAGGGTGTCGGTTTGTGAGGTAGTCGGTTTGTGAGGGTGTCGGTTTGTGAGGACGTTGGTTTGTGAGGGTGTCTGTTTGTGAGGACGTTGGTTTGTGAGGGCGTTGGTTTGTGAGGGTGTCGGTTTTTGAGGACGTTTGGTTTGTGAGGGTGTCGGTTTGTGAGGACGTTTGGTTTGTGAGGGTGTCGGTTTTTGAGGACGTTTGGTTTGTGAGGGTGTCGGTTTGTGAGGTAGTCGGTTTGTGAGGGTGTCGGTTTGTGAGGACGTTTGGTTTGTGAGGGCGTTGGTTTGTGAGGGTGTCGGTTTGTGAGGACGTTGGTTTGTGAGGGTGTCGGTTTGTGAGGACGTTGGTTTGTGAGGGCGTTGGTTTTTGAGGACGTTTGGTTTGTGAGGGTGTCGGTTTGTGAGGACGTTTGGTTTGTGAGGGTGTCGGTTTTTGAGGACGTTTGGTTTGTGAGGGTGTCGGTTTGTGAGGTAGTCGGTTTGTGAGGGTGTCGGTTTGTGAGGACGTTTGGTTTGTGAGGGCGTTGGTTTGTGAGGGTGTCGGTTTGTGAGGACGTCGGTTTGTGAGGGTGTCGGTTTGTGAGGGTGTCGGTTTGTGAGGACGTTGGTTTGTGAGGGTGTCGGTTTGTGAGGACGTTTGGTTTGTGAGGACGTTGGTTTGTGAGGGTGTCGGTTTGTGAGGACGTTTGGTTTGTGAGGACGTTTGGTTTGTGAGGGTGTCGGTTTGTGAGGACGTTTGGTTTGTGAGGGTGTCGGTTTGTGAGGACGTTTGGTTTGTGAGGGTGTCGGTTTGTGAGGGTGTCGGTTTGTGAGGGCATTGGCTTGTGAGGGCGTCGGTTTGTGAGGACGTTGGTTTGCTGACTTTTGCGGATGTTGGTTTGTGAGAATGGCGGTTTGTGAGGATGTTGGTTTGCTGACTTGTGAGAACACTGGTTTGTGAGGACGTTTGTTTGTGGGGACGTTGACTTGTGCGGATGTTGATTTGTTGACTTGTGAGGACGTTTGGTTTGTGAGGACGGTGGTTTGTTGACTTGTGAGGATGTTGGTTTGTGAGGGCGTGGCGGGCGTGGCCCCCTTCCTTACCTTTACAGGCCGATTCACACACCGGATAACAATACTATTTTAAAACCGCATGTGTCACTTCTTCTGGGAAATAACTGAAAGGAGCCGAGCACTGTAATAATAGCACAACTGGATAAAGGCTAGATAATGGTTAACTCTCTCACACACACACACACACACACACACACACACACACACACACACACACACACACACACACACACACACACACACACACACACACACACACACACACACACACACACACACACACACACACACACAGAGTCTAATTCTATAGTGAAGATTGAACATGCTCTAGTTTCCCTCATGGTAATGAGGATAATGGTTAAATAGGACCCAGCTAATTATTACTGCTGGACTCATTATTAAATCAGTTGTGGAGGCTAAGCCACATCAGGTGCTGCACACCAAAGCTGACAGATAAGGATTAGACCACAAATATTTGATTCTATCTAAATTTGCAAATTATAAAAAAGTTGAATTTGGCAACAAACAAAAAAAAGTTAAATTCAATCGTTGTTTTAATGTAGTGACGATTGTGGGAAATAAACAGAATGACGTGTGACAGTTATTTCATCTGACCCTCCATTAAAACAGGACCTCCTAGTGCATCTCCTCCACCGACTGAGTCAGATGGTCTCCAACACACACAGCGGGCGGTTTACGAGTCTCATTATTATCATATATACACATTATCTACGTTTACACCGGACCGCTTGGCAGACGCTTTGATCCACAGGTTGGTAGGCTGAGAAGAACCAAAGCTTACAGTCCATATTGGAGCAACTATGAAGATCAGAGTACAGGAACCAGGGGGAGCCTCACTGACTTACTGCTGCTGTTCATAACCCTCCTCAGTGGTCCTGAAGACCAGAATGAAGTCCGGCTCACCACCATGCTACCCATCACCCTCCTCAGTGGTCCTGAAGACCAGCATGAAGTCCAGGTATCCACCATGCTACTCATAACCCTCCTCAGGGCTCCTGAAGACCAGCATGAGGTCCAGGTCTCCACCATGCTACTCATAACCCTCCTCAGTGGTCCTGAAGACCAGCATGAAGTCCAGCTCACCATGCTACTCATAACCCTCCTCAGTGGTCCTGAAGACCAGCATGAGGTCCAGGTCTCCACCATGCTACTCATAACCGTCCTCAGTGCTTCTGAAGACCAGCATGAAGTCCAGCTCACCACCATGCTACTCATAACCCTCCTCAACGCTCCTGAAGACCAGCATGAGGTCCAGGTCTCCACCATGCTACTCATAACCCTCCTTATGGCTCCTGAAGACCAGCATTAAGTCCAGGTCTCCACCATGCTACTCATAACCCTCCTCAGTGGTCCTGAAGACCAGCATGAAGTCCAGCTCACCATGCTACTCATAACCCTCCTCAGTGGTCCTGAAGACCAGCATGAAGTCTAGCTGACCATGCTACCCATCACCCTCCTCAGGGCTCCTGAAGACCAGCATGAAGTCCAGCTCACCACCATGCTACTCATCACCCTCCTCAGTGGTCCTGAAGACCAGCATGAAGTCCAGCTCACCACCATGCTACTCATAACCCTCCTTAGCGCTCCTGAAGACCAGCATTAAGTCCAGGTCTCCACCATGCTACTCATAACCCTCCTCAACGCTCCTGAAGACCAGCATGAAGTCCAGGTCTCCACCATGCTACTCATCACCCTCCTCAGTGGTCCTGAAGACCAGCATGAGGTCCAGCTCTCCATGCTACTCATAAACCTAACCCTCAGGGCTCATGAAGACCAGCATGAGGTCCAGGTCTGACCATGCTACTCATCACCCTCCTCAACGCTCCTGAAGACCAGCATGAGGTCCAGGTCTCCACCATGCTACTCATAAACCTCCTCAGTGGTCCTGAAGACCAGCATGAGGTCCAGCTCTCCATGCTACTCATAACCCTAACCCTCAGGGCTCCTGAAGACCAGCATGAGGTCCAGGTCTGCAGCTCTTGCTGGGTCTCCAGGCCCACATCCTGACTCACTAGGCTGTGCAAACAAACCACTTGTTGTGTGTGCAAATGTCCTTTTTGCACAACTGTTGCAGCGACACAGTTGGTGATAAGGACCTCTCCTTGAGCTTGGGGGACATGGTCTCTACCCTTTCTCCAACCCCAGGAGAGCCTGAAACCACCTGGACGCGAGGCCAGGACCTGAGGCCAGGACGTGAGGAGGAGGTCTGACATGGAGACCAGCGACAAGGGCCACACCTTCAACTGTTGCACATCCAGCCAGCAGGGCCAACTTCACCTCCATGTCCACAGTCCTGCTCACCAAGCCGAACGTGGACAACATGACGTCACCAAGCGTCACGTCCTAATCAATACTCAATACTCGATACCGATATTGACGAACATGGAGACCACACCTGTGATGACACTTATAAAACATCTCCACGTGGGTTTCACTGGACCACAGCTCGGGGTTAGGGTACATGCGACATGAGAAGGAGACTAGGGGACATGGGAAGGAGACTAGGGGACATGGGAAGGAGACTAGGGGACATGTGAAGGGACTAGGGGGGGGGGGGGGACACCGTGGAGGCCTCCATGAGGTCCTCAGCTCCTTCCTTACCTTGAAGACTTTCCCAAAGGCGCCGTCGCCCAGCTCCCCGACCACCTCCCAGACCTCCTGCGGGTCCTGGTCCCGGTGCACATGGTCGTACTGCTTCTTCCTGCGGTCCGGACCCAGCTTGAACATCTTCCGAAAGTTAAAGAACGACATCTTGGAGGACGTGGTCCTCCTAGGACCCGGTCCTGGATGTGGTCTAGGACGTGGTCTCTCGGATGTGTGGCGCCTCGACGGTTATTTCCGTGAAGCTGAGATCAGGTCCGGTAGCCAGCAGGGACCGGGTCCATCCGGAGGGGTTAGGAGATATATGAATATATAGTATATATTATATATTATATATTATAAATATATCATCCAGCCATCTGGACGGACGTCGTGTCTTTATAACGTAACTAACCGCCTAACCCCGGACTGTTCAACCATCCGCTACAAACCCTCCCGTACTTCCCCACAAGAGACGTGTCCCCCGGACGAGAGACGTGTCCCCCGGTTGAAGACGTGTTGAAGGTTGAAGACGTGTTAAAAGACGTGTTAGACAGTGCCTTGCTCTAGGGAAGTTAGCGGTATTAACTCTCTCACGGAGAGACTACTCAGCCCTGCGGGTGCCACTGCGCGTGCGCCGCTCGGTTTCCTGTCGTCACGAGCAGCAACAGAAAAACCCAAATAAAAAAAAAAAACGGTGAAGTTTTTCCACAATCCGCTTTAATAGCCGTTACCGCCTTAAAATAGTACATGTTTATTGGCTAAACATGCATATATTCTTGGTTTTATTTTTCCCCTACTATGCCTACAAAACACTAATATGTTTATAAAATATCAAATACAATCATATTAAATATATATGGTGACTAAAGACCAGAGGGTAACGTGGGGCTGTGCGCTGTGCGCCCCCATGCGGTAGAAGACATGCGGTGCATGAGCTGTCATATAGGGTTATACAAGACTTATTATATACGTGTGTGTGCGTGTGTGTGTGTGTGTGTGTGTGTGTGTGTGTGTGTGTGTGTGTGTGTGTGTGTGTGTGTGTGGTGTGTGTGGTGTGTGTGTGTGTGGCTACTTAATGATGTCCATTATTGTTCTTCTAATCTGTGCTGTTGCAGATGTAGGCTATAATTAAATTTATTTAACATTTACATTGAGGGCACTTAGCAGACACGACTTACAATAAGTTCATGTGTGTCAGAAGAAAGTGAAACAACAATATATCACAGTCAGTACATTAAGGATGTCACTACTAGAACAAGCGTCAAGTATTCCCAATCGCTAAGTTAAGGAAGGAGGCTCAGCAGAGTCCAGGTGGACTCTGAACAGGTGGGTCTTGAGAGGAAGGAGGCTAAGCAGAGTCCAGGTGAACTCTGAACAGGTGGGTCTTGAGAGGAAGGAGGCTCAGCAGAGTCCAGGTGGACTCTGGACAGGTGGGTCTTGAGAGGAAGGAGGCTAAGCGGAGTCCAGGTGGACTCTGGACAGGTGGGTCTTGAGAGGAAGGAGGCTCAGCAGAGTCCAGGTGAACAGGTGGGTCTTATACTAGAGATGGCACGTTCCAGAGGTTTAGAAAGGAATGGGAGAAGAGGTCTGGTCTGGTCTGTAGTTCTGGATGTCAGCGGTACCAAAGGTTTCTTAATAAGCGGCTTGACTCTAGTGTTGAAGGACGCTGAAATAAGGCCTTGAAGTGAGGGAGGAGTTGATGAGGGAGGTGAGGAACGGGTTAGTCAACCCTAACCAACCCTTTATTCATTCAGGTAAGTCTGATTGAGGTTGTGCACCTCTTTTACATGAGAGACCTGATAAAAACAACTGGCTTATATGTCCGCATCTTCAAGAATATAACATATAGTGCAGTCGCTTTTAAATGACTAAATGTTGCCAACATGTAAAGTATTTCAAGTTAAAAACACTTCCCTTCTCCTGTGCTTATGATTGAGCTTGTTCAAAGCACTTTAAATTGTAAATTTAATTGCACTATGTCCTTTTAAATCATGATTTTATGCTGCTCTTATAGTATTTTATTTCTTTCTATTCTTCTATTCTTGTATTTTTTTTATTATTTATTATTTATTATTATTATTATTATTATTATTATTATTATTATTATATTATTCTTCTAATTTTTATTTCAATTCTTATTGTTCTATGTAAAGCGCATTGAGTTGCCATTGTGTATGAAATGCGCTATATAAATAAAGCTGCCTTGCCTTACATGAATGAACATCTGGATTACCACCAGGCTTATGGATGTAAACCACACTGGGGAACTTCGTCACTACAGTCTTCACAGCAGAGAGCAGGCCGTCATAGATGTGTTACTAATTAGTGATTAATGATTACCTAATTAGGCATAACAACAGTGGCAATTCCCTCTTTCCGCCACCAGGGGGAGACAACGCCATTATGATTATTCCTACTGTCATTTTCATTTTCAAGTTAAATAAAACCAAACCCGATCCCCACAGCGGAAAAGACAAACCTGACATGTGCAGTAGGACATGTATGTCCTACTGCACATGTATGTCCTCCTGCACATGTGTGTCCTAGTGCACATGTGTGTCCTAGTGCACATGTATGTCCTCCTGCACATGTATGTCCTAGTGCACATGTATGTCCTAATGTACATTCCCCAGGTCATATATCTCCAATCTAATATTACATTATAACAGATATACTGTCTCTGGAGGGGCTTTCTGGGACCAGCCCCTCTCTCTCCTGGTCTTCATGAGGTCCAGCCCCTCTCTCTCCTGGTCTTCATGAGGTCCAGCCCCTCTCTCTCCTGGTCGTCTTCATGAGGTCCAGCCCCTCTCTCTCCTGGTCGTCTTCATGAGGTCCAGCCCCTCTCTCTCCTGGTCTTCATGAGGTCCAGCCCCCTCTCTCTCCTTGTCTTCATGAGGTCCAGCCCCTCTCTCTCCTTGTCTTCATGAGGTCCAGCCCCTCTCTCTCCTTGTCTTCATGAGGTCCAGCCCCTCTCTCTCCTTGTCTTCATGAGGTCCAGCCCCCTCTCTCTCCTGGTCGTCTTCATGAGGTCCAGCCCCCCTCTCTCCTGGTCTTCATGAGGTCCAGCCCCTCTTCGGGACGAGACGACTCTTTCCAAAAGGTCCCGCCGTGTTGCCGTCCTGACAACTTTAATAACAGGGTTAGGAAGGAGGAAAGGGACTGGGTTAGGAAGGAGGAAAGGGGACCGGGTTAGGAAGGAGGAAAGGGACCGGGTTAGGAAGGAGGAAAGGGACCGGGTTAGGACGGAGGAAAGGGGACCGGGTTAGGAAGGAGGAAAGGGGACCGGGTTAGGAAGGAGGAAAGTGGACCGGGTTAGGAAGGAGGAACGGGACCGGGTTAGGAAGGAGGAAAGGGGACCGGGTTAGGACGGAGGAAAGGGGACCGGGTTAGGAAGGAGGACGCTTGGCTTTCGTGTTCGCGTCTTGTTGTTGGATTGGTGTCTCCGTGTCTCCTGGTCCGGACCGTGTCCAGGGTGGAGGTCCATGAGAGTCCTGCTGGGCTGAAGGTACCGAGCTGTCAGCATGCATCTGAGAACCGTCTCCGAGGTCCAAGTGGTGGACGTGCAGAAGAGGAGGAACCCGTCCAAACACTACGTAAGTCCAGGTCTTCATTCCTAGTCCAAACACTACGTAAGTCCAGGTCTTCATTCCTAGTCCAAACACTACGTAAGTCCATGTCTTCATTACGTAAGTCCATGTCTTCACGTTTAGTCCAACACTTCGTTACCGACTGTTTCCAATGTTTACGTCCAAACACATTCCTGTTAAAACAAGAAGAAGAAACCCAACATGTCACGTGATAAATAGCGACTGGTCTCGTTTCTTAGAGATGCCGGGACAGGACCCAGGTTAGGGTCCCTCAGGTCCCTCAGGTCCCCGAGGTCCCCGAGGAACCGCACTAATCAATGTGCCCATCAGTAGCGATGGGATTCATTATCTTAAGAGTTAGGATCAATTCAGTGTCTCTCCTGGTGGACGGTGGTCCCCTGGGGGGTCCTGGGGGGACGGTGGTCCCTGGGGGCCCCTGGGGGTCCAGCCTCCCTCCTGGTCCAGGAAGATCTCATTATCTAGGAGCTCACTGGAAACGCCTCAGCAGCAGATTACAGAGGAAAGGAGTCAGAGTCCTTTGTCCTTTGTCTCAGGTCGCACTTCCTCCAGGGGGGACAGCAGTGAGTCCTGGACTACCTGCTACACACTAGACCACATACTAGACTAGACCACATACACACTAGACCACACACACACTAGACCACATACACACTTGACTACATACTAGACCACATACACACTAGACCACATACACACTAGACTACATACTAGACCACATACATACTAGACCACATACACACTAGACTAGACCAGACTACATACACACCAGACTAGACCAGACTACATACTCAAAAGTCTTCCTCTGCAGGACTTTGTGAGTCTTCCTCTGCAGGACTTTGTGGGTCTTCCTCTGCAGGACTTTGTGAGTCTTCCTCTGCAGGACTTTGTGAGTCTTCCTCTGCAGGACTTTGTGGGTCTTCCTCTGCAGGACTTTGTGAGTCTTCCTCTGCAGGACTTTGTGAGTCTTCCTCTGCAGGACTTTGTGAGTCTTCCTCTGCAGGACTGTGTGGGTCTTCCTCTGCAGGACTTTGTGAGTCTTCCTCTGCAGGACTTTGTGAGTCTTCCTCTGCAGGACTTTGTGGGTCTTCCTCTGCAGGACTTTGTGAGTCTTCCTCTGCAGGACTTTGTGAGTCTTCCTCTGCAGGACTTTGTGAGTCTTCCTCTGCAGGACTTTGTGGGTCTTCCTCTGCAGGACTTTGTGAGTCTTCCTCTGCAGGACTTTGTGAGTCTTCCTCTGCAGGACTTTGTGAGTCTTCCTCTGCAGGACTTTGTGGGTCTTCCTCTGCAGGACTTTGTGGGTCTTCCTCTGCAGGACTTTGTGCCACAGCAGAGAAAGCTGCAGGCCGACTTCCAGCCCTTTCCACCGAATAAACACATGCAATTACTCTGGTACTGACTGAGTCCGAGTCCGACCGAGTCCACAGGAGACAGGATTTAGTCCATCTGCACTCTATATGTTTGTATGAGATTCATCAAACCTCGGTGCTACTGGTCAGCTATATAATATTTAATGTGGGTGTTGTTGTTGTTGTTGTTGTTGACTGTGTGTCCAATCGAGTGATTCTGACCGGATAGTGAGCAGCTGTGAGTTTAGGTTTCGTTTTGAAAAGGTAAATAAAACCTCAGTGAGTGTGAAGAGTTGAAGAGTTGCTGCACTTTATACAGTCAGTCCACTTCTGGTCACAGCTCAGACTGGTTTGGTTTGTTGAGAAGAAAAACGGAAAGGAACAGACTGTTGAGATAAAACACCCGGTGGTTAAACTGTTATACTGTTATATACTATTATATACTGTTATAGACTATTATATACTGTTATATACTGTTATATACTATTATATACTGTTATATACTATGATATACTGTTATATACTATTATATACTGTTATATACTGTTATATACTATTATATACTGTTATATACTATTATATACTATTATATACTGTTATATACTGTTATATACTATTATATACTGTTATATACTGTTATATACTGTTATATACTGTTATATACTGGTATACGGTGGTTATACGGTGGTTATACTGTTACTGGTACACTGTTATACTGTTATACGGTGACTCAGTTGAGACAGGACAGGAAGTGAGTGTCGGTGCATTTCAGGTGAAGTTAGGCCAACGCTTGGGTTTGTGTAATGGCCGGTTGCAGCGCCAGACCTGAGGTGTGGCTGCGGGAAGGCAGTGACTGATCCTGTTGATGACAAACCAGTCAACCAGTCAGCTGCTGTCAGAAGGTGACCTGACTGTTTACCAGCAGTATGACTATGAGGAAGTTCCTCTTCTTCCATCATCTCCCATGAATAACATAAGTGAGGAATACACCCGGTGGTTTATTCTGCTTACACCACAGTTACCAGCAACTTTCACCTGTAACTCTTTTTTTAATCGACTTTAATACGCCAACAAAAAGGTTTCTGCGGCGCTTTAAACATATTGTTTTTGCGTTGTCAAGGACCGTTGCCTTTTAACAGATTCAAAACAATGCGCCACAAATCCAACATTAACACAGAGGTGTGCCTTTATTGTGTGATAATGCACAGAGTCAAGTATTCAACAATGTGTTATAATATCATTTTTAGTACAAATGCGCCTGTATGCTATCCTGCGTTGCTTGGCAACCATTTTGCTGTCTTGAGGAACTATATTGCTTGATGGGAAGGTCGTCAATAGTAACCGTTTTATAAAAGCAATAATCCGCTTGAGGCCGTGATTTACAGCGGTTTTAGAACGGCTAGGCGGGTTTCAGGCTAACAGCGCCCCCTAGCTGCTGTATGATCACTGTAACCCTCTCAGGAGGGGGTGAGTAAGACGGCCTAATGGGTGTGTTTGACCCCTGGTGACCCCGCAGCGCTGCGCCAGGACTGAACCCAGTCTGGGTCATCAGGGTGTGGATGCAGACGGTCCGGTCCCTAATGAATCTGGTTTCTTTCTGTTTGTTTTCTCTCTCTCTCTCTGTCTCTCTCTGTCTCTCTCTCTCTCTCTCTCTCTCTCTCTCTCTCTCTCTCTCTAGGTGTACCTTGTCAATGTCTCTTACTCGGACTCTACTTCCCACGTCATCTACAGACGCTACAGCAAGTTTTTTGACCTACAGGTAAAGTTGTTTTATATTAAAACAACCCTTTGGACACTTTCTGTCTTTTTTTAGATTCACACATTTGGTACCATGGAGCAATAATAATAATAATAATAATAATAATAATAATAATAATAATAATAATAATGGACACTGTGTGCAGTCTGAAGGAACAGAGTGTCCAGAATCCCCTCCTCTGCTTTCTCATCAGACAATTCTCGGCTGTATGAGGTCAGTTTGACCTTTCGGTCGCGAGCGTGCGGTCGCAGGGTTCGCGCTCCGCTGGTCTCAATGTGCCCACTTGTGCGCCTCTTGTGGTGATGATGATGTCATCCCAGATGGCACCCCTCCCCCTGCCCCCCCCCCTGCCCCCCCCCCCCCCCCCCTCATCGCTAGCAAAGTTGGCAATTAAAGTTCAAAGTTCAGCAGAGTCCGGTCTTTCATGGGCTCCTTCAGCGTGACTAAAAGTCCTCTAAGCGGTTGTCTGATTAAATAGAAACGTACCATAGTTACAACACATTTATAATTAATATTATATATCTATGTCTTTAAATGGCGGTTGTATAGCCATTAAATACAGATATCCACTCAGATGTGTGAGGATGTGAGGTTTGAAACGTCAGAGAAACAAAACATCTTCAGTTTTTGATACCCAAACCTTTTAAAGGTCTATTTAGTTAAATTGCCCTGAGCTGGACAGTTTACAATGCTATGTTGTATTCACCATATAATACTAATACTAATACTAATACTACTACTACTACTACTACTACTACTACTACTACTACTACTACTACTAATAATAATAATAATAATAATAAACACTTTATTAACCTCCCCCGGGTCTAACCCAGGTGGTTGTGAGGCCAAGCCCAGCGTTAATCACCAATATGCTCCACATCTCTTCCTCTTTATCTTGATGGATGGAGACAATGTAAACACACTCAGTAACACACGGCAGTGGGGGAGATGTGAGTGCATGTGAGTGCATGTGAGTGTGAGTGTGAGTGTGTGAGTGTAAGTGTGTGTGTGAGTGTGGGAGGGTATGCGTGTCTGAGAGTGTGTGGGTGTATAGGCATGTGTGTGTATATGTAATTGTGTGTGTGTGTGTGTCTGTATGTCTGTGCGTATGTATGTATATGCGTGCGTATGTCTGTGTATGTGCATGTGAGTCTATGTGTGTGTGTGTGTGTGTGTGTGTGTGTGTGTGTGTGTGTGTGTGTGTGTGTACATGTGTATGTGCATGTGTTATACAAGCGGAGGGGATTGGCTCCTCTCAGATAGCGGCTCCCAGCCCACAGCGGTGGAGAGCGCCGGCCAGCGGAGGAGGAAACGCTTTGTTCCTGCAGGGCCTCTCGCTAAGAGCCAGGAAAATCCTGCTGCCCCAGCGCTCCTTCTGATCCCTGTCTCTGTAAACACCAGCGCTGCCTCACTCTGGTCCTCTTAGTCTGGTCCTCTTAGTCAGGTCCTCTTACTCAGGTCCTCTTAGTCTGGTCCTCTTAGTCTGGTCCTCTCACTCTGGTCCTCTTAGTCTGGTCCTCTTAGGCTGGTCCTCTTAGTCAGGTCCTCTTACTCAGGTCCTCTCACTCTGGTCCTCTTAGTCTGGTCCTCTCACTCAGGTCCTCTCACTCTGGTCCTCTCACTCAGGTCCTCTTAGTCTGGTCCTCTCACTCTGGTCCTCTCACTCTGGTCCTCTCACTCAGGTCCTCTTACTCAGGTCCTCTCACTCTGGGCCTCTCACTCAGGTCTCACTCTGGTCCTCTTAGTCTGGTCCTCTCACTCAGGTCCTCTTAGTCTGGTCCTCTTAGTATGGTCCTCTTAGTCTGGTCCTCTTACTCAGGTCCTCTCACTCAGGTCCTCTCACTCAGGTCCTCTTAGTCTGATCCTCTCACTCAGGTCCTCTTAGTCTGGTCCTCTCACTCAGGTCCTCTCACTCAGGTCCTCTTAGTCAGGTCCTCTCACTCAGGTCCTCTCACTCAGGTCCTCTTAGTCAGGTCCTCTTAGTCAGGTCCTCTTAGTCAGGTCCTCTCACTCTGGTCCTCTCACTCAGGTCCTCTCCAATCCCCAATGCTTTCCCCCTTTGTCTTTTGGTGGAGGTGATGGAAAAGTCCAAGTAGTGTGACACTAGTGACAGAGTAGTGATTTCGGCGGTCTTTTTTGGAAGTGTTGGTGAACGCGGCTGAACGTTATCGAGTGTATTTCTTTTCCAGGTGAGGATCTTCTGGTCTCAAACTTGCCAGTAGTTAAATGTCGGCATGTGTCCTCTAGAATAGCATCGGTAGGTAATGTCTATCAATGTATTTATTATATTCAACCAGTCTGAGAGAATACTTCCTATTTACGCTGTGGACGTTTATATCTATTTCTTTCTTCTTCCATTTAACAAGGCAAAGTTTTGTTATAGATAAAAAAAAGTTTCCCAGCATGCCCTGGCTGAGTGCTTCGGTGGTGAGTGTGTCTTTTAATCTCCTGTTAGCCTGACAAGCTAGCAGGTTAGCTTAGCTAGATTAGTTCCCTGTGAGCGGCCCCTTTGGTCGGAGCCGGCGGACCAGGTCCAATCATCTACATGGAAATAAGGTGGAAGTTATGACCTGGGGGGGGCGGTCCACACACACACACACACACACACACACACGCACATGTGCACGCGCATACGCACACGCACACACACACACACACACACACACACACACACACACACACACACACACACACACACACACACAAGACTGCAGCTCCAGGCCCTTTGATGCCATATCTGTCAAACCTAAGTGTTTCAGTCGACTCTTTTAAAACACAGGGGAGTGTCTCCTCCAGCTATATATATATATATATATATATATATATATATATATATATATATATATATGCTCCAGTTCACAGTGGCCTGTACTCCCATGAACCGATCGACTGACTGACTGTTCATTCATTTCGGCTACGAAGTCTGAATGTAAATTCAGTGTCTGAATGATTCAGCACACTTTCACCAGAGGCCTCTATCTGAACTGAGGCTGAATGCAGTCAAGGCATGCGGTCCTAATTGTAGCCTAGCGCATAAAACAAAACCCAAGTTCTGCGCAGCCAAGTTTGTTAAAAAAAGAAGTGAACTTTTGCGAGTATATGCTCCGAAAAACCCCAACATGAGTCTGCAGTCACGAAGCCTCTTGAGACTCTGCAGCCCTGCTGGTCTGCACAGCGCAGCGGCATGCGGCATGCGCCCAGCGACGCGCTGCAGCGGCGCAGCTCATGCCAGCCGTGTGACCCGAGCAGCCATGACCTCATCTCCTCTGCTGCGGTTACTGAATAACTAAACGCAAAACAAAACTAATTCCCATAACGTAGCGGCAGGACAGCTGTTGGAGACGTCTTCACTCACTCCTCTGTCTCTTCTTGTAGCAGCAGTGGAGATATCTGCTGGGATGATGAGTCACTCTGCACCTTAACCCAACCTACTAGTGCAATGTATCACCAGACCAATAATACATAGTTATTAATAACTCAGTTCTTATAATAAGGTTATTATTATTTACTTTATCCAGAGCGGCTGAATGCAGAGACAGGTCAGTAAGGAGCTAGGAGTAAGGAGTAAGGAGTTAGGAGTTAGGAGTTAGGCATCTTGCCTACAGGTTAGGCTTCACTGGGGATCGAACCCAGTGCTTTTCGACTGGGGATCGAACCCAGTGCTTTTGGACTGGGGGTCGAACATCCTCACCCCTATAGGGTTTCAGGTTTATAGTGTTTACAGATATAAATGAGCTGGTCTCTAACTCTGGTACCATCAGCTCTTCTCGTTGTGCAGATTAGTGTTTTGGTAAATGGTCAAATAAATGTAGTAAACTAAAGTAAATACCCCCAATTTATTCAACCGGGCCGTTGTCTTGCCGCGCACCGTCTAGCGTTTTTTTTTGTAATTTTGTGTGTTTTTAAGGTCTTATGTTTTATTGTGTGTTTCTTTGTAATGATTTATGGTCTTATTTAACATTTTACTCCTGTGAAGCACTTTGTGAAAGGTGCTAAATAAATGTGACTTACTTACTACACTACTACACACTACTACACACTGTACACATACTGTGTGTAGCTGCATCCTCTGGATGTGAACATCGCTCGGCGGCGGTCTGGTCTGCATTATTCCTCCTCCACACACTCAATACAATCTGCAGCACTGTGCAGACAGGAGAGCAGAGGAGGAACCATAAGACTATAAGACAATAAGACCATAAGATGATGAATATTACTTTAGAAACAGTCGGTAATTAGTCTGGTGTCCGTCTGATAGGTATCTATCTATCGACTTTATACCATAAACAGCCAAGACCAATCATAACCAATATCAATACAATATAGAACCCATCATAAACAATATCAATACAATATAGAACCCATCATAAACAATATCAATACAATATAGAACCCATCATAAACAATAGGTAATCAATGCGTGTAAGCATGTGTGTAAGGAGCCACAGATGAGGCCGCATAGAGTTGCTTGTGAGTATATAATAATGTTATATAATAATGTTTTGTACAGCCGAGGAAAATTAAATTGCCGAGTTCAATTTGTCCCCTGGGATGGCAGCGCATCCAGCATGCAGAGAGGAGCGGATCCTGAGAGGAGGAAGTTAGATGGAGAGATGTTAGATGGAGAGATGTTAGATGGAGAGATGTTAGATGTAGAGATGTTAGATGGAGAGATGTTAGATGGAGAGATGTTAGATGTAGAGATGTTAGATGGAGAGATGTTAGATGGAGAGATGTTAGATGTAGAGATGTTAGATGGAGAGATGTTAGATGTTAGATGTAGAGATGTTAGATGGAGAGATGTTAGATGGAGAGATGTTAGATGTAGAGATGTTATATGTAGAGATGTTAGATGGAGAGATGTTAGATGTAGAGATGTTATATGTAGAGATGTTATATGTAGAGATGTTAGATGGAGAGATGTTATGTGGAGAGATGTTAGAACAGTAAGCAGCCTGCAGATCACCGCCAAGGGAGACACTCAGACTGTCAGACTGTCTCTCTCCCTCCTACCTGTCTCTTCATGCTCTTATTACACTCCTAACCTCCAACTGAAGCAGCAGTGAGACAGACAGCCTGTCTGTGTCTCCCACCTGTCGCCACACGCTCCTCAGCGTGTCTGACGCTGCAGCGTATTAACTGTAATTACACGCTGCTGTTCAAACCCACACACCTGACAGCAGCCATACTTCTCACTGAGCTGTGTGTGTGTGTGTGTGTGTGTGTGCCCAGGACTGTGTGTGTGTGTGTGTGTGTGTGTGGTTGCATTGTGTGTGTGTGCCCAGATAGGGTCCAAGCCCCTCCCATCTAGAGGTCCATGTATTCATCATCATCCTGGTTTAATAATAATAATCATAATAATAATACGTGAACTCAAAGCGTGATACTCCTTCATACTATACATGATATACTATACACTATATAGTGTATTATATTATATATATAGTGTATAATACACTATATAGTGTATTATACACTATATAATACACTATATAGTGTATTATATTATATATATAGTGTATTATACACTATATATATAATATAATACACTATATAGTGTATTATATTATATATATAGTGTATTATATATTATATATATAGTGTATTATATTATATATATAGTGTATAATACATTATATAGTGTATTCTGGTTCTGAGTGACAGCTGTCACCAGGGACTGTGTCATAATGTGAGGTATGGATTGGAAATCCCCTCCAGCTTTAGGGAGTGAGCGCTTGTTCTGCAGACGGCCGCTGGGTGTGGATAATATCACATATATCCCAGAGGATGTGATAAAGTTTATGTTGCAGTACATTCTGCACAATCACATTCCTTTGCCATATAAGATGTAAAACATTTTGTTCAAAGAGGAGAACATCTTATCATGGAAACCTCCAACACATGGAGATGCATTTGTGCCTATGAAGAAGTTTTGGTTAACCGGAGAGATTCTTTATATTCTGCATCTGAAGTCAAAGCGCCGCCTGAAGGAAACCGCTCCTTATTTTCTGTCTGTAGTTCTCTGAGGAGGAAAACCAGAATATGAAAGTAACCGCAGGAGGAGAAGAAAAAGTACAGAAGTAGACAGAAAGGTAAAAACGAGGAGAGAAAAGCAAACTGACCGGACAGGAGGTGGATGGGGGCAGACAGTGTGGACTCAACCCTGACCTCCAAGGGACGCTTCCCCTGTTAGTCCACCTGGACCCCTTGGGCCCGGCGCCCAGCGGGTCCAGACCCGGCGCCCAGCGGGTCCAGACCCGGCGAGTCCAGACCCAGACTCAGATGTTTGTGCTTCAGCTCCAGAGGTTCAGACCTCTGAACATCTGGAACGAAGCAAGGCAGGCGCTTCGGCAGAACTGCGGCTCACGTTACTGTCACACACACACACACACACACACACACACACACACACACACACACACACACACACTGGGGCTTTATTCAATGAGGAAAAAGTGAGAATCAAGTGAGGATAATAAAACTATACAGCCTAGTAACGCTGCCCATCGCCGTGCGAGATCACAGCGAATCTCTTTCCAGTGACTGAATAGTGATCTGGCAGCGATGTGATGACAGTGAACACCCGGCGCTTCCTGTCGCGAACAGGAAGTTCATCCTGCCGCCGAGCGTGCGACCGCCGGTCACCTTCAACAGCTGATCACATTACCAATGAGCCCAGCAGTGCTTTAAGTCCTTAAAGTGACCATTACCGATATTAGTATGTGCATATTTAGTTTAGTTTTGTATTCTATTTCTATTGTTATTATGACCGTTAAGTCTTTTTATATTGATTTGGTTTTATTGTGTGCTGCTGTCACAATTCATTTCCCCTTATGGATGAATAAAGTATCGTCTCTTATTACGAACCGAAAAGTGACATTTTAAGAACACTTTGCCTTTAGCAAAACTGGACGTGTCAATCATTCCGAAGATACCCTTAATATTGATTTGTATTATTTATTCATTTTTCACGATTTGGTTTTGTTTCAGATGCGGATACTTGATAAGTTCCCGATTGAGGGCGGCCAGAAAGACCCCAAGAAGAGGATCATACCATTTCTGCCTGGTAAGAGAATAATAATCATCCACACGCCGGTCCTCTTAAACTCTTCCTCTCCATCACTTATTATCTGCTGCAGCCTCGGTTCTGGTTCTGGTTCTGGTTCTGGTTCTGGTTCTGTGTCTGCACTCAAACCGGAAAGTGGCACATTTTGAGAATAAAAAAAACGTCGGCAAAGTCACAAAATGGCAGAGAGACATTTCCCTCCACAAGAGGTTTGTCTGTGCTCCTACACGCTCCGCGGCGGCGGCGGCCCGGCAGCGCTGCATTGTGGGCATTGTGTGGTTCTGGCTCTGCGGGTCATTCAGTGGTCTGGTATGGCAGTAGGAGGACAGCCTGAGAGGGACAGATTCATCTAATCTGATAACGCCAGCGAGGCGGTGAAGAGGCTCCTTGTCTCCTCGCTGCTCAGCGCGAGCTGCAGGAAGCCCAACGCCATCAGATCCATATCCGCCTAAGTGGCCACTGTACTTTTACACAGAGAGGTTAGTGGTCACTCTTATCTTATGAGCAGAGAGATGGGGGGGGGGGGGGG
>JAOPHQ010004130.1:17500-34557 GCA_030340625.1 Merluccius polli | reverse complement strand
CCGGTCAACAATCGCTAAGACCCCCCCCCCCTAAGACCCCCCCCCCCGTTAACAATCACGAAGCCCCCCCCCCCCCCCTTCCACCCCGGTCGACAATCGCTAAACCCCCCCCCCCCGTCGCTAACATCCCCCCCCGTTGAGAATCACGACCAACAAATGATGCCCAACTTTACACAAGAAATAAGACGTTTACAGCCTTATACAAAATTATTGCTGCTGCAGCGGTCCGGGTTCGAATCCAACCTGCGGCACTTTGAAAAAAAGTTCATTTCGCAGCAACCAGGCTTCATTCGGCCGGTCGACGCCCTTTATCCGGGAGATAGGCTACTGCCAACAATGATCAGGGTCTGAAAAAAGAATGATGTCAAGTTTCAAAAAAATAAAGGGCACACATAGTTATATAGTCACATTAATGTAATCATGCTTTAAACTGCAGCCTTTTAATTGAGTGAGTAAAGTATTTTGTCATTTTACATTGCATTTTAAATTTAAAAAAAAAACATAGGCTACCACCAATTTCTTTCCTCGGCACTGCAACATAACAGACTGTAATATAAATCAAATATTGTAATAATCAAAGAAACCTTGAAAAGAAATGCACAAATAGGGTCATGAAAATGCTACCAAAGTCTAATATTGCCAAGTGTTAACATTTATAAACTATAAATACGACAGATTACTGGTTTGGTTGTATATGGTTTGCTAGTAGGCCTATATGAGTAGTGGGTGATTTCGGACACAGCCCTTGATTGCCACCGTTATACCCCACGGCATAAGATGCCGTGGCACTTTACGGTGAACCGGTGGCAACCCACTCAAACAGCGGCAGATGCCGTGGCATCTTACGGTGAACCGTTGGCAACCCACTCAAACAGCGGCAGATGCCGTGGCATCTTACGGTGAACAGCTGGCAACCCAATGCCATATAAACGGCGAAAGATGCCGCGGCATCTCAACCTGCCACCGGAAATGCCACTGCGAGCTGCCGATGCCACAATTTGAGCTAGCTGTCTCTCCGGAAGCGCACCGATTGCTGGCCCGTGTGTGTGTGCGCCTATTGGGCGTGTCGACATGACAGTGGTGCCTGTGCGGATTGCCCTTATTAGGCTACCAACCACGCCCCCCTTGTCTTTACTGCAATGGTTCCATCCCGCCAGTATCACTTCCCTGAGTATCATTATGTATGTGTATTTATTACACGAGAGCAGTAAAAATTTAAAAAATCTTGGTTTCAAAATTTAGAACAACACAAACTCCAACACAAAACATCGTTGAAATGCCTTCAGCATATGTTTAATTAAAAGACAACATTATAAGATAAGAACATTGTCTTCAAACAAAAAGTGCAGGGAACTCCCTGCAGCATTTCATAAAAAGTTAACTGAACATTTTAATAAACAAATAAATAAATAAACAACAACACAAACTAGTCAAGCTTAAATGTGTACTGAAATTTGAGTCTCAATTGTAGTCGTGGTTTGATGATATTATGTCATAGATGATGATTCCTATGTAGTGCCATCATATCTAAACTCAGTGAAAGAAACAACCGTGTTCCCCTGGATGCTTTCACAGCGCCGCTGCCCAGACAACATATAAGACAGTATTTCAGAATAAGTTGATAGCAAAAGAAACAATTGGATTAAGTACATATATACCCAAAACCAACAATAATAAACACTACAAAAAAGATGATAATGCTGGTTTGCAAATTCCTGGATGGGCGCCCATAATGCCAGGACTCACACGGGGGGACAAATAAATAAACAACAAAAAATAAAAGTAGCCTATAAGTAAATTAAAGTCAAACTTAAGTGTGAACTGAAAATTGAGTCTCAATTGTAGTCGTGGGTTGATAATATTATGTCATAGATGATGATTACTATGTAGTCCCATCATATCTAAAGTCAGTGAAAGGAAATACGGCTAAAATCACAAAACCACCCAAACCACCCTTAGTTTGCGATGCATTCAGAGTGAGCTTTTGAACCTCGCTTTAATCGACCATTGTTCGTCTTTTCGAAACCACTGCGGTTGTTACTGTGGTTAGACGCAGGGTGCGAGTAGGCCTGAAATGTTTTTTTTACATTTGGGGGGGGGGCGCTATTGTGGTATATTCTTCTCGGCTGCCAGGATGCTGGTGTGTGGATGATTAAATGATGGTGGTCCGCTCTCACAAGTCTCTCACTACCTCAGGTGCGCCGGAAGCACCGGTTTTCGGGGGTAAAAAAAAAAGAAGCGCAGTTGTTGACCACGACACCGAAACGGCATCGCATTGATTGCAGCATGAACTAGATCTAGGTTAGCCTGGCAAGCCAGACCCACATCAGAAAGATGTAAGGTCTGGCTCAGCTCCATTGGCAGTGTGGGCGGGATAAACGGTTGTCTTTCAAGTTCCCTCTGCACGCGATAGGATAGCGCTACAACCAATCAGAGCAACGAAGAAGGTAATTAATCAAAACTCAGAATACATATTTCTTTTCGAGGAAAGACTTCAGTGCCGTTCTTTGTTCTTTTCTCAAAGAAAATGTTAACTTCAAGTCTTGAAGAGTCGCGGCCAAAGCCGAGTCGAAAGACAGCCGTTCGCCAGCAGCAGCAGCAGCCATTGTTTACCTCTAACACGGAACCGTCGCAACTCTGTCGTCATGGCAGCCCGGCTTTCGACTCCGCCCCTCACGCTGTGATTGGTCTGACATACTTTGTGTTTTCAGCACCAAAAAGCCGACGGAGCTGTGCTAGACCTACCTAGCTGCCAAATAAATTTGCTGCCGCTAGGGGGTGTCTAGAGTTCTAGGCTAGATCTAGGTGTGAAATCACATGAAAGACACAAGAAACAAGATGATGTGGATGAGGTGGGAAAGGATTTTCAATAATTAATGTATTGATTACAGTCAAACACAAAGGGAACAGGCACAGTTGAGTTGGGTAACTAATTCTAGTGTCGTGGGATAAGCAGTGACTATTATTATTTGAATCGGCAGTCAGCACAGCAGGTTAACGTCTGATATTTCAGTCAGCACACTACAGCAGGTTAACGTGTGATATAAATTCAGGTTATGCTGGTGTGTCTGTGTCTGTCAATATCAGGCGCAGTTTATTTTAGCAGATTATTAATTTAGAACTTGTAGCCTAGACTAAATCACTCTGTGCGTAAAAAGACGCTACAGTCCAATCAGCTTGAATGAAACCACCCGAAAATCACTACACAGCACCTAACCACGCACCTAACATAGGCTAATTTTTTGTTAGACTTTTTTTAAATTATTATTATCTTATATCGTAATATCCCACGTGAAAACGTGCGTGAATGCTAGTTGGCCTGGAATTTTCAAAATGGTCTCGGGGAACCCAGCCCCAAACCAGCGCTTTTTTTTTTTTTTGCACCCCCACTTTCAAACTCGTTCCGGCGCCGCTGTCCCCTCAGGTCCTCGATAAGAAGGTGGTCTGTCTCCTCCAGCACACTGAGGGAGATGTCTTTTCCTCTGGTTCCACTGGACCTCAGGGCCCCACTGTACAGCTCTCGGACCTGGTTCTGCCGTGTTGCTTTAGCCAAGATGGTGTCATACTGCTCCTGGCTCACCACCTTATGATCCAGAAGTTGATCCAAGAGAGCAGCCACCAGACTGATCCTCTGGATCAGGGAACTGCGGTGTCGGTCCACAAAGTGCTCTTCTGGACTCACTAGAATGACAACAGTCACTGTCATGTACCATTCTTTATTACATATTTATATATCAATTATGAGAGAGAGAGAGAGAGAGAGAGAGAGAGAGAGAGAGAGAGAGAGAGAGAGAGAGAGAGAGAGAGAGAGAGAGAGAGAGAGAGAGAGAGAGAGAGACAGACAGACAGACAGACCAATCTAACTTTGCGGGTGCTCCTAGTAACGCTGGTATGCAGTAGTGTATACGTTAGAATTTAATATAAGTTCATTATACTTGGTTGTATTTACATTAGGCTACATTACAACAATGAGACAGTCAGTTTATTTACCGTTTGCAGTAAGAAACCACATTGGAATTGGGGTAAAAGAGCTGAAACACATAACAAATCACGCAGACAACATATAAGGCAGTATTTCAGAATAAGTTGATTACAAAAGAAACAATTGGATTAAGTACATATATACAATACCAAGGGATAGGTGGACCTGCCCATAGTGTCAGGACTCACGGGGGGACAGGTCTACATTTTCCTCTCAGGTCCTCGATAAGAAAGGGCTCCAACTCCTCCAGCACACAGAGGAAGATGTCTTTTCCTCTGGTTCCACTGGACCTCAGGGGCCCGCTGTACAGCTCTCGGACCTGGTCCTGCCGTGTTGCTTTAGCCAAGATGGTGTCATACTGCTCCTGGCTCACCACCTTATGATCCAGAAGTTGATCCAAGATAGCAGCCACCAGACTGATCCTCTGGACCAGGGAACTGCGGTGTCGGTCCACAAAGTGCTCTTCTGGACTCACTAGAATGACAACAGTCACTGTCATGTACCATTCTTTATTACATATTTATATATCAATTATGAGAGAGAGAGAGAGAGAGAGAGAGAGAGAGAGAGAGAGAGAGAGAGAGAGAGAGAGAGAGAGAGAGAGAGAGAGAGAGAGAGAGAGAGAGAGAGAGAGAGAGAGAGAGAGAGAGAGAGAGAGAGATACAGAGACCAATCTAACTTTGCGGGTGCTCATAGTAACGCTGGTTTGCGGTACTGTATACGTCATATTTTCATATAAGTTCATTATTCTTGGTTGTATTTATAATAAGCCAGTCAGTTTATTTACTGTTTGCAGTAAAAACCACATTGGAATTGGGGTAAAAGAGCTCAAACACATAACAAATCACACAGACAACATATAAGGCAGTATTTCAGAATAAGTTGATTACAAAAGAAACAATTGGATTAAGTACATATATACAATACCAAGGGATAGGCGGACCAGCCCATAATGCCAGGACTCACACGGGGGGACAGGTCTACCTTGTCCTCTCAGGTCCTCGATAAGAAGGTGGTCTGTCTTCTCCAGCACACTGAGGAAGATGTCTTTTCCTCTGGTTCCACTGGACCTCAGGGCCCCCCTGTACAGCTCTCGGACCTGGTTCTGCCGTGGTTCTTTAGTCAAGATTGTGTCATACTGCTCCTGCCTCACCACCTCATGATCCAGAAGTTGATCCAAGACAGGCTCCATCAAACTGATCCTCTGGATCAGGGAACTGCGGTGTCGGTCCACAAAGTGCTCTTCTGGACTCACGAGAATGACAACAGTCACTGCCTTGATTAACTCCCACACTCTCCAAACTATCAGTGGCAGTCTTGAGCCCTGCTGTGTATAGCAACGTGTAGAGGCACCAGAGGAAAGGTCCGTGAATAAATACCTTTCTTTGAAAAGGTGACTAACTGTCGGCCCTTTTTCTCCCTCTCAGCTTTTCGTTGACTCGCTTTTCGTTTCAGACATCCCGACTTCATCCTCTTCGACATGTCAGCTGTGAAACTATTCATAGCGTCTCCCTGATGCAAGCAAACATATACAATCTCCCAACCAAGCAAGCGAGAAAGACTTTTTTCTATGGAGAAAGAGAAGCGCAAGAGAGCACCCAGAGATACGCGCTGCGTGTGTGATGAATGGAACCCTGTGATTGGCCGCTCTAACTGACAGCTGACCAATCGAGTCGCGGTTTAACTCAGCGTTCAGGAGTACTGCAGTCTCTGTCTCCCAGAGCTGAAGCGTCATGGCAAATGCAGAGCGCCCTAAAAAGCAAAAATATAAAACTCATTTTACTTCAGATTATGCTAAGGTTTATCTCTGTATAATTTCAGTTACAAATAATGATAGTCTGACACGCGGCTGCACTGTTTGCAACAGTGACTTCAACATTTCCTATGGTGGTTTAAATGATTGTAAAAGGCATGTTGAGGTGAGTTTAAAAACGTGTATAAGTGTTGTCATTTTTGTGTAACCTGTACTGACTCGGCCTATAACAGAGTAAGAGCACAAGGCCGTGTTCACACCGAGTGCTTTTTGTGATAGGGAAAAGTTGAGCCGATCGTTTTTTCGATTAAAAAAAAAATGCGTGCGTGTGTGCGAGTGTGTGTGTGCAAGGATGGATTACTGCACGGGCCCAAGGGGGGGCCCTGAATCCCAAGCCTTTGCATGAAGTCACCCCCTCAATATCAGCAAATCAGGATGTAGGCTATGAATCTGATTGAATTTAGGTATTGGCCATCCCCAAAATGCACCAGAAAACAGGAAATCAACCAAATTCAGAATTGTGTGGCAGTACCCCCTACTGGTCATACAGTATAGTGCACACGATGTAAACGTAGTTCCCCGCTTGCGCTGTTTTGTATTGTGTTCCTGAGTTGCAGACATACGTCAGTAAAGTCTTTACACCATAACACCAAAACAGTAGCCTCTTGGCTAACAGAGACTCATTTTGCGCTGATATCCTTGTGTATAAATGTAGTGTTTATTTTATTTCAGTTTTTCACGGTGTTTGCCGGTTGGAAGAAATCAGTGAACACCTGTCCAACATCAGTCAGAGCTGGTCTGTCTGTCCCAGGAGAACACCTGTGGGAATAGCTACAGGTACTCATTGGAAACGTCACGGAGAGAGAAACGTCGCACCGGCTAACTATGGGCTTTTATTCACAAAACATTTACATTATTCAACCTCAAAGCGTTTACAGGGAGGCAAGAGCACTGTTTGACGAACACAACATCTAATTTAAATTAGTTTTAAACGAATTTGTTGGTATTTTCACCGTATAGTATTGAACCTGTAGCACCCTATTTGTTGTGGTAGCCTAGTTAAGTAGGCTACTTAAATGATAAACACACATTTGATGCCGTAGTCCCAAATTTAGTTTAGTAGTCATTTGTCATATATTCAGTATTCATAGTATTTACATATTTAGTGAACACGTTAACAGAAACAAAACGGAGGACGCCATCGCCACCGCCACCGGACCAGGAAACACCAAAGCACCGCCACTCGCCGGATTACAGCCCCAGGTCAGCCGGGGCCACTCGGGTCAGCCGGAGCCCACTCAGGTTAGTCGGGGCCAGTCTGGGTCAGCCGTCTGTGGTTTTTGAGCTAATTCAAATGTGGTTTCTTGCTGCAAATGGTAAATAAACTGACTGTCTGATTGTTGTATCATAATGTAAATACAACCAAGAAAAATTAACTTATATGGAATTGAAATTATAACGTATACACTACCGTGAACCAGCGTCACTATGAGCACCCGCAAAGTTAGATTGGTCTGTCTCTCATAATTGATATATAAATATGTAATAAAGAATGGTAGCCTACATGACAGTGAATGTTGTAATTCATGCACTTTGTGGACCGACACCACAGTTCCCTGATCCAGAGGATCAGTTCGGTGGCTGCTATCTTGGATCAACTTCTGTATCATAAGGTGGTGAGCCAGGAGCACTATGACACCATCTTGGCTAAAGCAACACGGCAGAACCAGGTCCGAGAGCTGTACAGCGGGGCCCTGAGGTCCAGTGGAACCAGAGGAAAAGACATCTTCCTCAGTGTGCTGGAGGAGTTGGAGCCCTTTCTTATCGAGGACCTGAGAGGACAATGTAGACCTGTCCCCCCGTGTGAGTCCTGGCATTATGGGCACCCATCCAGGAATTTGTATACCTTTTTAATTTTATTTGTAGTACTGTTTTTTATTGTTGGTTTGGGGGTATATATGTACTTAATCCAATCATTTCTTATGTCATCAACTTATTCCTTTTCTAATTACTTAATCACGTGCATGTTAAAACAAAGGACAGTTTTAAAAGGCAAGTAACAAATAAAGTTTTTATTGCAAATATTGTAAATTGAATGTGCAAACATGAACAAAAGTTTTTTGAATAAACACAATTATTTGTGGAGAACAAACTAAAATAGCACCATATGATGCTCCTCTTTCGTTCAGCCATGTTGAGGTCACATGACAGGACAACAGCAGAGAGTGCACTAAGTTGTGTTCACAGACAGTTCTACTTTTTATGAAATGGGTACAATGTAGAAGAGAGAAACTGGTATCGATCCTATTGATGCGATCCGCTCACCCCTACACAGTGCTTGTGTGGGAACATGACAGTCTGTCGTGGGTGGCTGACTCCAGTAAGAAGTTCAAACAAAGGATATGTTAGACATTTATTTACCTCTACTGCTCAATACAATAAAACACTTACGGTCACTGTTTATGTTAGCTAGTGCTACAGTAACATCAACCAGTGTTTGCAGCCGTTTGAAGTCGACTCAATGAGGGAAGCAATCAATCAATCAATTATCCAGTAGTAATTATGGTTATGGTTCCTCAGTATAAATTTAACATATTACAACGAAGGCTATGTGTTACAGCACTACTTCTGGTGTCCCCCTCAGGAATTGCTCTTGAGAAAATGTCATGTATTGTCATGTAAAAGTTGATTTCACCCCTGGGTAGGCTCTGGTATTTTTCAGTATGCTTGTTTTTTTTTGCAGAATATCCTACACCTGGTCAGGACCATGCTGGTGCTCCCAATATCTGCAGCAGTCTGCGAAAGGTCAGATGTTAGGGCAAGTCTGCATACTGATACTGTGGAGGACCTCATCCAAATCAGTGTTGCGGGGCCAGAACTGATGGACTATGATGCCAGGCAGCATGTTAAGCTGTGGTTCTCCCAGGGAAAGAGGGTCAGGAATCCCACATTTAAAACTGTATATTTATATGTACAGTGGTTATCTACCTCATTTGGGGCTGGTAGCTCATTTAGAGCTGTTCTAGTGCACTATTTTGAGGTTGACACGCTTGGGTTAATTGTGGCGCACTGGCGGGTGTGCGTGGCGTGGATCCCTGGATCCCTGTGGTGGTTGGGGTTTTGGACTTCCGACACGCATCGTTAAATTATAAATAATCATATAATCATAATTACAGCGATCTGGCGGGAAAGACACGATCGCCGGTAGGACTCCTGTCATTTCCAGCTCAAAACCAGTCTTGCGGATCACCAGCAGGGGGCGTATTTAGACCATATTATCAGAAACGGAGCCAATAGAGCGTAACAGTGACCGCCCCTTTTTAACAGCTCCGGTGCCGGAAGTAAATTTCCCATGCATTTATCTCGTCCACTTTTCGTATAATCCTTATAAAAAGAGTATTAAGACTTGAACCAAGCCAATCGTTCGTTATGGTAGTCGTGACCATATTATGTTTGATTCGGGATGAGTAGTTCCTCACTCGGTCAACAAAATAAAGTACCTTTGGCTTTTCTTCCGTTTTCCAAATTCTTTTTATGCCCGAATCAAACATAATATGGTCACGACTACCATAACGAACGATCGGCTTGGTTAAAGGCTTAATACTCTTTTTATAAGGATTCTACGAAAAGTGGACGAGATAAATGAATGGGAAATTTACTTCCGGCACCGGAGCTGTTAAAAAGGGGCGGTCACTGTTACGCTCTATTCATTTACATTCATTATTCTGTCCTAGCAGTTGTGTCCTAACAATGGCTATAGGCAGATAGCGAACAGCAAAGAATCAAGTTGGTTGGTCTTCTTAAGATGGAGATTTATTGAAGAGTCCAAGCATTTTTCTTTTATGTAAAACTATGGAATACAAACAAAAATATAATTACTAATTAGCCAAATATCCACCTTCACATTCATACACACATAGCCTATTAGCCTGCGCACATGCAGCTAGCGCTAGAATGATTTACATAAGGAAAACGAATTAGCTAGGCTAACATAAAATGCTATCTTGACAAATATTCAATTATTGATCTACTAACAACCAAAAGAACACTTACGGACGTATTCCTCCAAGGATCCGATATTCAGAACAGACTTCTCCGTTTGAAACACGTGGAAACTAAACTCACTACTTAAAGGTCTCATCTCATCGTTTTTTCATTAATTTTGCGGTGGTCTCTAGTGTTAATAAATACCCTCAGTACCGGTTTTGGTTAAAAAAATGCTCTGCCGCGCCTGTTTCATGCTGTTTTAGTTTGGTGGGGGAGGTGGGGGGGCGAACGACACGATTTCGCCTCTCATCATGAATATGCATGACATGCTAATGAACTCGCCTCTGGTTGGCTAACAGCACTGTGACGCTACCTCCAGTGCGCAGTGAGGATTTTTCCGCTCCATATTCAACTAGTGCGAGCCGAGTCGAGAATCGCGACTGTGCTGTTGCACAGTCCTGCTACTTCCTGACTTTCGGTGGGCGGTAGCGGAGGCGAGGCCATGAATACTAATTCACGGGACTGACGTCAATCCGTGGGGCTTTTCTCATCCGCTGATTTTTCTCAGTGTTTTTTTCTCTGTTCTTTCATTGCCGAATACAGGCAATGGGGGTAGAAGAACGTTTTCACGCGCAGCACGCACATGCAACTCGGTGAGACCTATAGTATTTCAACAAAAACAAGTATTAAACTGTTTCTCGCGGAATGAGACCTTTAACACAATAACGTCACCAAAACACTACCAATTTTCGCCACTAGGCGTCGCCCTTGGAGTACCAATGGTGTAGAGCAGCAGTCTCAGAACAATTGAATACAGATTGACATTTCTCAACCAGAACATTCATCACAAGAGAAACATTTGGACAAAGTAGGCTACATATATCCAATACCAACAATAATAAATCAACCACAAAATGGGCCACATAACTGTGGCACTTGACCAGTAGGCCTATTAGTTGTAGGGGTGTTGTGGCGATTTTAGGGGTACCAAATATATTAAGCACAACAGGTTTGGTTTCTCCAAAAGACAAACGATAGACATAACAGTTAACACATGAACACTAATTCAGTGTTAATGTACATTTTATTCATCACTTTCCATGAATAATTAGTTTCCCCTCTGGGAATAATTGTGGGATGAAAGGTTAGGTTGTCTTTATATTAAGCCATAACTCTCCATCTGGATATTTTCTTCAGTAAGCCTGGATGCATCTAAATGCTGAATACCTCACTTTTACTCACCTGAATACTCCTTGGGTGAATGTTGTACCTCCTCCTCCTGTCCCCCATGAGATTGCTTGGGTATTGGCTGTACAGATGCATCATCTCTGCATTTGGAAATAGAAAGGACTCTCACGACTCTCATGACTGAACACTCACGTCATCAGTCATCATACCCGTAAATAGTTATGTTCTTTAATAAATGAATCTAATAGACTATTTTTTCAATAGCAGAAGCAATACAACTCCAACTCACTCAATAAAAGTTAGCCAATGACGTAGTTATTTAAATATTAAGTTTACATCTAAATAATTGTCCGAAATTAATCTTCGTCTGTCAAGAGACGTGATGTCAATGTATCTTCTTAATTTTATCGATCCTTTGTGAGTCAGCATGCGCTCTAACTCGGTAGACCTACAGAAAGTGAGGTCGCTGTGGTCGCTTGGCTGCTGGCCGGCTGGCTGCTGGCGGTCGACTCAACAGCTGGTCGCTCAATGTCTGTGGGGTGGTTTAAATCAGTTAATTTGCATGCTACGCCTTCCCTCCGCAAAACAAAAGAGTTTTGTTTTAAGTTTTTGTTCTGAGAAAAAAACAATCAGAACAACAACAAACAAAAAAATTTGGTCGTTTGGACTCCGTGGCTAGTCAGAATAGGCATTATAATCTCTGTAATGCTCACCTTCATGATTGTTTTTTTGGCAGGAAATTAGTCGCAACCAGAAAAGTGGCTTAAGTGAGTACCTATCGCTGCTTAAGCAGGCATTAATTCAGCCAGTTTCTGCTACTCATGTGTATTCAGTAGAGTTGATTAGACTGCATACAAGCCAGGACCCCGACACTAGGGCAGAGTTCATACAGCAGCACCCTGGCTACCTGCCTCGCACTGCTGGTTTCTATGGAAGCTAAGCAGGGCTTGTCTGGTCCATCCTTGGATGGGAGACGAGTTGGTGCTGGTAGAGGTGTTGGAGGGACAGTGGGGGGGACTCTGTCCTGTCTAGAGCACCGTCTTTCGGATGAGGCGTTAAAACCGAGGTCCTGACTCCCTGTGGTCACTAAAGATCCCGTGGCACTCATCGCAAGAGTAGGGGTGCTAACCCCGGTGTCCCGGCCAAATTCCCAACCCGGCTCTTGTACCATCACGGCCACCTAATCATCCCCTGGTCTCTAATTGGATAGTTTCATTCCTCACCTCTCCGCTGAGCCAGTGTGGTGAGCGTTGTGGCGCATACTGGCCGCCGTGCGTCACCCAGGTGGGTGCTACACACTGGTAGCGGATGAGGTGTCATATCCCCCCCCCCCCCCCCCCCCCCCCCCCCACCCCCACCACACACACACACACACACACACACACACACACACTATGTAAAGCGCTTTGGGTGTCTTGAAAAGCGCTATATAAGTGCAATGAATTATTATTATTAAATAGAAATTATATTCACTTTTTTAACCTGTTTTTTTTTCTACCGAGAAAGACAGTTTAGTCACAGAATATCCATTTTATTTAGATGTATAATTAATTAAGAAACGCGTCCCGACTTCACTTTCACAGTGACCGACAGGTGGCAGTATAACCCCTGTGACCGACAGACGTCCACTGTCGGTATTTTGGTGACGTCATGACGCGTTCGCCGCTGCCTCGGAAGTCCGTCTCTCAATCCGGACTCCTTCACCCACCTGGTCCCTTCATACAGAAACACAGCCTCCAATGGAGGCAGCCTCCCTGGGGTTTGGGGAGACGTAGAGGACTCAACACGTCCGCCAGAGACGTTTCCAAAGTGGTATTGACTGTTACGCGCCTCCCGGGGTGGAGATGAAGTTCAGAGTTCATGGCTGCTTGGCGGAGTAGGCCTACTGATATTTATGGAGCGTCTGTGAACGTGTCGTCGTCAGCCAAGCCGCAGCCGAGCCGCCCGCGACGGTGACATGTGGCAGCTGTTTGGCGGGAAATGGCGCGCACGCGATCGGTAAAGGCGGGAAAGACCACCGACCCGGACCGCTTTTCAAAACCATGGCCTTGCTCCTGTTGTCTGAACTAGAGAGCACTTACAAAACAGATCCCCTTGTAAAGTAAAGTCGAAAAAACATTAATCTGGTAAAAACGTTGAGAGAAATGAATGAATATTATGGTATAGGTTATACTAGGAAATTAAAGTGCTTGTCTTACCAGTGAATATAGATAAACGTTACATTAGATCAACTTAGCCAAGGAAAACCTGACATTTTATATTACAGAATAACATCGAAATGCAATGGCAATTTCATGGAAAACATTTTTAATGTACTATGTTGATTTACTGTTAGCCAAAATCATTCATCTTCTTTTTATGTTAATGCAGTCTAGGCAGTCTAAGGCAGTCTAGCACGCCGTTAGGCGCATTGCTGCCACCGATGCCACCCAAAGGTGGTCACACCAATGTCTGCCAAAGAGCAAAACAATATCCCCCTCTCCTTCTGATACCTCTTGCATTGCAGTGGACCGTGTGGCACAGTTTCAAGCATCCCACACCCAGTACACAATCCAACCCGTCTTGATGTTTACCCACCAGCATCAATCCTGCTCCCAAACCACAATGCCCCAACCTCATTCTGGCCAGTACGACCCCCTCCCTCCTATCCACCCCACTTGGTGGCCAAAATCCTCTTCTTCTCTTCTAGTTTGATGGTGGGTTAAAACCATTGCTTATAAGGTGCATACCACCACCTACTATACCGCAGTATGTAGTATGAGATATTATCCCTGGACCTACATCATTCAAAAAAAAGAATAATAAAATGAAAAATGAAATAAACAAATATAATCTTATCTCCTTCAAGTATTGCACAACAGCTTCCTGTGTATCCTGTACCCCTTCTCCTGTTGTTCCCAGAATACCTTACCTCTCTTTTTTTAGTTCTTATATCCTCTCTTCCCTATACTTTCCACAATGCATCCACAGTCCAGTGCCGCCTTCTGGATCAGGTAGCATTGCTTTGCGGTCTTTGCCTGAGGTCTCTTCTGAGCTCACTCCTCCTGGGCGCAAGTTCATGAGCTTGCTAGCAGCCACATGTAATCTCAAGAGGCCGTGAGTCTCACGGGGTGATCAAGTTCTGTGTTGGACAGGGTCAAATCATTAAAAGCCGGTTTTCCTTGTTCATTCAAGGCGTTCAAAACAAATGGATGAGCCTAGCAGCAAATGTTCTTTCACGCTTTATGAAAAAGTTCCTGCAGCGATTTCGGAGAGACGCTGGGCTCAGACATCTAGGGGGACCCAGGGACTTGGGGCAGCGACGATACCCGCAGTGGAACCAGAGCGTAGTCGATGGTGAGAGGCCAGAGCTGGTGCAGGACTCGTCTGGAGCATGGTCTGTTGCAACACATCTGAGCCTGGACTCCTAATCCGCATTGAGCTGCCTCATGGAGGAAGTAAGTACAGCTGCTCCTCTAGATAGTTTTATTATATTTATCCTTTGAGTTCGCCTATACTGCCATACCTTGGTGCTGAATAAATCTACACAGCTGTTATAACTCTGCTGGGTTAATTTTATGGTTTATTCTTGCTATAAGGAGTGTTCAGTTCGGGCCCAAAAGCAGAGACACAGACATGCAATACAAAAATGTAAGCAGAAAACAGAACTATAAATCTATCACTATTACTTTTGCAGGAGGAAGTCCACCACCTTCAGGAGGAAGCTGTTGTAGCTGCCCTCAGAAAGACCCTCTCCCCCTTGCCACCATGTGATCACAATACAAATACATCAACTATTGATATGTTCTGTAATTCATATAAGACAGTACTATTGTAGTAAAGCTGTGTGCGATGCCCTGGAAAGCTTGTTACAGTTCTGAATTAAGGACTACAAAGCTAATCGTGTGGTCTTCATTCTGCTATTGGGTAAAGAATGAGAGCAAGAGACAGAGACATACCCAGAAAACAGAAATCAGTCGTCTACTCCGGGTTAGGCAGCAACTCCCCATCCCAAAGTCCATTGAAATAATGCCACTTTCCCATAACATTTGCAGAAACGTTTGTTCAATTTCAAGTTTATTTTCATCATTATCTGACATCAAAATCAAAGAACTGCCGTTGCATTGCAAGTGGAATATATTAGGATTTTTGCAAATTAAATAACATACACATAATATAAAGATGTACAAAACATGGGAAAATGCTATAGGTTACACATTAAGTGCAGTAATTCATAGGAAAATGCTTTCAAAATAGGAATTCAAAACTACAATGGCTCAGACTTATATACTCACAAAATATTTTCCATTAAGATAAGCTATATGGTTTTAAAAGAAAATGTTCAACATTACACCATTTTTTTTTTAAATTCATGACATGGCTACACAGACATAGTTTTACTTTCCACTCACGTGTGATGTAGGCCTAGGCTGCATTTATAACTGTTGATAGTTTTTGTGTTATTATCCTTCTTCATATGAGTCACATATAAGGACATTTTTCAAGTAGGCCTATATTGTAACAAACCATTAAACACATGTAACAGTATATTCCCACAACATCCTCACACAATAGGCCTGTCTGCGTGTATTTCATGAAAAACAATGCTTTTTCATTCAAAACATGAATCATTGTTTTTAAAGCAAGGGTTAACAGATGGTATCAGGTAGGTGAAATAGGCCTAACAGAAAATATGTTTATGTCGTTTTCTTCGTTCAGTGATTCTCATTACAAACGCATATGGGCCATTGAACGTCTGATGCCCATTGCTATTCGGCGAAGTCGTTCACTGGAAATGCAGTTTACATGTGATAAAAAGAAAAACAGGCTTTACCAGGTTTAAACAACAAACTCTCTGGCCCAATGTCTGCAAACCAACGTCACCAACAAATAAAATAGTCTCTTACCAGATTGGTGGATGGATAATACATAGAAAAAGGCATGGCCTACACCTGGTGGGACTTGTGCACAACTCAGGAAGAAAGGAAACAGCCGTTGCTTCAATCTACGGACAAAGCCTAGTCTTCATCCCAGACCCCCTCTTCTTCTTCTTCCTCCTCCTCCTCCTCCTCCTCCTCCTCCTCCTCCTCCTCCTCCTCCTCCTCCTCCTCCTCCTCCTCCTCACCGTACCTCCCTCGCCCCCCCACCCATATGCCTCAGGATGCCGACGGATGCCCCAAATGACCCCGCCCCCCCTCGCCTCCTTAACTCTATCTCTTCGTCGCCACTCTCATTGTTATCATCATCCTCCTCCTCCTCCTCATCCACCTCCTCCTCCTCCTCTCCATCCTCCTGCTCCCTCTCCAGCTCCTCCTCGTCCTCCAGGCCAGAGCTGTGGCTGCCGAGGTGTTCCCCCGCCGCGGGGCTCTCTGTCCCGGCCTGCGGCGTGGAGGCGGAGGCGGTAGCCTGCTGCTCCTTGGCTTTGCGGCTCCTCTTCCACTTCATCCGACGGTTCTGGAACCAGATCTTCACCTGGCGGACGTGTGACAACACAGCAATATGTGAATACCAGTGGTGGAAAGTAACTAAGTACATTTACTCAAGTACAGTACTTAAGTACACATTTGAGTTACTTGTACTTTACTTGAGTATTTCTATTTTCTGCTACCTTACCCATTCTGCATAATGAGTACTTTTACTTTTGGTAAGTATATCTTCATGCTAATCCTTTTGTACTTTTACTTAAGTAATATTTCCAATGCAGGACTTTTCCTTGTAACAGAGCATTTCTACAGTGTGGTATTATTACTTTTACTTAAGTAAAAGATGGGAGTACTTCTTCCACCACTGGTAAATACACACAGGGAAAAAACACATAGCCTATACACAGCGCCATTTTAACGTGTTTTTAAAAAAAAAAAAAAAATATATATATATATATATATATATATATATATATATATATATATATATATATATATATATATATAGATAGATAGATAGATAGATAGATAGACATATAGATAGATATATAGATATAGATAGATAGATAGATAGATAGATAGATAGATAGATAGATAGATAGATAGATAGATATTATTATTACATCCAAAACCACGTTGAAATGGTGTCGTGTATATGTGTTTTTTTCCCTGTGTGTATTCACCAGTGGTGGAAGAAGTACTCCCATCTTTTACTATATATATATATATATATATATATATATAT
>JAOPHQ010004130.1:0-5000 GCA_030340625.1 Merluccius polli | reverse complement strand
TAGAGACTCACTCAAATTGAGATTAAATTATTTCCTAAATAATATTGGGAGGTAATCATAGTCTTTTGTACTCCGTTGAAGTTACAATTTAAAAAATGTATGTGTGTGGAAAAAAAGGGGCGTTTACATCCATCAACATTTGTTGAAGTTTAAAAAAAATGGATTTCCCTTAAACTGCAGATTGAATTTTTCCCGTTAGGAGGTGTATTTTTGTGTGTCTTTCACCTAAATCACAAGATTTATGCAGGGGTAAATCACAAGTCTAGTGGCCAACGTGTTGACACACACATCCTCCATAATGAAATCAGCCTTGACACTGGAACAGCCCAATACTGTCAATACAATCAACTAACAGCCCAACGCACTATGCTAATTCACACTTTTCATGCCAAAGCGTAAAAAACACCTTTACGAGTTCAAATGGTGATTTATGAGAGAAATGTGTTTATTTTGCGCTAGCAGTCAGACAATGGTGTGCCACACCCGTTTGAAAGTTATTAAAAAAGTTTTACATCATTTTTCGCAGGTTATGGTGACCTTTATTGAAAGATTCTGGATAAATCCACGACTAAATTAGTGTGAGCAAATGGTATATCCCTTTACTGTGAAACAAGGCGATATGCACTGTCCTGAGCCATTCTGGAAAGGAACTGACAGAATTACCTAAGAGGAGTGCAACCACCCCAACACGTCCATCAAAGGGTCAACTTCCTCCCCGAGGAGAAAGGTCAACCAGTACTTGGGTCCCTTCCACTATAGCAATCACACAGAATGAGAGGGTGGAAATTTACATATTGATTTAAAGATTAAAAATCCACACCACACTTTGATTTCATTGACTTGAATGGCAGTAAATCTCGTTCAAACGATCCCTAGTGATGGTCTAGAGGCATTTGGGTTGAATTATGTCACGCCGTCGTAGAGGCCTGCTCCATGTGAAGGAGGGGGGAAAAATGTGGTTGAATTATTTTGCTGACATTTGGATTTGGATTTGAAGGCAGAATACTGCCGTTATGTCCAAGCAGAACACATTTTAAAAAGGACTGTATAAAGTATGCATTATAGGAATGAATTATGAAATTATGAATCATATGCATACTAGTCAACATGATTAACGTTGACATTTTCTGAGTCATTAATCCGACTCTTAAAAGATGTTGTACCCTGTATGTCATCATATTTTCCATCGATTTATATTCTACATTGGACTGTTGATTTTGCTGTAATTATTTTATTCCTTGCAGTGTTTTATTTGTAAGTTATATATTTATTTCGTTTTGTTTTATTGTATTTACATATTATTTTAATTTGTGCTTATTAGTATTTTTATTGTGCAGCACCTTTTGATACATAATACCTTGCGTGAAATGTGGTCTATATAAATAGAGTTCGACTTGACCACCCTTAAAATACCCTTTTGACCAATGATGTAATGCATCTTTGGACTACCAGGAATACAAAGGGTAAATTGAGAATTTTGTGAAACTATAGGAACATATTTTGTTGATCTGGGAAGTGTCAACCTGTGTGTGAAAGAGCAGCTTTTAGGCCCTAAATCCAGTGAAGCCAACTAACAGGCAGCTGTATTAAACCTCCACCAGGTGTTATACTGACACCTGGTGGAGCGAATGTAAAACTCCAGGTACAATACTGCCAAAGTTCAAACGGTAAATGGACAATTCAGAAAAAACAACAAACAAAAACATCATGTCCAGTTTAAAAAGTTGAAACAAAATTAAATTAATTTGCGATTTTTTTTATTGATTTTCACCTCAGAGGGCCCCTCAATATTATACAAACCAAAAAGGCTATTCTGAAATTAAAATTGTAAAAATGAAAAAATAAAGTAAAAATAAACAATTAAAACAACCTTGACCTCAATTTCAGAAATGTCATGCCAGAATATAAGTTAATAAAGGAAAGTAGTTTGTAAACCCAGTCACCCATTTACTTGTTACTCAACAAAGATATTTATAAGATTGGTTCAAACACCCACTAACAAATTGATCTGCGCTTGCCTAATATTCCTCTCCTTCTTCATCCTCCTCAAATGAGTCAATGCCCACCTCTTCATAATCCTTCTCCAGAGCGGCCATGTCTTCTCTGGCCTCTGAGAACTCTCCTTCCTCCATGCCCTCCCCAACATACCAGTGGACAAAGGCCCTCTTGGCGTACATCAGGTCAAACTTGTGGTCGAGACGAGCCCAGGCCTCAGCGATGGCAGTGGTGTTGCTCAGCATGCACACGGCCCTCTGGACCTTGGCCAGGTCTCCTCCTGGAACCACAGTTGGTGGTTGGTAGTTGATGCCAACCTTGAAGCCTGTGGGACACCAGTCCACAAACTGGATGGTCCTCTTGGTCTTGATGGCAGCGATGGCGGAGTTGACGTCTTTAGGGACCACGTCACCTCGGTACAGCAGACAGCAGGCCATGTATTTACCGTGACGAGGATCGCATTTCACCATCTGGTTGGATGGCTCAAAGCAGGCGTTGGTGATCTCTGCCACAGAGAGCTGCTCATGGTAGGCCTTCTCTGCTGAGATGACTGGAGCATAGGTGGCCAATGGGAAGTGGATACGAGGGTAGGGCACCAAGTTGGTCTGGAACTCCGTCAGGTCGACGTTCAGGGCGCCATCGAAGCGAAGGGAGGCAGTGATTGAGGACACGATCTGACCAATGAGCCTGTTGAGGTTGGTGTAGGATGGGCGATCGATGTCGAGGTTCCTGCGGCAGATGTCATAGATGGCTTCATTGTCCACCATGAAGGCACAGTCAGAGTGTTCCAGGGTGGTGTGGGTGGTCAGGATGGAGTTGTAGGGCTCCACCACAGCGGTGGACACCTGAGGCGCTGGGTAGATGGCGAACTCCAGCTTGGATTTCTTCCCAAAGTCCACAGAGAGCCGCTCCATCAGCAGAGAAGTGAACCCAGAACCGGTACCGCCGCCGAAGGAGTGGAAAACCAGGAATCCTTGGAGACCTGTGCACTGATCAGACTACATACACACACATACACATACACACACACACACACACACACACACACACACACACACACACACACACACACACACACACACACACACACACACACACACACACACACACACACACACACACACACACACACACACAAATCAGAAACACTCGCAGTACACACATGCAGAAACCCTGAATGCACATTTTTCTTTGACTTTTTGGTCGATAATATCCAATCGTTTCTCACCAGTTTGCGGATTCGGTCCAGGACAGAGTCGATGATCTCCTTGCCGATGGTGTAGTGTCCGCGGGCGTAGTTGTTGGCAGCGTCCTCCTTCCCAGAGATGAGCTGCTCGGGGTGGAAGAGCTGGCGGTAGGTTCCTGTACGCACCTCATCTGTGCAGTTTAAAGACGCAAACGAAAGTGGATGAGGAATGGTTGAGCCATGCGTCACGATTACCATTTTGGTTCTTCAGCAGGTGCTCATTCAAAGCCACCACTGGGGAATCAAGGAGCAGGTACGGGGCGAGACATCTTGCTCAAAAAGGTCGCCAACAGGTAGGGGGGGGGGGGGGACCACTGACCAATCACGGTGGGCTCCAGGTCCACGAAGATGGCCCTGGGGACGTACTTCCCCGCGCCCGTCTCGCTGAAGAAGGTGGTGAAGGAGTCGTCGCGCTTGTTGCTGGGCATCTTGCCGTCGGGCTGGATGCCGTGCTCCAGGCAGTACAGCTCCCAGCAGGTGTTGCCCATCTGGACGCCGGCTTGGCCCACGTGCACGGAAATACACTCACGCTGCGGCCGCAATGGAAAAACATACGTGTGAAAGATGCGGGGGAAAATGCAAAACAATGAAGGAGAGAAAATGCTAGAAAAAAGGGAAAATAAAATTCCCTAACACCGTTTTCCATTCCATTCCATTTTATCAGCAAGGACAGATTTTTCCAAACTGTCATTTTGCGCAGCCGCCACTGGGTGGAAGCAGATAGGAAAAAAATGTCCAAGGAAAGAGCTCATGAATCAAAATAGCACTGGAGCAGCTGTCATTGGCTCTCATGTTACAGCCCTATGGTATAGGAACAGACCGGAGGACAAAATGGAGTAGCAAATATCATACACAGGGATTGCTCAAATAAAGTACTTTGAAATAAGTTTAAATGCTTTCTAAGTGCATTTCACAAAATACAATATAGCCTACAGAGCCACAACCCATAACTCCTCTTTACAACATAGTCAAAGGCATTTTTACGGAGTCAAATGGGAACTGGGACAACAGAATGTGAGCAGACATGTCTGGAAGGGTGCAGCAATACTTTCAGTTAATGCTTCAGTTATTTTGTAGTTATTTAAATTGTGATAATCCCTAATGACCAGGAAAACGGGATGAGCAGGTTTTGTTTATTTAACATTCAGGCAAAACTTAAAACAGTTAGTATGTTGACATAATTCAATCGCAATCAATACACCTTTCATAAAGCTAAAGCGCCAAGTTGAGAACTTATGCAGGTGTGCTTTAAATGTTAGTTAGGTTTTTAACCCAGGATTTCATGGAGGCTCACGCATTTGAAACAACGCCTTAAGAGTTTATATATCTTGCACTGTTATGACCAAGTGTTAAGTCATAGCAATGTGAGATGCGATGGTGCTTCGCTACTTACTGACTAATCCCAGATGGGAAATGCAGGAGTGGCGGTGTGGTGGATTTCAACTGTATTTAATTTACAAAGTAAACCACACAAAGTAAACAGCTTTACTGGTGGCTAGAGACCTTGTCAAGGTCCCTAGATTAGAGACCTTGACAAACGTCCTCATGTTTGCTCTTCTATTGTCACTTTAACTGAAGTTTCTTGTCTGTTGGGCTGGACAACACCCTCCAGCATGGACTGAGTTGGACCAACAGGAGGTTATGGTGTCAAGTAGGTAATAAACGTTCAACCTTTTGCCAGCTGGGGCACGTCCTTCGAGCCGTCCCAACTTTGTGTATACAATAATACACTGTACTAGCAAGTCACAGCACACCCAAA
>JAOPHQ010004129.1:30000-44723 GCA_030340625.1 Merluccius polli | reverse complement strand
CCCCAGCAATACACAGACACACATAGGCTGCCTACACTTAGACCCAGCAATGCACGCACACATGGGCGACCTACACTTACCCCAGCAAAGGTCAACCATAGGCGGCCTTCGCTGACCCCCAGCAAAGCAGACCCACACATAGGCTGCCTACACTTAGCCCAGCAAAGCACACACATAGGCGGCCCTCCTCTCTGACGACAGCACCCCTCCCACCCCCCCCAGAGAGTCACACACTCACCCCAGCGAAGCGCACACACACAGGCGGCCTCCACTCTGACGACAGCACCCCTCCCACCCCCCAGACAGTCACACCATTACCCCAGCAAAGCACACACACAGGCGGCCCACACTCTGAGTTCAGCACCCCCCCGACAGTCACACCATTACCCCAGCAAAGCACACACACACAGGCGGCCTCCACTCTGACGACAGCACCCCTCCCACCCCCAGACAGTCACACACTTAGCCCAGCAACGCACACACACATAGGCGGCCTACACTCTGTGGACAGCACCCTCCCACACCCCCCGACAGTCACACACTTAGCCCAGCAATGCAGACACACACACACATAGGCGACCTACACTTAGCCCAGCAAAGGTCACCCATAGGCGGCCTTCGCTGACCCCCAGCAAAGCAGACCCACACATAGGCTGCCTACACTTAGCCCAGCAAAGCACACACATAGGCGGCCTCCACTCTGACGACAGCACCCCCTCCCACCCCCCCAGACAGTCACACACTTAGCCCAGCAAAGCACACACACATAGGCGGCCTCCACTCTGTGGACAGCACCCCTCCCACCCCCCAGACAGTCACACCATTACCCCAGCAAAGCACACACACACAGGCGGCCTCCACTCTGAGTTCAGCACCCCTCCCACCCCCCAGACAGTCACACACTCACCCCAGCAAAGCACACACACACAGGCGGCCTCCACTCTGAGTTCAGCACCCCTCCCACCCCCAGACAGTCACACACTTAGGCCATTAAAGCACACACATAGGCGGCCTACACTGAGATGACAGCACCCCCCCCCGACAGTCACTCCATTACCCCAGCAAAGCACACACACACAGGCGGCCTCCACTCTGAGTTCAGCACCCCTCCCACCCCCAGACAGTCACACACTTAGGCCATTAAAGCACACACATAGGCGGCCTACACTGAGATGACAGCACCCCCCCCCCGACAGTCACTCCATTACCCCAGCAAAGCACACACACACAGGCGGCCTCCACTCTGACGACAGCACCCCCCCGACACTCACACCATTACCCCAGCAAAGCACACACACACAGGCGGCCTCCACTCTGACGACAGCACCCCTCCCACCCCCAGACAGTCACACACTCACCCCAGCAAAGCACACACACACAGGCGGCCTCCACTCTGACGACAGCACCCCCCCCGACACTCACACCATTACCCCAGCAAAGCACACACACACAGGCGGCCTCCACTCTGACGACAGCACCCCTCCCACCCCCAGACAGTCACACACTCACCCCAGCAAAGCACACACACACAGGCGGCCTCCACTCTGACGACAGCACCCCTCCCACCCCCAGACAGTCACACACTCACCCCAGCAAAGCACACACACACAGGCGGCCTCCACTCTGACGACAGCACCCCCTCCCACCCCCAGACAGTCACACACTCACCCCAGCAAAGCACACACACACAGGCGGCCTCCACTCTGAGTTCAGCACCCCTCCCACCCCCAGACAGTCACACCATTACCCCAGCAAACCACACACACACACAGGCGGCCCTCCACTCTGAGTTCAGCACCCCTCCCACCCCCAGACAGTCACACACTTAGACCAGCAAAGCACACACATAGGCGGCCCACACTGTGAGTTCAGCACCCCCCCCGACAGTCACACACTTAGCCCAGCAATGCAGACACACACACATATGCGACCTACACTTAGCCCAGCAAAGGTCACCCATAGGCGGCCTTCGCTGACCCCCAGCAAAGCAGACCCACACATAGGCTACCTACACTTACCCCCAGCAATACACAAACACACATAGGCTGCCTACACTTAGCCCAGCAAAGCACACACATAGGCGGCCTCCACTCTGACGACAGCACCCCTCCCACCCCCCCAGACAGTCACACACTTAGCCCAGCAACGCACACACACATAGGCGGCCTACACTCTGTGGACAGCACCCTCCCACACCCCCAGACAGTCACACACTTAGCCCAGCAAAGCACACACACATAGGCGGCCTCCACTCTGAGTTCAGCACCCCTCCCACCCCCAGACAGTCACACACTTAGGCCATTAAAGCACACACATAGGCTACCTACACTTACCCCCAGCAATACACAAACACACATAGGCTGCCTACACTTAGCCCAGCAAAGCACACACACACAGGCGGCCTCCACTCTGAGTTCAGCACCCCTCCCACCCCCAGACAGTCACACACTTAGGCCATTAAAGCACACACATAGGCGGCCTACACTGAGATGACAGCACCCCCCCCGACAGTCACACCATTACCCCAGCAAAGCACACACACACAGGCGGCCTCCACTCTGACGACAGCACCCCTCCCACCCCCAGACAGTCACACACTTAGGCCATTAAAGCACACACATAGGCTACCTACACTTACCCCCAGCAATGCACAAACACACATAGGCTGCCTACACTTAGCCCAGCAAAGCACACACATAGGCGGCCTACACTCTGTGGACAGCACCCCTCCCACCCCCAGACAGTCACACACTTAGCCCAGCAACGCACACACACACAGGCGGCCTACAGTCTGAGGACAGCACCCCTCCCACCCCTAGACAGTCACACACTCACCCCAGCAAAGCACACACACACAGGCGGCCTCCACTCTGAGTTCAGCACCCCTCCCACCCCCAGACAGTCACACACTTAGCCCAGCAATGCAGACACACACACATAGGCGACCTACACTTAGCCCAGCAAAGGTCACCCATAGGCGGCCTTCGCTGACCCCCAGCAAAGCAGACCCACACATAGGCTACCTACACTTACCCCCCAGCAATACACAAACACACATAGGCTGCCTACACTTAGCCCAGCAAAGCACACACATAGGCGGCCCACACTCTGAGTTCAGCACCCCCCCCGACAGTCACACCATTACCCCAGCAAAGCACACACACACAGGCGGCCTCCACTCTGAGTTCAGCACCCCTCCCACCCCCAGACAGTCACACCATTACCCCAGCAAACCACACACACACACAGGCGGCCTCCACTCTGAGTTCAGCACCCCTCCCACCCCCAGACAGTCACACACTTAGACCAGCAAAGCACACACATAGGCGGCCCACACTGTGAGTTCAGCACCCCCCCCGACAGTCACACACTTAGCCCAGCAATGCAGACACACACACATATGCGACCTACACTTAGCCCAGCAAAGGTCACCCATAGGCGGCCTTCGCTGACCCCCAGCAAAGCAGACCCACACATAGGCTACCTACACTTACCCCCAGCAATACACAAACACACATAGGCTGCCTACACTTAGCCCAGCAAAGCACACACATAGGCGGCCTCCACTCTGACGACAGCACCCCTCCCACCCCCCCAGACAGTCACACACTTAGCCCAGCAACGCACACACACATAGGCGGCCTACACTCTGTGGACAGCACCCTCCCACACCCCCAGACAGTCACACACTTAGCCCAGCAAAGCACACACACATAGGCGGCCTCCACTCTGAGTTCAGCACCCCTCCCACCCCCAGACAGTCACACACTTAGGCCATTAAAGCACACACATAGGCTACCTACACTTACCCCCAGCAATACACAAACACACATAGGCTGCCTACACTTAGCCCAGCAAAGCACACACACACAGGCGGCCTCCACTCTGAGTTCAGCACCCCTCCCACCCCCAGACAGTCACACACTTAGGCCATTAAAGCACACACATAGGCGGCCTACACTGAGATGACAGCACCCCCCCCGACAGTCACACCATTACCCCAGCAAAGCACACACACACAGGCGGCCTCCACTCTGACGACAGCACCCCTCCCACCCCCAGACAGTCACACACTTAGGCCATTAAAGCACACACATAGGCTACCTACACTTACCCCCAGCAATGCACAAACACACATAGGCTGCCTACACTTAGCCCAGCAAAGCACACACATAGGCGGCCTACACTCTGTGGACAGCACCCCTCCCACCCCCAGACAGTCACACACTTAGCCCAGCAACGCACACACACACAGGCGGCCTACAGTCTGAGGACAGCACCCCTCCCACCCCTAGACAGTCACACACTCACCCCAGCAAAGCACACACACACAGGCGGCCTCCACTCTGAGTTCAGCACCCCTCCCACCCCCAGACAGTCACACACTTAGCCCAGCAATGCAGACACACACACATAGGCGACCTACACTTAGCCCAGCAAAGGTCACCCATAGGCGGCCTTCGCTGACCCCCAGCAAAGCAGACCCACACATAGGCTACCTACACTTACCCCCAGCAATACACAAACACACATAGGCTGCCTACACTTAGCCCAGCAAAGCACACACATAGGCGGCCCACACTGTGAGTTCAGCACCCCCCCCGACAGTCACACCATTACCCCAGCAAAGCACACACACACAGGCGGCCTACACTCTGTGGACAGCACCCCTCCCACCCCCCAGACAGTCACACCATTACCCCAGCAAAGCACACACACACAGGCGGCCTACACTCTGTGGACAGCACCCCTCCCACCCCCCAGACAGTCACACCATTACCCCAGCAAAGCACACACACACAGGCGGCCTACACTCTGTGGACAGCACCCCTCCCACCCCCCAGACAGTCACACACTTAGCCCAGCAACGCACACACACACAGGCGGCCTACAGTCTGAGGACAGCACCCTCCCACCCCCCCAGACAGTCACACCATTACCCCAGCAAAGCACACACACAGGCGGCCCACACTGTGAGTTCAGCACCCCCCCCGACAGTCACACACTTAGCCCAGCAATGCAGACACACACACATATGCGACCTACACTTAGCCCAGCAAAGGTCACCCATAGGCGGCCTTCGCTGACCCCCAGCAAAGCAGACCCACACATAGGCTACCTACACTTACCCCCAGCAATGCACAAACACACATAGGCTGCCTACACTTAGCCCAGCAAAGCACACACATAGGCGGCCTCCACTCTGACGACAGCACCCCTCCCACCCCCAGACAGTCACACACTTAGGCCATTAAAGCACACACATAGGCGGCCTACACTGAGATGACAGCACCCCCCCCCGACAGTCACACCATTACCCCAGCAAAGCGCACACACACAGGCGGCCTCCACTCTGACGACAGCACCCCTCCCACCCCCCCGACAGTCACACACTTAGCCCAGCAAAGCACACACACATAGGCGGCCTACACTGAGATGACAGCACCCCCCCCGACAGTCACACCATTACCCCAGCAAAGCACACACACACAGGCGGCCTACAGTCTGAGGACAGCACCCCTCCCACCCCCCGACAGTCACACACTTAGCCCAGCAAAGCACACACACATAGGCGGCCTCCACTCTGAGTTCAGCACCCCTCCCACCCCCAGACAGTCACACACTTAGCCCAGCAAAGCACACACACATAGGCGGCCTACACTCTGTGGACAGCACCCCTCCCACCCCCAGACAGTCACACACTTAGCCCAGCAACGCACACACACACATGCGGCCTACAGTCTGAGGACAGCACCCCTCCCACCCCCCGACAGTCACACACTCACCCCAGCAAAGCACACACACACAGGCGGCCTCCACTCTGAGTTCAGCACCCCTCCCACCCCCAGACAGTCACACACTTAGCCCAGCAAAGCACACACACATAGGCGGCCTACACTCTGTGGACAGCACCCCTCCCACCCCCAGACAGTCACACACTTAGCCCAGCAACGCACACACACACAGGCGGCCTACAGTCTGAGGACAGCACCCCTCCCACCCCCAGACAGTCACACACTCACCCCAGCAAAGCACACACACACACAGGCGGCCTCCACTCTGAGTTCAGCACCCCTCCCACCCCCAGACAGTCACACACTTAGGCCATTAAAGCACACACACACAGGCGGCCTCCACTCTGAGTTCAGCACCCCTCCCACCCCCAGACAGTCACACACTTAGGCCATTAAAGCACACACATAGGCGGCCTACACTGAGATGACAGCACCCCCCCCGACAGTCACACCATTACCCCAGCAAAGCACACACACACAGGCGGCCTCCACTCTGACGACAGCACCCCTCCCACCCCCAGACAGTCACACACTCACCCCAGCAAAGCACACACATAGGCGGCCTACACTGAGATGACAGCACCCCCCCCCGACAGTCACACCATTACCCCAGCAAAGCACACACACACAGGCGGCCTACACTCTGTGGACAGCACCCTCCCACACCCCCCGACAGTCACACACTTAGCCCAGCAATGCAGACACACACACACATAGGCGACCTACACTTAGCCCAGCAAAGGTCACCCATAGGCGGCCTTCGCTGACCCCCAGCAAAGCAGACCCACACATAGGCTGCCTACACTTACCCCCAGCAATACACAAACACACATAGGCTGCCTACACTTAGCCCAGCAAAGCACACACACATAGGCGGCCTCCACTCTGACAACAGCACCCCTCCCACCCCCAGACAGTCACACACTTAGCCCAGCAACGCACACACACATAGGCGGCCTACACTCTGTGGACAGCACCCTCCCACACCCCCAGACAGTCACACACTTAGCCCAGCAACGCACACACACATAGGCGGCCTACACTCTGTGGACAGCACCCTCCCACACCCCCAGACAGTCACACACTTAGCCCAGCAACGCACACACACATAGGCGGCCTACACTCTGTGGACAGCACCCTCCCACACCCCCAGACAGTCACACACTTAGCCCAGCAAAGCACACACACATAGGCGGCCTCCACTCTGAGTTCAGCACCCCTCCCACCCCCAGACAGTCACACACTTAGGCCATTAAAGCACACACATAGGCTACCTACACTTACCCCCAGCAATACACAAACACACATAGGCTGCCTACACTTAGCCCAGCAAAGCACACACACACAGGCGGCCTACACTGTGAGGACAGCACCCCCCCGACAGTCACACACTTAGCCCAGCAAAGCACACACACACAGGCGGCCTACACTCTGAGGACAGCACCCTCCCACCCCCCAGACTCACCCCTGCAAAGCACACCCACAGGCGGCCCACACTATGAGGACAGCACCCTCCCACCCCCCAGACTCACCCCAGCAAAGCACACACATAGGCGGCCTACACTGAGATGACAGCACCCCCCCCCGACAGTCACACCATTACCCCAGCAAAGCACACACACACAGGCGGCCTCCACTCTGACGACAGCACCCCTCCCACCCCCCAGACAGTCACACCATTACCCCAGCAAAGCACACACACACAGGCGGCCTCCACTCTGAGTTCAGCACCCCTCCCACCCCCAGACAGTCACACACTTAGCCCAGCAAAGCACACACACATAGGCGGCCTACACTGTGAGGACAGCACCCTCCCACCCCCCCCGACAGTCACACACTCACCCCAGCAAAGCACACACACAGGCGGCCTCCACTCTGAGTTCAGCACCCCTCCCACACCCCCCGACAGTCACACACTTAGCCCAGCAATGCAGACACACACACATAGGCGACCTACACTTAGCCCAGCAAAGGTCACCCATAGGCGGCCTTCGCTGACCCCCAGCAAAGCAGACCCACACATAGGCTACCTACACTTACCCCCAGCAATACACAAACACACATAGGCTGCCTACACTTAGCCCAGCAAAGCACACACACGAAGGCGGCCTACACTCTGTGGACAGCACCCCTCCCACCCCCCAGACAGTCACACCATTACCCCAGCAAAGCACACACACACAGACGGCCTCCACTCTGAGTTCAGCACCCCTCCCACCCCCAGACAGTCACACCATTACCCCAGCAAAGCACACACACACAGGCGGCCTCCACTCTGAGTTCAGCACCCCTCCCACCCCCAGACAGTCACACACTCAGCCCAGCAAAGCACACACATAGGCGGCCCACACTGTGAGGACAGCACCCTCCCACCCCCCCCGACAGTCACACACTCACCCCAGCAAAGCACACACACAGGCGGCCTCCACTCTGAGTTCAGCACCCCTCCCACCCCCAGACAGTCACACACTCACCCCAGCAAAGCACACACACAGGCGGCCTCCACTCTGAGTTCAGCACCCCTCCCACCCCCAGACAGTCACACACTCAGCCCAGCAATGCACACACATAGGCGGCCTCCACTCTGAGTTCAGCACCCCCCCCGACAGTCACACCATTACCCCAGCAAAGCACACACACACAGGCGGCCTCCACTCTGACGACAGCACCCCTCCCACCCCCCAGACAGTCACACACTCACCCGAGCAAAGCACACACACAAAGGCGGCCTACACTCTGTGGACAGCACCCTCCCACACCCCCCGACAGTCACACACTTAGCCCAGCAATGCAGACACACACACATAGGCGACCTACACTTAGCCCAGCAAAGGTCACCCATAGGCGGCCTTCGCTGACCCCCAGCAAAGCAGACCCACACATAGGCTGCCTACACTTAGCCCAGCAAAGCACACACATAGGCGGCCTCCTCTCTGACGACAGCACCCCTCCCACCCCCCCCAGAGAGTCACACACTCACCCCAGCGAAGCGCACACACACAGGCGGCCTCCACTCTGACGACAGCACCCCTCCCACCCCCAGACAGTCACACACTTAGCCCAGCAACGCACACACACACAGGCGGCCTACACTCTGTGGACAGCACCCCTCCCACCCCCAGACAGTCACACACTCACCCCAGCAAAGCACACACACACACAGGCGGCCTCCACTCTGAGTTCAGCACCCCTCCCACCCCCCAGACAGTCACACCATTACCCCAGCAAAGCACACACACACAGGCGGCCTACACTCTGTGGACAGCACCCCTCCCACCCCCCAGACAGTCACACCATTACCCCAGCAAAGCACACACACATAGGCGGCCTACACTCTGTGGACAGCACCCTCCCACACCCCCCGACAGTCACACACTTAGCCCAGCAATGCAGACACACACACATAGGCGACCTACACTTAGCCCAGCAAAGGTCACCCATAGGCGGCCTTCGCTGACCCCCAGCAAAGCAGACCCACACATAGGCTGCCTACACTTACCCCCAGCAATACACAAACACACATAGGCTGCCTACACTTAGCCCAGCAAAGCACACACATAGGCGGCCTCCACTCTGACGACAGCACCCCTCCCACCCCCCAGACAGTCACACACTTAGCCCAGCAAAGCACACACACATAGGCGGCCTGCACTCTGTGGACAGCACCCCTCCCACCCCCAGACAGTCACACACTTAGCCCAGCAAAGCACACACACACAGGCGGCCTACAGTCTGAGGACAGCACCCCTCCCACCCCCCGACAGTCACACACTCACCCCAGCAAAGCACACACACACAGGCGGCCTCCACTCTGAGTTCAGCACCCCTCCCACCCCCAGACAGTCACACACTTAGCCCAGCAATGCAGACACACACACATAGGCGACCTACACTTAGCCCAGCAAAGGTCACCCATAGGCGGCCTTCGCTGACCCCCAGCAAAGCAGACCCACACATAGGCTACCTACACTTACCCCCAGCAATACACAAACACACATAGGCTGCCTACACTTAGCCCAGCAAAGCACACACACATAGGCGGCCTCCACTCTGACGACAGCACCCCTCCCACCCCCAGACAGTCACACACTCACCCCAGCAAAGCACACACACACACAGGCGGCCTCCACTCTGAGTTCAGCACCCCTCCCACCCCCAGACAGTCACACACTTAGGCCATTAAAGCACACACATAGGCTACCTACACTTACCCCCAGCAATACACAAACACACATAGGCTGCCTACACTTAGCCCAGCAAAGCACACACATAGGCGGCCTCCACTCTGACGACAGCACCCCTCCCACCCCCCAGACAGTCACACACTTAGCCCAGCAAAGCACACACACACAGGCGGCCTCCACTCTGAGTTCAGCACCCCTCCCACCCCCAGACAGTCACACACTCAGCCCAGCAAAGCACACACACATAGGCGGCCCACACTGTGAGGACAGCACCCTCCCACCCCCCCGACAGTCACACCATTACCCCAGCAAAGCACACACACAGGCGGCCCACACTGTGAGTTCAGCACCCCTCCCACCCCCAGACAGTCACACACTTAGCCCAGCAACGCACACACACACAGGCGGCCTACACTCTGTGGACAGCACCCCTCCCACCCCCAGACAGTCACACACTTAGCCCAGCAAAGCACACACACATAGGCGGCCTACACTCTGTGGACAGCACCCCTCCCACCCCCAGACAGTCACACACTTAGCCCAGCAACGCACACACACACAGGCGGCCTACACTCTGTGGACAGCACCCCTCCCACCCCCCAGACAGTCACACACTTAGCCCAGCAACGCACACACACACAGGCGGCCTACAGTCTGAGGACAGCACCCTCCCACCCCCCAGACAGTCACACCATTACCCCAGCAAAGCACACACACAGGCGGCCCACACTGTGAGTTCAGCACCCCCCCCCGACAGTCACACACTTAGCCCAGCAATGCAGACACACACACATATGCGACCTACACTTAGCCCAGCAAAGGTCACCCATAGGCGGCCTTCGCTGACCCCCAGCAAAGCAGACCCACACATAGGCTGCCTACACTTAGCCCAGCAAAGCACACACATAGGCGGCCTCCACTCTGACGACAGCACCCCTCCCACCCCCCCCCAGACAGTCACACCATTACCCCAGCAGAGCACACACACGTAGGCGGCCTACACTCTGTGGACAGCACCCCTCCCACCCCCCAGACAGTCACACCATTACCCCAGCAAAGCACACACACACAGGCGGCCTACACTCTGTGGACAGCACCCCTCCCACCCCCCAGACAGTCACACACTTAGCCCAGCAACGCACACACACACAGGCGGCCTCCACTCTGAGTTCAGCACCCCTCCCACCCCCCAGACAGTCACACACTTAGCCCAGCAAAGCACACACACATAGGCGGCCTACACACTGTGGACAGCACCCCTCCCACCCCCCCCGACAGTCACACACTCACCCCAGCAAAGCACACACACAGGCGGCCTCCACTCTGAGTTCAGCACCCCTCCCACCCCCAGACAGTCACACACTCACCCCAGCAAAGCACACACACACAGGCGGCCTCCACTCTGACGACAGCACCCCTCCCACCCCCAGACAGTCACACACTTAGCCCAGCAACGCACACACACACTGGCGGCCTACAGTCTGAGGACAGCACCCCTCCCACCCCCCGACAGTCACACACTCACCCCAGCAAAGCACACACACACAGGCGGCCTCCACTCTGAGTTCAGCACCCCTCCCACCCCCAGACAGTCACACACTTAGGCCATTAAAGCACACACATAGGCTGCCTACACTTAGCCCAGCAAAGCACACACATAGGCGGCCTACACTCTGTGGACAGCACCCCTCCCACCCCCCGACAGTCACACACTCACCCCAGCAAAGCACACACACACAGGCGGCCTCCACTGTGAGTTCAGCACCCCCCCCGACAGTCACACACTTAGCCCAGCAATGCAGACACACACACATATGCGACCTACACTTAGCCCAGCAAAGGTCACCCATAGGCGGCCTTCGCTGACCCCCAGCAAAGCAGACCCACACATAGGCTGCCTACACTTAGCCCAGCAACGCACACACACACAGGCGGCCTCCACTCTGACGACAGCACCCCTCCCACCCCCAGACAGTCACACACTCACCCCAGCAAAGCACACACACACACAGGCGGCCTCCACTCTGACGACAGCACCCCTCCCACCCCCAGACAGTCACACACTTAGGCCATTAAAGCACACACATAGGCTACCTACACTTACCCCCAGCAATACACAAACACACATAGGCTGCCTACACTTAGCCCATTAAAGCACACACATAGGCGGCCTACACTGAGATGACAGCACCCCCCCCGACAGTCACACCATTACCCCAGCAAAGCACACACACACAGGCGGCCTCCACTCTGACGACAGCACCCCTCCCACCCCCCAGACAGTCACACACTCACCCGAGCAAAGCACACACACATAGGCGGCCTACACTCTGTGGACAGCACCCTCCCACACCCCCCGACAGTCACACACTTAGCCCAGCAATGCAGACACACACACATAGGCGACCTACACTTAGCCCAGCAAAGGTCACCCATAGGCGGCCTTCGCTGACCCCCAGCAAAGCAGACCCACACATAGGCTACCTACACTTACCCCCAGCAATACACAAACACACATAGGCTGCCTACACTTAGCCCAGCAAAGCACACACATAGGCGGCCTACACTCTGTGGACAGCACCCCTCCCATCCCCAGACAGTCACACACTCACCCCAGCAAAGCACACACACACAGGCGGCCTCCACTCTGAGTTCAGCACCCCTCCCACCCCCAGACAGTCACACACTCACCCCAGCAAAGCACACACACACAGGCGGCCTCCACTCTGAGTTCAGCACCCCTCCCACCCCCAGACAGTCACACACTTAGCCCAGCAAAGCACACACATAGGCGGCCTACACTGAGATGACAGCACCCCCCCCCCCGACAGTCACACCATTACCCCAGCAAAGCACACACACACAGGCGGCCTCCACTCTGACGACAGCACCCCTCCCACCCCCAGACAGTCACACACTTAGCCCAGCAACGCACACACACATAGGCGGCCTACACTCTGTGGACAGCACCCTCCCACACCCCCCGACAGTCACACACTTAGCCCAGCAATGCAGACACACACACATAGGCGACCTACACTTAGCCCAGCAAAGGTCACCCATAGGCGGCCTTCGCTGACCCCCAGCAAAGCAGACCCACACATAGGCTGCCTACACTTAGCCCAGCAAAGCACACACACATAGGCGGCCTCCACTCTGACGACAGCACCCCTCCCACCCCCCGACAGTCACACACTCACCCCAGCAAAGCACACACACAGGCGGCCTCCACTCTGAGTTCAGCACCCCTCCCACCCCCAGACAGTCACACACTTAGGCCATTAAAGCACACACATAGGCTACCTACACTTACCCCCAGCAATACACAAACACACATAGGCTGCCTACACTTAGCCCAGCAAAGCACACACATAGGCGGCCTCCACTCTGACGACAGCACCCCTCCCACCCCCAGACAGTCACACACTCACCCCAGCAAAGCACACACACAGGCGGCCTCCACTCTGACGACAGCACCCCTCCCACCCCCCAGACAGTCACACCATTACCCCAGCAAAGCACACACACAGGCGGCCTACACTGAGATGACAGCACCCCCCCCGACAGTCACACCATTACCCCAGCAAAGCACACACACACACAGGCGGCCTCCACTCTGACGACAGCACCCCTCCCACCCCCAGACAGTCACACACTTAGCCCAGCAAAGCACACACACAGGCGGCCTCCACTCTGAGTTCAGCACCCCTCCCACCCCCAGACAGTCACACACTTAGGCCATTAAAGCACACACATAGGCGGCCTACACTGAGATGACAGCACCCCCCCCCGACAGTCACACCATTACCCCAGCAAAGCACACACACACAGGCGGCCTCCACTCTGACGACAGCACCCCTCCCACCCCCAGACAATCACACACTCAGCCCAGCAAAGCACACACACATAGGCGGCCTACACTCTGTGGACAGCACCCCTCCCACCCCCAGACAGTCACACACTTAGCCCAGCAACGCACACACACACACAGGCGGCCTCCACTCTGACGACAGCACCCCTCCCACCCCCAGACAGTCACACACTCACCCCAGCAAAGCACACACACACAGGCGGCCTCCACTCTGACGACAGCACCCCTCCCACCCCCCAGACAGTCACACCATTACCCCAGCAAAGCAGACACACACACATAGGCGACCTACACTTAGCCCAGCAAAGGTCACCCATAGGCGGCCTTCGCTGACCCCCAGCAAAGCAGACCCACACATAGGCTGCCTACACTTAGCCCAGCAAAGCACACACATAGGCGGCCTCCACTCTGACGACAGCACCCCTCCCACCCCCCCAGAGAGTCACACACTCACCCCAGCGAAGCGCACACACACAGGCGGCCTCCACTCTGACGACAGCACCCCTCCCACCCCCCAGACAGTCACACCATTACCCCAGCAAAGCACACACACAGGCGGCCCACACTGTGAGTTCAGCACCCCCCCGACAGTCACACACTTGGCCCAGCAATGCAGACACACACACATAGGCGACCTACACTTAGCCCAGCAAAGGTCACCCATAGGCGGCCTTCGCTGACCCCCAGCAAAGCAGACCCACACATAGGCTGCCTACACTTAGCCCAGCAAAGCACACACACACAGGCGGCCTACACTCTGTGGACAGCACCCCTCCCACCCCCCAGACAGTCACACCATTACCCCAGCAAAGCACACACACACAGGCGGCCTACACTCTGTGGACAGCACCCCTCCCACTCCCCAGACAGTCA
>JAOPHQ010004129.1:0-20000 GCA_030340625.1 Merluccius polli | reverse complement strand
TGAGACAAGCATATGCTACTGGCAGGATCAACCAGGATGGCCGTAGACACCAACGCCCTCCGGGGAGGGGCTGTCAGTCGGGCCGCACATGCGAGCGCTCGCCACGGCCCCGATGCTGAGTCGGGGAACTGTGTGGTCCGCGCTGCATACGTGCGAGGCGGCGTCGCCGCTTTCGGAAGGTTCCCACGGTGGGGAGGACCAGCCGTCCGCGGCAGGACTGCACGACACTCATGTATCGGTGTGAAACACCAACTTTTTGCACCGGGCTTCGAGAAACACAATCGTACAAGCGGACCGTGGCCAATCGGGAGGAATATCCACATGATATACAAGGTTGAGCCCCGGGCGAGGGGAAAACCACTCCACAACCACGGCCCACTCTCGGGGGACCACTGGGACAGACGGGGCTACTCGGTCACTCACATTGTCTGCACAACCACCGAAAGGCGGGAGCACGTTGTGGACACACAGGGTGTGAGGCACCCTTCATCTGGAACTAAGCCACACGGGGGCCCTCACTGAGGTGTGCCGCTTAAACCATGTATCCGATCGGCGAGTTCCATGCTCTCCTTATAGAAGCATGTGTTCTTCATCCGACCCATACTAGCTGCGGGGTATGTCCGCCCAATGCGTATAGCTGGAGGGTACATGGAGGAGACAAGCCACGTAACTTGGGCCTGTAGCTTAAAACCTGCAGGTCCGCGTCCCATGGAGGGCCCGTGCCCATGGTGGACCGTTTCCGACCCATGGTGGTCCATTTCCGACCCATGGTGGACCGTTTCCGACCCATGGTGGTCCTTTTCCGACCCATGGTGGTCCGACCCATGGTGGTCTTTTTGGGACTCAGAAAAAATCCAATGTTTTGGTTCTTCCACAAACACACCGGGCCTTTGCACTACAGTAGCCCGACAAGGGCAGCCATGTCGGCCACACACTCTGGCTATTACCGCTGTTTTATTATCATCCACAATTATCATCCACACTTCCACACACACCGGGCCTTTGCACTACAGTAGCCCGAGAAGGGCAGCCCTGTCGGCCACACACTCTGGCTATTACCGCTGTTTTAAATACATCCAGGCCATCACCGGGCCTTCATAGTAATGTGTCCGAATAGAGCAGCCATGTCGGCCACGCACTCTGGCTATTACCGCTGTTTCAAATACATCCAACACATCCAGGCCATCACCGGGCCTTCATAGTAATGTGTCCGAATACAGCAGCCATGTCGGCCACGCACTCTGTCTATTACCGCTGTTTCAAATACATCCAACACATCCAGGCCATCAGCGGGCCTTCATAGTAATGTGTCCGAATAGAGCAGCCATGTCGGCCACGCACTCTGGCTATTACCGCTGTTTTCTATTCATCCAGGCCATCAGCGGGCCTTCATAGTAATGTGTCCGAATACAGCAGCCATGTCGGCCACGCACTCTGGCTATTACCGCTGTTTCAAATACATCCAACACATCCAGGCCATCACCGGGCCTTCATAGTAATGTGTCCGAATACAGCAGCCATGTCGGCCACGCACTCTGTCTATTACCGCTGTTTCAAATACATCCAACACATCCAGGCCATCACCGGGCCTTCATAGTAATGTGTCCGAATAGAGCAGCCATGTCGGCCACGCACTCTGGCTATTACCGCTGTTTCAAATACATCCAACACATCCAGGCCATCACCGGGCCTTCATAGTAATGTGTCCGAATACAGCAGCCATGTCGGCCACGCACTCTGGCTATTACCGCTGTTTCAAATACATCCAACACATCCAGGCCATCACCGGGCCTTCATAGTAATGTGTCCGAATACAGCAGCCATGTCGGCCACGCACTCTGTCTATTACCGCTGTTTCAAATACATCCAACACATCCAGGCCATCACCGGGCCTTCATAGTAATGTGTCCGAATAGAGCAGCCATGTCGGCCACGCACTCTGGCTATTACCGCTGTTTCAAATACATCCAACACATCCAGGCCATCACCGGGCCTTCATAGTAATGTGTCCGAATACAGCAGCCATGTCGGCCACGCACTCTGTCTATTACCGCTGTTTCAAATACATCCAACACATCCAGGCCATCACCGGGCCTTCATAGTAATGTGTCCGAATACAGCAGCCATGTCGGCCACGCACTCTGTCTATTACCGCTGTTTCAAATACATCCAACACATCCAGGCCATCACCGGGCCTTCATAGTAATGTGTCCGAATACAGCAGCCATGTCGGCCACGCACTCTGTCTATTACCGCTGTTTCAAATACATCCAACACATCCAGGCCATCAGCGGGCCTTCATAGTAATGTGTCCGAATACGAGCAGCCATGTCGGCCACGCACTCTGGCTATTACCGCTGTTTCAAATACATCCAACACATCCAGGCCATCAGCGGGCCATCATAGTAATGTGTCCGAATACAGCAGCCATGTCGGCCACGCCCTCTGGCTATTACCGCTGTTTTCTATTCATCCAGGCCATCAGCGGGCCTTCATAGTAATGTGTCCGAATACAGCAGCCATGTCGGCCACGCACTCTGGCTATTACCGCTGTTTCAAATACATCCAACACATCCAGGCCATCAGCGGGCCTTCATAGTAATGTGTCCGAATACAGCAGCCATGTCGGCCACGCACTCTGGCTATTACCGCTGTTTTCTATTCATCCAGGCCATCAGCGGGCCTTCATAGTAATGTGTCCGAATACAGCAGCCATGTCGGCCACGCCCTCTGGCTATTACCGCTGTTTTCTATTCATCCAGGCCATCAGCGGGCCTTCATAGTAATGTGTCCGAATACAGCAGCCATGTCGGCCACGCACTCTGGCTATTACCGCTGTTTCAAATACATCCAACACATCCAGGCCATCAGCGGGCCTTCATAGTAATGTGTCCGAATACAGCAGCCATGTCGGCCACGCACTCTGGCTATTACCGCTGTTTTCTATTCATCCAGGCCATCAGCGGGCCTTCATAGTAATGTGTCCGAATACAGCAGCCATGTCGGCCACGCCCTCTGGCTATTACCGCTGTTTTCTATTCATCCAGGCCATCACCGGGGCTTCATAGTAATGTGGCCGAATAGAGAAGCCATGTCGGCCACGCCCTCTGGCTATTACCGCTGTTTTCTATTCATCCAGGCCATCACCGGGGCTTCATAGTAATGTGGCCGAATAGAGAAGCCATGTCGGCCACGCCCTCTGGCTATTACCGCTGTTTTCTATTCATCCAGGCCATCACCGGGGCTTCATAGTAATGTGGCCGAATAGAGAAGCCATGTCGGCCACGCCCTCTGTCTATTACCGCTGTTTCAAATACATCCAACACATCCAGGCCATCAGCGGGCCTTCATAGTAATGTGTCCGAATACAGCAGCCATGTCGGCCACGCACTCTGTCTATTACCGCTGTTTCAAATACATCCAACACATCCAGGCCATCAGCGGGCCTTCATAGTAATGTGTCCGAATACAGCAGCCATGTCGGCCACGCACTCTGTCTATTACCGCTGTTTTCTATTCATCCAGGCCATCACCGGGGCTTCATAGTAATGTGGCCGAATAGAGAAGCCATGTCGGCCACGCACTCTGGCTATTACCGCTGTTTTCTATTCATCCAGGCCATCACCGGGGCTTCATAGTAATGTGGCCGAATACAGCAGCCATGTCGGCCACGCACTCTGGCTATTACCGCTGTTTTCTATTCATCCAGGCCATCAGCGGGCCTTCATAGTAATGTGTCCGAATACAGCAGCCATGTCGGCCACGCACTCTGTCTATTACCGCTGTTTCAAATACATCCAACACATCCAGGCCATCAGCGGGCCTTCATAGTAATGTGTCCGAATACAGCAGCCATGTCGGCCACGCACTCTGGCTATTACCGCTGTTTTCTATTCATCCAGGCCATCAGCGGGCCTTCATAGTAATGTGTCCGAATACAGCAGCCATGTCGGCCACGCACTCTGGCTATTACCGCTGTTTCAAATACATCCAACACATCCAGGCCATCACCGGGCCTTCATAGTAATGTGTCCGAGGACAGCAGCCCCCCCACGGACACACACGGCAGCTCTGACCGCTGTTTAAATCACTTCCGCACTCCCCCAGCGTCACCGGGGGTTCACAGTTAATGTGTCCGAGGAGAGCCCCGCCCACGGACACACACGGCAGCTCTGACCGCTGTTTTTATTTCAATCAGCACTTCCAGACCGTCACCGGGGCTTCAGAGTAATGTGTCCGAGTAGAGCAGCCCTCTCGGACTGAGTCGGCAGCTTGAACCGCTGCAGAGCGAGCGTCGCTCAATGGAGGACCCACACACGCTGCAAGCTATGTCCGGCCAATGCGTACCCTTAAAGGGGACATGGCGAATTAATGGAGAAAAAACTAGGGCCGCGGGGAAAAGTCCTTTGATGGCAACCCATGGTGGACCTACCCATGGTGGTCCTTTTCCGACCCATGGTGGTCCTTTTCCGACCCATGGTGGTCCGCTTCGCAAATGCAACCCATGGTGGTCCGCGCGCAAAAGCCACCCATGGTGGTCCGCTCGCAAATGCTACCCATGGTGGTCCGCTCGCAAATGCTACCCATGGTGGTCCTTTTCCGACCCATGGTGGTCCTTTTCGACCCGTTTTGGCCGCGTGTAAAAGCCCTTCCGTCTGTAACCCATGGTGGGCCGCCCGCAAATGCAACCCATGGTGGTCCGCTCGCAAATTGAACCCATGGTGGTCCGCTTAGCAAATGCAGCCTTTTCTTTAGCTTTTTTTCTTCTTTTGTTCTTTTTTATACTGTAATATATATGTATTTATATATATATACATATATATATATATATATATATATATATATATATATATATATATACATACACACACACACACACACACACACACACACACACACACACACACACACACACACACGTATTTTTTAAATAGTTTTATTGATTAAAAAAAAAAAAAGTACATATAGAAATAGCATTTGTATATTCATTTATACATGTATATAGATAAAATAGTATTTTTATCATTCCATTTGTGTCACCATCTAGTGTTCAGCTGTCATACTTTGTTAAGTCCTCCTTTATTCATTTGCTCACTTTATTTATTCACTTTACTCATGTTTTAATGTTGTTTATTGTATGTTGCTGGTGTTTTGAGGTTGTTTATTGAACTGATAGTATCTGTAACGTGTCCCTTGAGTGGCGTGCAAGGCACTTGTAAATAGAATGTATATGTACGTATTTTTCTAATTGTTTTATTGATAAAGAAAACATACGTACATATAGAAATAGTATTTGTATTTATTCATTTATACATGTATAAATAAAACAGTATTTTTATCATTCCATTTTTGGCACCATCTAGTGTTCAGCTGTCATACTTTGTTAAGTCCTCCTTTATTCATTTGCTCACTTTATTTATTCACTTTACTCATGTTTTAATGTTGTTTATTGTATGTTGCTGGTGTTTTGAGGTTGTTTATTGAACTGATTTGAACTGATACTATCTGTAAAGTGTCCCTTGAGTGGCGAGTGGCAAGGCACTTGTAAATACAATGTATTGGGACATTGTACCACCCCCCCCCCCGACAGTCACAACCCTACCCCAGCAAAGCACACACACATAGGCGGCCTACACTCTGTGGACAGCACCCTCCCACACCCCCCGACAGTCACACACTTAGCCCAGCAATGCAGACACACACACACATAGGCGACCTACACTTAGCCCAGCAAAGGTCACCCATAGGCGGCCTTCGCTGACCCCCAGCAAAGCAGACCCACACATAGGCTACCTACACTTACCCCCAGCAATACACAGACACACATAGGCTGCCTACACTTAGACCCAGCAATGCACACACACATGGGCGACCTACACTTACCCCAGCAAAGGTCAACCATAGGCGGCCTTCGCTGACCCCCAGCAAAGCAGACCCACACATAGGCTGCCTACACTTAGCCCAGCAAAGCACACACATAGGCGGCCTCCTCTCTGACGACAGCACCCCTCCCACCCCCCCAGAGAGTCACACACTCACCCCAGCGAAGCGCACACACACAGGCGGCCTCCACTCTGACGACAGCACCCCTCCCACCCCCCAGACAGTCACACCATTACCCCAGCAAAGCACACACACAGGCGGCCCACACTCTGAGTTCAGCACCCCCCCGACAGTCACACCATTACCCCAGCAAAGCACACACACACAGGCGGCCTCCACTCTGACGACAGCACCCCTCCCACCCCCAGACAGTCACACACTTAGCCCAGCAACGCACACACACATAGGCGGCCTACACTCTGTGGACAGCACCCTCCCACACCCCCCGACAGTCACACACTTAGCCCAGCAATGCAGACACACACACATAGGCGACCTACACTTAGCCCAGCAAAGGTCACCCATAGGCGGCCTTCGCTGACCCCCAGCAAAGCAGACCCACACATAGGCTGCCTACACTTAGCCCAGCAAAGCACACACATAGGCGGCCTCCACTCTGACGACAGCACCCCTCCCACCCCCCAGACAGTCACACACTTAGCCCAGCAAAGCACACACACATAGGCGGCCTCCACTCTGTGGACAGCACCCCTCCCACCCCCCAGACAGTCACACCATTACCCCAGCAAAGCACACACACACAGGCGGCCTCCACTCTGAGTTCAGCACCCCTCCCACCCCCAGACAGTCACACACTCACCCCAGCAAAGCACACACACACAGGCGGCCTCCACTCTGAGTTCAGCACCCCTCCCACCCCCAGACAGTCACACACTTAGGCCATTAAAGCACACACATAGGCGGCCTACACTGAGATGACAGCACCCCCCCCGACAGTCACTCCATTACCCCAGCAAAGCACACACACACAGGCGGCCTCCACTCTGAGTTCAGCACCCCTCCCACCCCCAGACAGTCACACACTTAGGCCATTAAAGCACACACATAGGCGGCCTACACTGAGATGACAGCACCCCCCCCCGACAGTCACTCCATTACCCAGCAAAGCACACACACACAGGCGGCCTCCACTCTGACGACAGCACCCCCCCCGACACTCACACCATTACCCCAGCAAAGCACACACACACAGGCGGCCTCCACTCTGACGACAGCACCCCTCCCACCCCCAGACAGTCACACACTCACCCCAGCAAAGCACACACACACAGGCGGCCTCCACTCTGACGACAGCACCCCCCCGACACTCACACCATTACCCCAGCAAAGCACACACACACAGGCGGCCTCCACTCTGACGACAGCACCCCTCCCACCCCCAGACAGTCACACACTCACCCCAGCAAAGCACACACACACAGGCGGCCTCCACTCTGACGACAGCACCCCTCCCACCCCCAGACAGTCACACACTCACCCCAGCAAAGCACACACACACAGGCGGCCTCCACTCTGACGACAGCACCCCTCCCACCCCCAGACAGTCACACACTCACCCCAGCAAAGCACACACACACAGGCGGCCTCCACTCTGAGTTCAGCACCCCTCCCACCCCCAGACAGTCACACCATTACCCCAGCAAACCACACACACACACAGGCGGCCTCCACTCTGAGTTCAGCACCCCTCCCACCCCCAGACAGTCACACACTCAGCCCAGCAAAGCACACACATAGGCGGCCCACACTGTGAGTTCAGCACCCCCCCGACAGTCACACACTTAGCCCAGCAATGCAGACACACACACATAGGCGACCTACACTTAGCCCAGCAAAGGTCACCCATAGGCGGCCTTCGCTGACCCCCAGCAAAGCAGACCCACACATAGGCTACCTACACTTACCCCCAGCAATACACAAACACACATAGGCTGCCTACACTTAGCCCAGCAAAGCACACACATAGGCGGCCTCCACTCTGACGACAGCACCCCTCCCACCCCCCCAGACAGTCACACACTTAGCCCAGCAACGCACACACACATAGGCGGCCTACACTCTGTGGACAGCACCCTCCCACACCCCCAGACAGTCACACACTTAGCCCAGCAAAGCACACACACATAGGGCGCCTCCACTCTGAGTTCAGCACCCCTCCCACCCCCAGACAGTCACACACTTAGGCCATTAAAGCACACACATAGGCTACCTACACTTACCCCCCAGCAATACACAAACACACATAGGCTGCCTACACTTAGCCCAGCAAAGCACACACACACAGGCGGCCTCCACTCTGAGTTCAGCACCCCTCCCACCCCCAGACAGTCACACACTTAGGCCATTAAAGCACACACATAGGCGGCCTACACTGAGATGACAGCACCCCCCCCGACAGTCACACCATTACCCCAGCAAAGCACACACACACAGGCGGCCTCCACTCTGACGACAGCACCCCTCCCACCCCCAGACAGTCACACACTTAGGCCATTAAAGCACACACATAGCTACCTACACTTACCCCCAGCAATGCACAAACACACATAGGCTGCCTACACTTAGCCCAGCAAAGCACACACATAGGCGGCCTACACTCTGTGGACAGCACCCCTCCCACCCCCAGACAGTCACACACTTAGCCCAGCAACGCACACACACACAGGCGGCCTACAGTCTGAGGACAGCACCCCTCCCACCCCTAGACAGTCACACACTCACCCCAGCAAAGCACACACACACAGGCGGCCTCCACTCTGAGTTCAGCACCCCTCCCACCCCCAGACAGTCACACACTTAGCCCAGCAATGCAGACACACACACATAGGCGACCTACACTTAGCCCAGCAAAGGTCACCCATAGGCGGCCTACGCTGACCCCCAGCAAAGCACACCCACACATAGGCTACCTACACTTACCCCCAGCAATGCACACACACACATAGGCTGCCTACACTTAGCCCAGCAAAGCACACACACAGGCGGCCCACACTGTGAGGACAGCACCCCCCCGACAGTCACACCATTACCCCAGCAGAGCACACACACAGGCGGCCTACACTCTGACGACAGCACCCCTCCCACCCCCCCAGACAGTCACACCATTACCCCAGCAAAGCACACACACACAGGCGGGCCTACACTCTGTGGACAGCACCCCTCCCACCCCCCAGACAGTCACACCATTAGCCCCAGCAAAGCACACACACACAGGCGGCCTACACTCTGTGGACAGCACCCCTCCCACCCCCCAGACAGTCACACACTTAGCCCAGCAACGCACACACACACAGGCGGCCTACAGTCTGAGGACAGCACCCTCCCACCCCCCAGACAGTCACACCATTACCCCAGCAAAGCACACACACAGGCGGCCCACACTGTGAGTTCAGCACCCCCCCCGACAGTCACACACTTAGCCCAGCAATGCAGACACACACACATATGCGACCTACACTTAGCCCAGCAAAGGTCACCCATAGGCGGCCTTCGCTGACCCCCAGCAAAGCAGACCCACACATAGGCTACCTACACTTACCCCCAGCAATGCACAAACACACATAGGCTGCCTACACTTAGCCCAGCAAAGCACACACATAGGCGGCCTCCACTCTGACGACAGCACCCCTCCCACCCCCAGACAGTCACACACTTAGGCCATTAAAGCACACACATAGGCGGCCCTACACTGAGATGACAGCACCCCCCCCGACAGTCACACCATTACCCCAGCAAAGCGCACACACACAGGCGGCCTCCACTCTGACGACAGCACCCCTCCCACCCCCCAGACAGTCACACCATTACCCCAGCAAAGCACACACATAGGCGGCCTACACTGAGATGACAGCACCCCCCCCCGACAGTCACACCATTACCCCAGCAAAGCACACACACACAGGCGGCCTCCACGTCTGACGACAGCACCCCTCCCACCCCCCGACAGTCACACACTTAGCCCAGCAAAGCACACACACATAGGCGGCCTCCACTCTGAGGTCAGCACCCCTCCCACCCCCAGACAGTCACACACTTAGCCCAGCAAAGCACACACACATAGGCGGCCTACACTCTGTGGACAGCACCCCTCCCACCCCCAGACAGTCACACACTTAGCCCAGCAACGCACACACACACATGCGGCCTACAGTCTGAGGACAGCACCCCTCCCACCCCCCGACAGTCACACACTCACCCCAGCAAAGCACACACACACAGGCGGCCTCCACTCTGAGTTCAGCACCCCCTCCCACCCCCAGACAGTCACACACTTAGCCCAGCAAAGCACACACACATAGGCGGCCTACACTCTGTGGACAGCACCCCTCCCACCCCCAGACAGTCACACACTTAGCCCAGCAACGCACACACACACAGGCGGCCTACAGTCTGAGGACAGCACCCCTCCCACCCCCAGACAGTCACACACTCACCCCAGCAAAGCACACACACACACAGGCGGCCTCCACTCTGAGTTCAGCACCCCTCCCACCCCCAGACAGTCACACACTTAGGCCATTAAAGCACACACACACAGGCGGCCTCCACTCTGAGTTCAGCACCCCTCCCACCCCCAGACAGTCACACACTTAGGCCATTAAAGCACACACATAGGCGGCCTACACTGAGATGACAGCACCCCCCCCCGACAGTCACACCATTACCCCAGCAAAGCACACACACACAGGCGGCCTCCACTCTGACGACAGCACCCCCTCCCACCCCCAGACAGTCACACACTCACCCCAGCAAAGCACACACATAGGCGGCCTACACTGAGATGACAGCACCCCCCCCCGACAGTCACACCATTACCCCAGCAAAGCACACACACACAGGCGGCCTACACTCTGTGGACAGCACCCTCCCACACCCCCCGACAGTCACACACTTAGCCCAGCAATGCAGACACACACACACATAGGCGACCTACACTTAGCCCAGCAAAGGTCACCCATAGGCGGCCTTCGCTGACCCCCAGCAAAGCAGACCCACACATAGGCTGCCTACACTTACCCCCAGCAATACACAAACACACATAGGCTGCCTACACTTAGCCCAGCAAAGCACACACACATAGGCGGCCTCCACTCTGACAACAGCACCCCTCCCACCCCCAGACAGTCACACACTTAGCCCAGCAACGCACACACACATAGGCGGCCTACACTCTGTGGACAGCACCCTCCCACACCCCCAGACAGTCACACACTTAGCCCAGCAACGCACACACACATAGGGCGGCCTACACTCTGTGGACAGCACCCTCCCACACCCCCAGACAGTCACACACTTAGCCCAGCAACGCACACACACATAGGCGGCCTACACTCTGTGGACAGCACCCTCCCACACCCCCAGACAGTCACACACTTAGCCCAGCAAAGCACACACACATAGGCGGCCTCCACTCTGAGTTCAGCACCCCTCCCACCCCCAGACAGTCACACACTTAGGCCATTAAAGCACACACATAGGCTACCTACACTTACCCCCAGCAATACACAAACACACATAGGCTGCCTACACTTAGCCCAGCAAAGCACACACACACAGGCGGCCTACACTGTGAGGACAGCACCCCCCCCGACAGTCACACACTTAGCCCAGCAAAGCACACACACACAGGCGGCCTACACTCTGAGGACAGCACCCTCCCACCCCCCAGACTCACCCCTGCAAAGCACACCCACAGGCGGCCCACACTATGAGGACAGCACCCTCCCACCCCCCAGACTCACCCCAGCAAAGCACACACATAGGCGGCCTACACTGAGATGACAGCACCCCCCCCGACAGTCACACACCATTACCCCAGCAAAGCACACACACACAGGCGGCCTCCACTCTGACGACAGCACCCCTCCCACCCCCCCAGACAGTCACACCCATTACCCCAGCAAAGCACACACACACAGGCGGCCTCCACTCTGAGTTCAGCACCCCTCCCACCCCCAGACAGTCACACACTTAGCCCAGCAAAGCACACACACATAGGCGGCCTACACTGTGAGGACAGCACCCTCCCACCCTCCCCCCGACTGTCACACACTCACCCCAGCAAAGCACACACACAGGCGGCCTCCACTCTGAGTTCAGCACCCCTCCCACACCCCCCGACAGTCACACACTTAGCCCAGCAATGCAGACACACACACATAGGGCGACCTACACTTAGCCCAGCAAAGGTCACCCATAGGCGGGCCTTCGCTGACCCCCAGCAAAGCAGACCCACACATAGGCTACCTACACTTACCCCCAGCAATACACAAACACACATAGGCTGCCTACACTTAGCCCAGCAAAGCACACACACGAAGGCGGCCTACACTCTTGTGGACAGGCACCCCTCCCACCCCCCAGGAACAGTCACACCATTACCCCAGCAAAGCACACACACACAGACGCCTCCCACTGCTGAGTTCAGCACCCCGCCCACCCCCAGACAGTCACACCATTCTACCCCAGCAAAGCAACACACACATAGGCGGCCCACACTGTGAGGACAGCACCCTCCCACCCCCCCGACTGTCACACACTCACCCCCAGCAAAGCACACACACAGGCGGCCTCCACTCTGAGTTCAGCACCCCTCCCACCCCCAGACAGTCACACACTCACCCCAGCAAAGCACACACACAGGCGGCCTCCACTCTGAGTTCAGCACCCCTCCCACCCCCAGACAGTCACACACTCAGCCCAGCAATGCACACACATAGGCGGCCTCCACTCTGAGTTCAGCACCCCCCCCCGACAGTCACACCATTACCCCAGCAAAGCACACACACACAGGCGGCCTCCACTCTGACGACAGCACCCCTCCCACCCCCCAGACAGTCACACACTCACCCGAGCAAAGCACACACACAAAGGCGGCCTACACTCTGTGGACAGCACCCTCCCACACCCCCCGACAGTCACACACTTAGCCCAGCAATGCAGACACACACACATAGGCGACCTACACTTAGCCCAGCAAAGGTCACCCATAGGCGGCCTTCGCTGACCCCCAGCAAAGCAGACCCACACATAGGCTGCCTACACTTAGCCCAGCAAAGCACACACATAGGCGGCCTCCTCTCTGACGACAGCACCCCCTCCCACCCCCCCAGAGAGTCACACACTCACCCCAGCGAAGCGCACACACACAGGCGGCCTCCACTCTGACGACAGCACCCCCTCCCACCCCCAGACAGTCACACACTTAGCCCAGCAACGCACACACACACAGGCGGCCTACACTCTGTGGACAGCACCCCTCCCACCCCCAGACAGTCACACACTCACCCCAGCAAAGCACACACACACACAGGCGGCCTCCACTCTGAGTTCAGCACCCCTCCCACCCCCCAGACAGTCACACCATTACCCCAGCAAAGCACACACACACAGGCGGCCTACACTCTGTGGACAGCACCCCTCCCACCCCCCAGACAGTCACACCATTACCCAGCAAAGCACACACACATAGGCGGCCTACACTCTGTGGACAGCACCCTCCCACACCCCCCGACAGTCACACACTTAGCCCAGCAATGCAGACACACACACATAGGCGACCTACACTTAGCCCAGCAAAGGTCACCCATAGGCGGCCTTCGCTGACCCCCAGCAAAGCAGACCCACACATAGGCTGCCTACACTTACCCCCAGCAATACACAAACACACATAGGCTGCCTACACTTAGCCCAGCAAAGCACACACATAGGCGGCCTCCACTCTGACGACAGCACCCCTCCCACCCCCAGACAGTCACACACTTAGCCCAGCAAAGCACACACACATAGGCGGCCTACACTCTGTGGACAGCACCCCTCCCACCCCCAGACAGTCACACACTTAGCCCAGCAACGCACACACACACAGGCGGCCTACAGTCTGAGGACAGCACCCCTCCCACCCCCCGACAGTCACACACTCACCCCAGCAAAGCACACACACACAGGCGGCCTCCACTCTGAGTTCAGCACCCCTCCCACCCCCAGACAGTCACACACTTAGCCCAGCAATGCAGACACACACACATAGGCGACCTACACTTAGCCCAGCAAAGGTCACCCATAGGCGGGCCTTCGCTGACCCCCCAGCAAAGCAGACCCACACATAGGCTACCTACACTTACCCCCAGCAATACACAAACACACATAGGCTGCCTACACTTAGCCCAGCAAAGCACACACACATAGGCGGCCTCCACTCTGACGACAGCACCCCTCCCACCCCCAGACAGTCACACACTCACCCCAGCAAAGCACACACACACACAGGCGGCCTCCACTCTGGAGTTCAGCACCCCTCCCACCCCCAGACAGTCACACACTTAGGCCATTAAAGCACACACATAGGCTACCTACACTTACCCCCAGCAATACACAAACACACATAGCTGCCTACACTTAGCCCAGCAAAGCACACACATAGGCGGCCTCCACTCTGACGACAGCACCCCTCCCACCCCCCAGACAGTCACACACTTAGCCCAGCAAAGCAACACACACACAGGCGGCCTCCACTCTGAGTTCAGCACCCCTCCCACCCCCAGACAGTCACACACTCAGCCCAGCAAAGCACACACACATAGGGCGGCCCACACTGTGAGGACAGCACCCTCCCACCCCCCCCGACAGTCACACCATTACCCCAGCAAAGCACACACACAGGCGGCCCACACTGTGAGTTCAGCACCCCTCCCACCCCCAGACAGTCACACACTTAGCCCAGCAACGCACACACACACAGGCGGCCTACACTCTGTGGACAGCACCCCTCCCACCCCCAGACAGTCACACACTTAGCCCAGCAAAGCACACACACATAGGCGGCCTACACTCTGTGGACAGCACCCCTCCCACCCCCAGACAGTCACACACTTAGCCCAGCAACGCACACACACACAGGCGGCCTACACTCTGTGGACAGCACCCCTCCCACCCCCCAGACAGTCACACACTTAGCCCAGCAACGCACACACACACAGGCGGCCTACAGTCTGAGGACAGCACCCTCCCACCCCCCCAGACAGTCACACCATTACCCCAGCAAAGCACACACACAGGCGGCCCACACTGTGAGTTCAGCACCCCCCCCGACAGTCACACACTTAGCCCAGCAATGCAGACACACACACATATGCGACCTACACTTAGCCCAGCAAAGGTCACCCATAGGCGGCCTTCGCTGACCCCCCAGCAAAGCAGACCCACACATAGGCTGCCTACACTTAGCCCAGCAAAGCACACACATAGGCGGCCTCCACTCTGACGACAGCACCCCTCCCACCCCCCCCAGACAGTCACACCATTACCCCAGCAGAGCACACACACGTAGGCGGCCTACACTCTGTGGACAGCACCCCTCCCACCCCCCAGACAGTCACACCATTAACCCCAGCAAAGCACACACACACAGGCGGCCTACACTCTGTGGACAGCACCCCTCCCACCCCCCAGACAGTCACACACTTAGCCCAGCAACGCACACACACACAGGCGGCCCTCCACTCTGAGTTCAGCACCCCTCCCACCCCCCCAGACAGTCACACACTTAGCCCAGCAAAGCACACACACATAGGCGGCCTACACACTGTGGACAGCACCCCTCCCACCCCCCCCGACAGTCACACACTCACCCCAGCAAAAGCACACACACAGGCGGCCTCCACTCTGAGTTCAGCACCCCTCCCACCCCCAGACAGTCACACACTCACCCCAGCAAAGCACACACACACAGGCGGCCTCCACTCTGACGACAGCACCCCTCCCACCCCCAGACAGTCACACACTTAGCCCAGCAACGCACACACACACTGGCGGCCTACAGTCTAGGACAGCACCCCTCCCACCCCCCCCGACAGTCACACACTCACCCCTGCAAAGCACACACACACAGGCGGGCCTCCACTCTGAGTTCAGCACCCCTCCCACCCCCCAGACAGTCACACCCTTAGGCCATTAAAGCACACACATAGGCTGCCTACACTTAGCCCAGCAAAGCCACCACATAGGCGGCCTACACTCTGTGGACAGCACCCCCTCCCACCCCACGACAGTCACACACTCATCACCGCAGACCAAAGCACACACCACACAGGCCGGCCCTCCACTGTGAGTTCAGGGCATACCCCCCCGACAGTCACACACTTAGCCCAGCAATGGCCAACACACACCACCAGATGCGACCTACACGTTAGCCCCAGCAACAAGGGGGGTCTCCCATAGGCCGGCCTTCTGCTGACACCCACAGCAAAGCAGTACCCACACAATAGGCTGCCTACACTGTAGCCCACGCAACGCACACACACACCAGCAGGCGGCCTCCCACTCTGACGACAGCACCCCCATCCCACCCCCCAGACAGTGCACTACACTCACTCCCAGCAAAGCACACTCACACACCAAGGCGCCTCCACTCGGACGACAGCACCCCCTCCCACCCCCAGACAGTCTCACATCTTAGCAGGCCATTAAAAGGCACACACATAGGCTACCTACACTTACCCACACAATACAGACAAACACACATAGGCCTGCCTACATCTTAGCCCAGTAATGCACACACATAGGCGTCCTACACTGAGATGACAGCACCCCCCCCGACAGTCACCACCATTACCCCAGCAAAGCACACACACACAGGCGGCCTCCACTCTGACGACAGCACCCCTCCCACCCCCCAGACAGTCACACACTCACCCGAGCAAAGCACACACACATAGGCGGGCCTACACTCTGTGGACAGCACCCTCCCACACCCCCCGACAGTCACACACTTAGCCCAGCAATGCAGACACACACACCATAGGCGACCTACACTTAGCCCAGCAAAAGGTCACCCATAGGCGCCTTCGCTGACCCCCAGCAAAGCAGACCCACACATAGGCTACCTACACTTACCCCCAGCAATACTCAAACACACATAGGCTGCCTACACTTAGCCCAGCAAAGCACACACATAGGGCGGCCTACACTCTGTGGACAGCACCCCTCCCATCCCCCAGACAGTCACACACTCACCCCAGCAAAGCACACACACACAGGCGGCCTCCACTCGTGAGGTTCAGCACCCCTCCCACCCCCAGACAGTCACACACTCACCCCAGCAAAGCACACACACACAGGCGGCCTCCACTCTGAGTTCAGCACCCCTCCCACCCCCAGACAGTCACACACTTAGACCAGCAAAGCACACACATAGGCGGCCTACACTGAGATGACAGCACCCCCCCCCCGACAGTCACACCATTACCCCAGCAAAGCACACACACACAGGCGGCCTCCACTCTGACGACAGCACCCCTCCCACCCCCAGACAGTCACACACTTAGCCCAGCAACGCACACACACATAGGCGGCCTACACTCTGTGGACAGCACCCTCCCACACCCCCCGACAGTCACACACTTAGCCCAGCAATGCAGACACACACACATAGGCGACCTACACTTAGCCCAGCAAAGGTCACCCATAGGCGGCCTTCGCTGACCCCCACAGCAAAGCAGACCCACCATAGGCTGCCTACACTTAGCCCAGCAAAGCACACACACATAGGCGGCCTCCACTCTGACGACAGCACCCCCCCACCCCCCGACAGTCACACACTCACCCCAGCAAAGCACACACACACAGGGCGGCCTCCACTCTGAGTTTCAGCACCCCTCCCCACCCCCCAGACAGTCCACAACACTCACCCCAGCAAAGCTAACACACCCAGGCGGCCATCCACTCTGAGGTTCATCACCCCCTCACCACCCCCCAGACTGTCACCACACTTACTCCCAGCAAAGCCACACACACATAGGCGGCCTACATCTCTGGTGGACAGCCCCACCCTCCCACACCCCCGACAGTCACACACTTAAGCCCAGCAATGCAGCCACACACACACATAGGCGACCTACACTTAGCCCAGCAAAGGTCACCCACTAGGCCCGGCCTTTCGCTGACCCCAAGCAAAGCGAGACCCACACATAGGCTCACCTACACTTACCCCCCAGCAATACACAAACCACACATAGGCTGCCCTACACTTAGCCCAGCCACCAAAGGCACGACACCATAGGGCGGCCTCCACTCTGTGGAACAGCACCCCCTCCCACCCCCAGACAGTCACACACTTAGGCCATTAAAGCACACACATAGGCGGCCTACACTGAGATGACAGCACCCCCCCCCGACAGTCACACCATTACCCCAGCAAAGCACACACACACAGCGGCCTCCACTCTGACGACAGCACCCCTCCCACCCCCAGACAATCACACACTCAGCCCAGCAAAGCACACACACATAGGCGGCCTACACTCTGTGGACAGCACCCCCCCACCCCCAGACAGTCACACACTTAGCCCAGCAACGCACACACACACACAGGCGGCCTCCACTCTGACGACAGCACCCCTCCCACCCCCAGACAGTCACACACTCACCCCAGCAAAGCACACACACACAGGCGGCCTCCACTCTGACGACAGCACCCCTCCCACCCCCCAGACAGTCACACCATTACCCCAGCAAAGCAGACACACACACATAGGCGACCTACACTTAGCCCAGCAAAGGTCACCCATAGGCGGCCTTCGCTGACCCCCAGCAAAGCAGACCCACACATAGGCTGCCTACACTTAGCCCAGCAAAGCACACACATAGGCGGCCTCCACTCTGACGACAGCACCCCTCCCACCCCCCCAGAGAGTCACACACTCACCCCAGCGAAGCGCACACACACAGGCGGCCTCCACTCTGACGACAGCACCCCTCCCACCCCCCAGACAGTCACACCATTACCCCAGCAAAGCACACACACAGGCGGCCCACACTGTGAGTTCAGCACCCCCCCGACAGTCACACACTTGGCCCAGCAATGCAGACACACACACATAGGCGACCTACACTTAGCCCAGCAAAGGTCACCCATAGGCGGCCTTCGCTGACCCCCAGCAAAGCAGACCCACACATAGGCTGCCTACACTTAGCCCAGCAAAGCACACACACACAGGCGGCCTACACTCTGTGGACAGCACCCCTCCCACCCCCCAACAGTCACACCCATTACCCAGCAAAGCACACACACACAGGCGGCCTACACTCTGTGGACAGCACCCCTCCCACTCCCCAGACAGTCACACCATTACCCCAGCAAAGCACACACACACAGGCGGCCTACACTCTGTGGACAGCACCCCTCCCACCCCCCCGACAGTCACACCATTACCCCAGCAAAGCACACACACACAGGCGGCCTCCACTCTGAGTTCAGCACCCCTCCCACCCCCCAGACAGTCACACACTTAGCCCAGCAAAGCACACACACATAGGCGGCCTACACTCTGTGGACAGCACCCCTCCCACCCCCCAGACAGTCACACCATTACCCCAGCAAAGCACACACACACAGGCGGCCCATCCACCTGAGTTCAGCACCCCTCCCACCCCCAGACAGTCACACACTTAGCCCAGCAAAGCACACACACATAGGCGGCCTACACTCTGTGGACAGCACCCCTCCCACCCCCAGACAGTCACACACTTAGCCCAGCAACGCACACACACACAGGCGGCCTACAGTCTGAGGACAGCACCCCCACCCCCAGACAGTCACACACTCACCCCAGCAAAGCACACACACACAGGCGGCCTCCACTCTGATTCAGCCACCCTCCCACCCCCAGACAGTCACACACTTAGCCCAGCAATGCAGACACACACACATAGGCGACCTACACTTAGCCCAGCAAAGGTCACCCATAGGCGCCTTCGCTGACCCCCAGCAAAGCAGACCCACACATAGGCTACCTACACTTACCCCCAGCAATACACAAACACACATAGGCTGCCTACACTTAGCCCAGCAAAGCACACACATAGGGGCCTCCCACACTCTGATTCCACCCCCCCGACAGACACACCACCCCAGCAAAGCACACACACACAGCGGCCTACCACTCTGACAGCACCCCCCACCCCAGACAGTCACACACTTACCCCAGCAACCACACACACACAGCGGCCTCCACTCTGAGGACAGCACCCCCCCACCCCCCAGACAGTCCACACATTAGACCGCAAAGCACACACACAGGCGGCCCACACTGTGAGTT
>JAOPHQ010004128.1:0-57279 GCA_030340625.1 Merluccius polli | reverse complement strand
GGCCTGGTAGTGATGTCACTGCCCGTCGCCCTGAGGTGAAATTCCTCGACACAAGGATAGTGCTGTAATATTGGTGATCATAACATGTACAATCCATGCAAACTTAAAACACATCTTGTACTATATCCAATGAGAAGCACTTATACATATAATAAAGCAATTTATTTGTGGCTTTGCAATCTCTCTGTGCGCGTGTGCGTGTGCATTGCAGGCTTAATAAACGAGGCCATTTCACGGTCCACAGTCTTCATTTCCTGCTCCCTAAGAGCTGCACTTCGTTACACTATTGGTTAAATGACCACTCGGAAGCACAAGCAGGAAGTGCAGTCTACTCCTCAGTCAGGAGATGAGCTCCTGGCATCAGCTCAGCAGTGTATGTGTGAATCATGTGAATGTTGTGTGGAGGGGTGGCCAGTTGTCTCACAATGAACTGCAGTATTTCTGACAAAGATAAGAGGGCAAACACTTTTTTTTGTTAAGAACATTTGAATCATTTATTTAAAACATCCATTTTTACTTCCAGAGTCGTCTCTTGAAAAGAATGAGGACGATGACGATGTACATTAGAAACTGAAAACCGTTGACGAAAGCGAGCGAGCAGATGGGAGCGAAGCAGAGCAGCAGTGAGCAACATGGTGGCTTCCTTCCTCCCGTCTCTTGCGACGTCATCGTCTTTACAACATGAATCCTCTAAGAGTCGTCACTGACTTAGAAACAGTGACGTCAAACAAACAAAAAAATCTCTTGGTGAGATTTACTTTAGCGCTTAATGTAGCAATATTGTCGTTTTTAAATCCATCGTTTGTATTTTTGAGTGTAAAAAATCGTTATGCCCTTTTTTTTAAATGCGTGAAAGAAACAGAACGTTTTTCTGCATGCTGGATTGGTCATTGCCTGAAGCTCGGATCGATACATACGACATTGCTACACGTTATAGTCTATCCTACAAAAACTCGTCTCTTGCGTTGACAAATGCACCTCACCTTATGCACACACACACACACACACACGTCCCACAATCCACAACGTCCTCAAGTCATATATGTATTTTTCACAACACGGCAGGTCTTCGTGAACCTCGACTACATAACCCAACTCTGTTCACAGATTTTGCAATTCCTTGAGAAGTGTGTGGTCACAGGGGGCAATAAGTTTATAAAAGATTCATTCCCCTTGTCAAGTCATATTTTCGCCCCCTTCCATTGGCAGGTATACCATGCTATGTATAAAAGCAGGACCCAGGGAGCGGGCCTACGTAGTTGCTGAATGCTAAAGTGGTGGTTAGAGGCGAGGGGGTTAAAGTGATAAACGTCACATTTTTTGTTTTGTTTTTTACAAAAGTGTCAGCGCAGAGCTTCAAACCCGCCTTCCCCTCACACAGACAAACAATTATTAAAGTATAAACTAGACCCGAGGGGCCGAAGTTTAGAGGTAAGAGTTAAACAAGACAAAAAAAAACAGAAAACACCATCTGGTAGCTTCGCAAGCCGTTTTGGCAGGACCCCTGCATGGTCTACACCTTTCTCACTTCCTAAAGGGGTGGGATCAAGGTAAGAATGGCGGCAAACTGTAACCTTCAGACGTAGGAAATTCAGTAGTTCTGCAGCTGTGTTTCCCACCGGCGCGTTTGACACGCTTTCCCCCTTCGCAATAGTTTGTAGGCCTATATACTAGTTATTTTTTTTACACAGTCTGTACATCGGTTTAATGTACATGATATATATATATTTATATATTTATATGTGTGTAGTAGTGGTGGTAAGGGGGTGTGTACGTGTTTTGTGAGAGAGGGCAAGGATGAAGGAACAAGCGATGGTTCAAATACTCATTCAACATTTGCCACTCAAAATGCAGTGACATTTGCAGCTGAATAGTATTCGTACCAGACGTGTGTGTGTGTGTGGTGTGTGTGTGTGTGGGTGTGTGGTGTGTGTGTGTGTGGTTGTGTGTGTGTGTGTGTGTGTGTGTGTGTTGTGTGGTTTGTGCGCGCTGCCGCGCGAATGCACACTTGAAAGAGAAAAAAAAAGAAGAAATAATTCAAAACAAATTGCACATTCATCCCTTTGTGTGAAGAAGATTCGACAAACATGGCGTCTATACAGGCCGAACACTCACACACACCCCACATGTACGTCAAAGGGCCACATCTCACGTGTACGCGGTGAATAAACATGTCATTTTGAACAAAAAAAATTCTAAATGTATATCCACACAAACACCTTTTTACTAGATAGGTGGACAAATGGAGAGCGGATTGGCGGGAGCAATAATACTTTTCAAAAGGCATTTAAAAGACAAATCAAATAAATATAAATAAATTACTTTCAAGAGCACAGGTTAAAAACAAACAAAAAAAACGCCCCCGAAAAAAGTAGACCACCACAGACAGGCTGTTGTGAGGCAGGTGTGTCTGTAAACAATAACGGACGGATAGACGGCTTCTCTGAAACGGCGCGTCGGACAAAAACCCAACAGGACGGAAACATCGTAATTCAGTCTTGGAGAGGATTGGGGGGGGGGGTAAATACTAGTGTGTGTGTGTGTGTGTGTGTGTGTGTGGACATCATTAACTCCTTCGTAGCTCCTTATTAGCAGTGCTGCTGTACTTCTGCCCTTCTCCATATTGTATTGATGTTTGGGGTTATGTGTGTGTGGCAGAAGCTTTATTTGGCAGCCCCAAATAGATGGTGTGTGTGTGTGTGTGTGTGTGTGTGTGTGTGTGTGTGTGTGTGTGTGTGTGTGTGTGTGTGTGTGTGTGTGTGTGTGTGTGTGTGTGTGGTGGCCAGGACATTGCCACAGCACCTTCATACTTGGGTTTGGAGCTGAAGAGACCGAGCCGAGAGGGCCTCCCCCCCCTCTTCCCCTGAGCCCACCATACATCACTCCCCCTTCTCTCCTGGCTCTCGTCTCAGCCACAGGAAACTCAGGCCCAGCTCAGTTCACACTGGTTTGCAGTTTGTATTTGTTTTCTTCCTGCGTGGGTTAAAAAAATGTGGTCAAAAGCACACCGGTGTTTTGTTGAAGAAGGCAGGTGCGTTTGGTGGTCCGGACAGCTGTGTGTGTGTGTGTGTGTGTGTGTGTGTGTGTGTGTGTGTGTGTGTGTGTGTGTGTGTGTGTGTGTGTGTGTGTGTATTAATGAGACCGTGGGGCATGCGGATGTGTGTGTGTGTGTGTGTGTTTTGCACACCGTGTGCAATAAAAAGGAAGGTATTGAGGTGTACAACAAATAGAAACAAATGAGTAAAAGGCAAATGTTTCTTTTTACCCCAAGGTCATAGTAAGTGATGTTGTAGCATGTTGTATTTTTTATATCGTGACATCCCTGCCTATTCCTGCCAATAATATAAATGCAAGTGTGTGTGTGTGTTATTCTTTATCCTATGATGACGTATTGTTACAAACATACGCACACATATGTGTGCACCACAATGTCCCTGTACTAGGGGGGTTAGCATGGGGCCGGCATCAGGTAGCACAGGTTAACAAGTGTTTGTTGTGTATACGCTGTCGGGGGGGGGGGGGGGGGGGGGGGCTATAGTATCCCATCCATAAAGCTGGTGTCCAGCCGCTGGATGAGCACGCGGATGAAGGACATCTCCTTGCGCGTGTTCTCGAAGATGACACGCGGGTCATCCGACTGGCAGCGCAGGCAGTTAGGCGCCATCACCATGGCCAGGTTGTTGGACGTCCATCTTGGTATAGGAAACGTTGGCCGACTGGGCGAACACCTGGTGCGGGGAAACAAACAGGAACACACACAAATGTTAAGACCACTTCGTCCTTTTTTTTTTTGTTTGTTTGTTGTGGAATCCATTTTAAATTGATTTTGGTTCCAAGTCATTTTCAGTTTGGTACAGAATGTATATTTATAGTAACCAAGCAGCCCTCAAAATTAGACTGGGCCAGCACCCAACACAGGTTTTCTTGCCAAACATGCCCTTTCTTGTTTCCATTTTGTTGAAATTTCCAAATATCATCACATCACCGAAAGAAACTGCACTAAACTGTTCAACCCGAAATGATTCCCTCTCCCTGGATTGTAAGTGTTTGGTTACTCTTTCACATTGTATATTGTATTCAGTACATTTTAGTTTGTCGTTTCTTTATTTAGCATCTATTTACAGTTGTGTTTTGTATTTGTGCATTTTATACTTTATCACCAACCAAACCAAACCTTATATGTGCAAACTTCTATCTTTGCATAAACATAAAATGTTTCCGATTTCTGATTAAGCAATAAGGTTTCACAAAAGATTTCACAAAATAAACACAGCAACATAAAATTAAATCATTTATTGAAAACAAATCATTCTTCCGCCAAGCAATATCTCAAGACAGCAAAATGGTTGCCAAGCAACAAAGGCTAGCATACAAGCTAATCAGGCTTTAAAGATTGGCGGTGCATTAATACTAAATATGACGGCTTCAAGCCAATCAGAATCAAGGACTGGAACTATCCGTTTTATAATTGTCTTTATAAAACAGATAGTTCCAGTCCTTTATTCTGATTGGCTCAAAGGCCGTTACTCTTTACTCTATAAACACACACCACACGTTTTTTCAATAAATAATCGCATTTTATGTCGCTGTGTGTTTATTTAGTGAAATCTTACTAGGTAGTCTATACTCCATTTTAGTAACGGTTTTAGCTAGGGGGGGTTGTTGGCCACTCAACTTCACGTCGTGCCCACAACCCCCTCGCCGCTCTAAATTCGCCTCTTGTGGCTTATTGCTTGATTAAACGGCACAACTATGCATGCGTTACCTGTAGGAAGCGGATGAGATAGCAGAGCACCAGCTTGTTGATGTGCGGCAGGCCCAGCACCACGTTAACGGCCGCCTCGGGGTCGTCATAGTGAGTGATGCAGTCCTCGTAGAACTCATGGGGGATCAGGGGGCTCCTCCAGCTCACGGTACCACAGCTTCAACAGAGACGCTGCAGAGACACAGAGAGACAGAGACAGAGACAGAGAGAGAGAGAGAGACAGAGACACAGAGACATGCCAATAAATGTTATCATTTGAATTTGAGAGACAGACGAAAAGCGGTGAGCAGTTACACAACATAGTTGTGATACATTGGGATTCGCAATAAGGACAAAACACTATAACATTAACAATAATCAAAGAATAATCCTCAAATAATCCCACGACAAAGCAAATCCAACGACACTGGCTTTCTGATGTGCTTGTGATGTCCAGAGAGTTCGGTACCCAGGGATATGGGGGTCCTCCAGGCCTGTGGGGATCTTCCATTGGTCCACCTGCAGCTTGAGGGCGTTCACCTCGTCAATGTCCCCTGGGACCCTGAGGAAGACACACAGCTTGGGTTTAGGGGTGGGAATCACAGAGGCCCCACAATACGATATTATCACCATACTTAAGTCACGATACGATATTATCACGATACATAAGTCACGATACGATATTATCACCATACTTAAGTCACAATACGATATTATCACGATACATAAGTCACGATACGATATTATCACCATACTTAGGTCACGCTCTGTCAACATCTGTTATATCTAATACGTTCTCATCTCACTTGAGACCTCTGACCTCACCAGAAAAAAAAACTCAACATCAAGCAACATCTAGTTGACTGAAAAGGCAATTGATTTTATTATTTTAGTACCAAAAAGTTTAATTTGTATTTGCAATAAAAGATCGATACTTGGCGTCCGTGTATCGATAAAATATTGCCACGCAAGAGATTATCAATACTCTGCTGTTTCGATTTTTCCTCCACCACCCCTAGTTGGGTGGAGAATGTGCAGCCTCCTCTGTACAACAGGCCTGTATAGATTAGATACACTTAAATACCCCCCACACTTAAAATGCTCCCCCCCAAGCAACATGCGCTCTCCCAGCGGACGGCCGGCCCCGAGGGGAGCGTACCTGAAGATGCCCTCCGTCTGGTCCCCGTTGAGGCCCAGCACCTCCTCAGAGAGCCGCGTCTGGACCCAGGGCAGCTGGCGCTCGGGGGGGTAGCGCTCCGTCTGCAGCACCATCACCTCCTCCAGCGACGAGCCGAACATGGAGGGGCTGAAGATGGCGTTCTGCGCGTGCTTGATCTCCTCCAGACATGGCTTCTGCACACCCTGCAGGACGCCGTCGCAGACGAGACGTGTTGCGTAGCTGTACTCAATAATGTGCAACCCTAACCCTAACCCTGTGCAATCATTCTACTGTACAATAGTCTGGTGTACTCTGGCACTGAATGCATTTGGACGGTACATTTCAACTAATATTGTTATTTATACTACTCATTTTAACACATTTAGAGATCATTATTATGTATATTGTTGTTATATATTGTATGGTGATTGTAGTATAATACACATATTTTTACATACTTATTCTTTTCTCATAAGTTTTCTATGCTTATATACATATTTCCATTCTAGAATGGGAGCAACTGTAACATGACCCCAATTTCCCCCTCGGGATCCATAAAGTATTTCTGATTCAGTGATACAATTTTTATACAGCAGTCCCCAGGAGACATGGGGGCTGAATTGGTCCGGTTTTCATGTATTTGTTTGACTACTGGCCGTTGCTATGGAGCCAAATTCCTGATTGGTTTTGGGAGTCCATCTTTGTTGTCAATCACATGCATGCACACAGCGTTATCATAGCCCTCTACTACAGGTGTGTGAGAAACACAGGGAGGGAGGGAAGGAGCAGAGAGGCTCTTCTGCTCACTCTCTTTGCAACTCTCAAATATTCCCGGCTACCAGCAGCTTTAACAAGGTGCTGCAGGTAAGATTAAGGAGCCATTATTGGAGTGTAATTTGTTAGAAATGGCATAGCCATCTGTCCGCTATTAGTGAGTGAAATGCGCTGTGAGAATTGACTTTGCCTGCCTCTGTATGAGACGATTTAGATTTAAGACGTCTGATTTATGACCAATCAGTGCATCTCTTCCCTGATTGGTTCAGGAATCCATCTTGCCTGTCAATCACAGGTGCATGAAATGCAATATTTCTCAATGGTGGAAAAACGTAGGGAGGGAGGGAGCAGAGATGGAGGGGATGTTTTTTGTGGATGTTTATTTTCAAAATCTTGCTCTCTTCTGCTCTCTCTCTCTTTACAACTCTCAAATCTAACCTACAGCCACTTAAAAAGGCTATACGTTTTTAAAAAAGTGTCCCTATATACGTTGCTATATATCTCAGACATGACAACAAAGATTGCAGCCTTAATTTGATCATTATGGACGAACAATTTCCATTCCTTCTTGAAAAGTTATTTCGTGGGCCAACGACAAGTAGATGGCCCCATTGGCCCACAATGCGCAGTGTACCACTGACAAGTATTCAATACGCAAAGCCACCAGACTGTTTCACTGAACGTGTCACGATGACAATACCACATTGAATATCGACCCTCGGGAAGGTGAAGATGCTTATGGGGGGGGTTAAGTGTGTAACCCCCTAACTAAGTAGTTTAGGATATTGGCTGGTCAAATCCATGAAGTACAATCACGTAGGGAATGAGAGGAGAGAAAAAAAGCAAACTGCTCAATCCCCACCATGGTCAGAGGGGGAGCTATATTTAGAGAAAGAGGTCAATGAGATAGAGAGCCATGTGCCCTCCTCCGCCCCAAGTCTGTCTTCCAGCAACCCCACTGACAGCCCATTAATCTGCTGTGAAAAGGTTAGCAGGTTAATGTCAGTCAAACACTGGGACATTGTAGTGTGTGTGTGTGTGTGTGTGTGTGTGTGTGTGTGTGTGTGTGTGCGCATGTGTGGGTGTATGTAAAACCCCTGTGTGACAACCTGCTACCATTAACATCCTGTAGGGCTTGCTGGCACAGGCTAGGCACATAATGTGCCAAAGCACCCCAGCACTGGTGAATGCACACCGTTATCACCGCAGCTACACACATGATGCATGCATGAGGCGTAACGCGCTTACACACACACAGAAACATGCACGCACACAGACGCACACACACGTACATGATCAACATGTGCAATTTTTGGGTCCCATTTCACTTGTTTGATGTCGCCATGTTTGACAAGCGCTCTATTCCCCCGGTGGACCATTTGTGTACTACACACATACAACCTTTATCTATGGTTGTACGTGTTCATTGTGCCTCACGCATTTTGTAATAAAAGATAATATTACGTAAGACTTGGCAGAAATGTGTTCGATTGTATTAAAACAGTACTTGGGGATTTGAAGAGAGGTTGTATATGTTTTCCAGTAAACTGGGTTTTGGGCCAGTGCTGGTCAGCTGCCCCATTTGAGTGTGTCCCCTAACATGTGCTGGGTTTTTAATCCAAAAATGCAAAAACTTATATGACTTGTATCCACTTAAAAAAAAGCAACCATTTTTTGTCAATCATGTGCAAATAACAATGAAATGAAAAAAAGTAAAGCTTTGTTTTGTTACAGTATATGGCGTGTACGCTGCATTTGTGCCACCATTTTTAAGCTAGTCTCGTAACATGGTTTCTTTGTTTGTTTATGGGAACTGACTGAAGGCTGCGTTTCCCCAACGACTGCGTTTCCCCAGATGTGCTGATGGCCACTAAGCCTCAGTGGATATAACGGGCCTTTTAACCTCAGGCTCAGAGCCAGATGAATTCACTCATTAACATGCAGGACTGGTGCACCGTGTTAAAGGGCATGTATCCACAAACAAGCCCTGTCACATCACATCACAGTGGGACAAAGACAACGTTATTAGGCTTCGCTCCGCACCTCATCAACCTCATCCTACATGACTGGAATGGGCTCTGTGCGTGTGGTCCTCTGTCCAACAACATGTTTCAGTTAGTCGCTAGCCTCACTAATTAGACTGTAGAGATTGATAATAACCTCAAGTCTGATGGCAGACTAGCGCAATTCTGGGTGAACTGGGCGTTTCACTTTCTTTCGCTTCTTATTTTTCCCTCGACCAATCATGTTGCTGGAGGCAGGGATCTGTAAGTGCATAGTTGGCTAACGGCGAACACAAAGTCAGCCAGCACTAGTAAACTTTTTCCGGTGGGAAGACAAGCTAAAACATCCTATCTGGACACCGATGTTCTCAGAAAAAACTGTCTGTAAAGGGTTCAAATCAACACCGTGTAAACTGGCCACTGTAGAAATCCCCTTTTGAAAGCTTCATCCACTCGCGCAAATTAGTTTCTCTTCAACAGAATATCTCCATAACAGGAAACAAGGCGTCACTTCGCCCCCCTTCAGTTCTTGGTTTCTGGCTCAGGCTCTGTGCCGACTGCTGGATCTGAGATTACGGTTTTAAACTGACTATCATAGGCCCCTTTATATAAACCAATGTCTGCTAGCCTAGGGTATTGCAGACCACAGTGTATGAGAACAATGACAACAGGACCCAGGTAGCATTGTAAATGCTACCTGGGTGCATTGAGTTGTCATGTGCGAACATGTAATGCAGAACTAAAAAAAATGCATTGAGGTTTGTCCACCCAACTAAACGATATGACCACTCGATGGATAAGGTCTATGAAGCCCTTATCACCAGGAGGTGATACTGGTAATATCGTACTTACCTTCTTAGCCCCGGTTAGAGCAGCCTTGGTAAGTTTACGGTAGCAGTATTTGGCGTAACTGCTGATGGCCACTCCTGCAACGAAAAAGAAAAACTCATTATTTTAAAAGCCAACTCCTTGCTTGTTTATTGGAAAAAAACAACAGGCTAAGAGCATAGATGATGACGAGAAAGGGATGTTGTACAGTAATATCCTACAGTAAATGAGATTAGCAAAGCTGGAGTCTCTCTGTAGTCCCATTATTTAAGGATGTACCCGCTCGTTTTACTTCATAAAACCAAATTAAAACATTGACTTTAATACATAAGATAGTATTTTTCTTTATTGCTTTACCCTAACCATTTTCCCATGAGTTAGAAAATGTACCTATTCTGAAAGCTGGGTTTCTCACACTTTTCTGAAATTGTGTAGTGTGAGTGTGTGTACGTGTACCTTCAGAGATAAATAAAGGGGGCCATCCATCCATCCATCTATCTACCTAACTAGCTATCCATCCATCTACATACACCCACCCTTGGTGTCGTTGAGGGGGTCGGTGTGGCGGCAGATGTAGCCCTCCAGGTAGGCGTGGAAGCGGGGCGTGGGCGGGGAAGAAGGCCAGGCAGATTGCCATGAGCTCCCAGCCCCGCTCCAGGCTGTCGTAGCGGAAGTTCTCGGTGGTCTGGCGGCACAGCTGGATGTAGAGCTCGTCACGCAGGCCCTGGCTGCTCCAGCCCCGCACCACCACCTGGCCAGAGACAGTCCATTTATGATTATCGATCCAGGACTCAGCCTGTTCAATTGGCATATTGATTAGGACATAAACAATCATAATCAATTTTCCCTGAAAGAAAAGCTGTTTCTAAGTAACAATGAGAGCCAGATCAATTTCCTTCAATAGGAAACCGTTTTATCGCTTTGTCCCGCCTCTACACCGCCGCTCTCTGTGTGCTCGCCAACGTCTGTCTCAGCTGTGGCATACAGTTTTGAGATCTAAAATGTCGTCCACATTGAAAAGGCCAAATGTAGACAATGAAGTGTGTTGTTTTTACGATCACATAAAATGCTTACATTTTCAATTTCAGTAAAATGGCCCTCATAAGAAAGTAGTTGAATAGCTCTGCACTAAACGATACGTAACAATGTCCTTGACATACTATTAATGCAGCTATACTGTATAATGCTGTTTTAGGAGGATGGGTTGAGATCAATATAAAAAAAACTAAAAGATGAGACACAATAGGCCTTTTTCACAGCAGACATTTTGACTTGTCATAGTGGGAAAAGCACAGGTGTTACTAATAACATTAACTATGGCTCTGTCCCAGTGAGCTGTGACAGTGAGCCATCATGCACAACGCAGCACCCTGAAACTAAGCAGCTAAATGGAATTCAGCCGTCATTCATTTGATTATTTACACCTGTGCTTTTCCTACGATGACAAGTCAAAATGTCTTCTGTGAAAAAGGCCTATAGCATGTTAGTACTGCATTAGCAAACGGTAGTTGATGAGTGTAGTAGATGTAGATGTAGTAGACGAGTGACAACTCATTTAAGGTATTGCTTAAAAAAAAAAAGCATCTTACTACGTGATATCATCAGATATATTTTAACAAACTTCTTTTCTCGATGCCTAAACCTTAAATGTGTTGAACGTGTTGCTGGGAGGTGACCCGTTAGAGAGATTGGGGTCGAGCGAAATTCGCGCTTGTGTGCTTTGGGCTCAACAGAATCAACCCATCAAGTTTCTACATGACGTCGGCGGTACGGCCTTCACACTGCGCTCCACAACCAAACAGGATCTTTGTCCACGGACCTCCAGTGCCACAACGAGTGGCTCCGTCTTGGAGCGGCGGTCTCCCATGAAGGTCTGGATGAGCTTGAAGATGTCCACCGCCTCCCGTTTCACGTTGCGGTCCGACGTGACGATCATGGGCTTCTTAATGGGCTCGCTGCTCCACGCCAGCATGTTGGCGATGGACACCTTCCTCCGAAACAGACCCTGGGAGGGAAGGGACACGCAGAGGGGTGAGATAGCCCAACATGTTGGGCAAGGGTGGTAAATCGGCCTTGTTCACCTAGCAGCCATCTTGGTTCTAAATGCTTGTTCACCTAGCGGCCATCTTGGTTCTAAAAACGCTAGCGTTTAAAACCAAAAAGAGGGAAGTATATAAAGAGGAAGGCGGTATGAATGAAGATATATGAAAATTACAACATCCATTTTATTAACTATGAAAAATGATATTTTTTAAATTAAAAATACAAAAATGTTAACTATGCAAGAAACCATATAAAACACAATGTGTGTATGCATGTTGGTGAAGGGTTAGCATGTGCGTAAAGAGAATGCATACAGGCATGTATGTACGTGTGTGTGTGCATGTGTGTGTGTGCGTGTGTGCGTGTGTGTGTTCGGTCTCTGGAGCACCTGCGTGTGTTTGTTGAAGTGCTTGGACGCCCAGTTCTCGATGGTCCGTCTCGGAGGACGGCTTCCTCAGGGTGAACTCTGGGAAGACGCCACAGCTGGCGCTGGGCATCATGTTGCGGGCGTTTCTACTGGCCTCAAACTGGGCACAGGCTCCCAGGTCCTCAGACTGTGGGGGGGGGGGGGGGGGGGGGGGGCGGGGGGGGTAGAGCAAGCGAGTGAGCAAGCGAGGGGGGGTAGAGACAGAGAGGGGGGGGGTAGAGAGAGAGAGATACAGAGAGCGAGGTGGGGGAGAGGGAAAAGAAATTACAAAACCTTATTGCAGAACCATTGCTGTTTAGCATTAAAAAAGATGTTTCTTAGTATAACAAAGCATACCAAGAAAAATAACTATTCATGAAGCATAAAAACAAAGTGCTTAATGGTGTAAAAACAGTTGGACGTTAGTTTTCAAAAGTTGTTGTAAAAAGTTACTAATGCACTAGTGCTAAAGTACTAATAAATCAGCTGCTCTCTGGCTCCCTGCAAACCGACCAATCAATGAGTCTTATCCCACCCAGCTACTTCAGCATTAATGCGGAGCAGTCCACGGCAATTACCCACAATACCCCAGCACAGCAGGCCTGTGGGTGGTACAGGCCTGCGTGTGTGTATAGAGGGGGTGTGTGTGTGTATACAGGGGGATGAGGCAGGAATTAACAATCAGCAATCAGTAATTCAATGACATAAATCACAACCAAGAACACACTAGATAATGTGACTCAAAACAAAACTACACAGAAATAAGACATTACAGAGTTACAGGCCCCTTGTCTGATTGACAGTGGCTTCCACCATTATATAAGCCAGTCAGTGTTCATCAAAGATGAATGGCTTTCAAACTACAGGGTGGAGCTGTAGCACCAATACAGCTAATGTATGACCAGACCACTCACTTTGTAATGGATCCTGTAGACATGTGAGATGTGAAACATGAAATCACCCAGGACTTGACTTGAAGATCAGCACCAGCCAAAGCCTATAGTGTGTGTGTGTGTGCACGCATGGTACCTGGTGAAGGGTGGAGGAAGGGTGTTACCTGTGAGGGGTGGAGGAAGGGTGGAGGAAGGGTGGAGAAAGGGTGGAGAAAGGGTGGAGGAAGGGTGGAGGAAGGGTGTTACCTGTGAGGGGTGGAGGAAGGGTGGAGGAAGGGTGTTACCTGTGAGGGGTGGAGGAAGGGCTCCGGGGAGGCCAGGCTGGTCTGGACAGACAGGCTCTTCTCCAGCAGGGCCTGGGGGAAGCCGAGCCGGTCGAAGGTGCTGCGCTTCCAGTGGTGGTGGTGGTGGTGGTGGAGGTGGTGGTGCCCGTCGCTCTGGGCCAGCGCCTCGTCCTCGCTCAGCGCCCGCACCACGGGCCCGGGCAGCGGCCCCGGCAGCGCGCCGTCGCTCTCGTAGCCGTCGCCCTTGCAGCCCCCCGCCGCCGCCGCCGCCGCCGCCCTCCCCCCAAGGCCACCATGGCCGCCGAGCCCCCGACCCCGGACCCGAGTCCCAGCTGCTCCTCTGCTTCAGCACCTGCTGGGCCTCCCAAGCCAGCCGCGCCTGGGCCAGCATGGCGTCCGACAGCGTGCCCGCCGTCCCGCGCTCCGCCTCCCGCTGCTGCTGCCCGCGCGACAGCTCCTGGGGGAGCGACGGCTTGCGGCTCTTGCGCTTGCGGTTGCTGCCCGGCGAGAAAGTGCCCCCCGCCGCCGCCGCCGCCGCCGCCGCCGCCGCCGGCCCCGGCCGAGGAGGACGAGGAGGTGGTCACCGAGTGGTTGTGCGCCGAGGACGACCAGGAGACCGAGTCCTCGTAGAGCAGCCGGCCGCCGCCGTCGCCCCTCGCCGCCGTAGTCCAGCAGCAGCCGGGGGTCCCGGATCAGGGACTGGCCTGTGCTGCAGCGTGTAGGACCCGCCGTAGGAGGAGCTGCTGTAGCCCCCGGGGATCCCCCCCCACCCCGACCCCGACCCCGCCCCCCTCCGCCGCCGCCGCCGCCGCCGCCGGTGGTGCCGTAGCGCAGCAGGCGGTCGGCGGTGCGGAAGCGGGGGCTGCAGGACGACTGCTCCACGTACACCAGCTGCTTGACGTACTCCTTCCCCCGCCGGGCTGTACTCCAGACTCGGACTCTTCTCGGGACACTTCTGCCGCGTCAGCACCAGCTGGCCGTTAGGGCGAGGCGCCCTGCTTGGGGGAGTGGTAGAGCGGCGACGGGGACTTGCGGGCGGAGGGAGCGGCCGCCGTAGAAGGAGGAGGAGGAGTCCCGACGCCAGGTGCATGATGTCAGAGGGCGGCTCCTCGTAGATGGGCGGCGGCCCGTAGTCTGAGGGGGGCTCCTCGTAGAGCGGCGGGTCGTAGGCGTAGCGCGGCGACGCCGGCCTGGGAGTCGGGCGCAGAGGGCCGGCGGTACGTCCCGCCGCCGCCGCCGCCGCCCGCCTAGCTCGGCCCGCTTGAGGAAGGGCGACTGCTGGCGCCGGTCCCCGTAGGGCGTGGGAGAGCCTCCGTCTGGGTCCGAGGCGGAGGTGGCGGTGGTGGGCGGGTTGCTGCCGCCCCCGGAGGAGCGGCGGGTGCGGGGACCTGTGCCACCTCCTCCTCCTCCCCCTCCTCCACCACCCCCCGCGGAGGCGTCGATGGGGTTGAGCGGGGGGTCGCAGGGGGAGTAGCCATTCCCCTGGTGGGACAGGAAGCTGGGCTCCCGGTCCGTCACCTTGATCAGCATGCGCTCCTTGGTGCCCGTGTTCCACCTGAAGGGAGACGTCCTGCAGGAGAGGAGAGAGGAGAGGAGGGAGCACAAAGGGAAGAATAAAAAGGAGGGGAGACAAAGACAAAGCAATTTAATTAATTATACAAAGACTTTAAAAAGACAAAGAGCTTTCTTGTCCAAATCGATAGTGCAGCTTTTATCTTTACAGGCCTGCCCAAAGACAGATTGTGAGCCCCAGGGACATACAGAATGTAACAACTTAAAGCAGAGAAAAAAAATACTGGATAAAATGAATACTGTGATAATTTTAGGGAAAATTATAATAAACACGATTGAACATGCTCTCCAGAAGCTTGTACCAACTGCTGCGGGTGTGGTTTTAAAGTCAATATATATGGATGTATTAATATACAGACGTTGGAAAAATAATTAACCCACAGCAATGAACTAAATGACAATTACAAAGCGTAGAGTTGTATGGATTTGAATACTAATTAGCCACGTACATGAAAGAGGGCTGGTAATCGCCACTTCAAGGGCATGAGGCAACTACCAATGTCAACAAAAAACATGCTTGAAGAATTAATTATTTAGGTCGAAGGTTATCAGTACTCAGGTGGCAATGCAACTACAGTGATTTGTAATGTTTCACTGATCAGTCATTATAATCTGGTGTCATAGCAATTTAAATAAATAGATGAAATAAAGCACTTCTTAAAAGTACGTCAAACATGCGATGGCAGATACTTGATTTTTTTCAAATTGATCTTCATGATGAAGACAGACTAAATCATTTAGCCAATCAGTGAGAGGGAAGTCATTCTGAGAGGGAAGTCTTTTTTTAAATTTCATAAACACAACTTTTGTCTTACCATAGCAGTGAGCTCAACAGTTTTGAAATCACAGTTTGCTCAAATTATTCTCAACAACTAAGGTTGTCCCGCATGCCAAATAATTAGACACCCACCAGGGATTACTGAAATGGTTGGAAAAGATAGTTGCAGTCCAAAAAAATGGATGAAACGATCAAAATATCCATCAACTCACAGCTATATTCATGATTTGGTCCATGATTCATGATCCTATATTCATGATTAGGAAACTGTTCACTGCCGTGACGGTTCCTGGAGAGTGAATGCGTAACCGGTTTGAAACAATACAATGAATGGAGGTGGTCTGGTACCCAAGCCCGGTTTCTGGTATGTCTCCTGGCCCCTAGTAAAGGAGCCCGTTTGAAACCCTTGGCTCAGCTCCGGTCCTTCACCGATAATATGGTCTCTAGTCTCTTGCTGCGTCTCACCATACAACTCCTTCCTGTATTCTTTAAACCGGTCCGCCAGAAGAAGAGAGGTGAGGGAGATAGAGCCAGGGATATAGAGGGCATTAGCAGATGAAGAGGAGAAAAAAAAAAGGAGGATGGAAGGTGTGAAATTGATTTCCGCATCGGCTGCATTGCCTCACTTTCTCAAAATGGTTTCACTGTTAGGCCTGGTGGTCTAAAGCGCCGTGGTTAATAGTGGGAAGAGAGAGGTAACGTCTGAGGGGGAGAATGTGAAGTGTGTGGTGTGTGTCTGTGTGCAAGAGGCTACAGTGAGTGAGAAATGGAAACGCACACTAAGGGTAGAATTTGAAAGTCTGCTGGCATGGAGCTCAGCACAATATGCCACAGAGCTCTCTCTCTCTCTCTCTCTCTCTCCTCTCTCTCTCTCTCTCTCTCTCTCTCTCTCTCTCTCTCTCTCTCTCTCTCTCTCTCTCTCTCCTCTCTCTCTCTCTCTCTCTCTCTCTTCTTCTTCTCCCCCCCCCCTCCCTCCCTCCCTCCCTCCCTCCCTCCCTCCCCTCCCTCCCTCCCTCCTTTCTCAATCCTAACCAATTACGGTGCATTTGGAAGAAATTGGGCAAAGTTGACATACTGCATAATCCCAACATAAATCTGTTGTTGAGTAAACCTTTGGTTCAGTAAGCAAACCATTGTGGATGACATAATAGGGCTCCTGAACCTTTATCTTTTGTGTGTTTTTTACTTGCAATGAAAAATACATGCGCGACGAGGCATTCAAATGTTTCAAATAAGGGTATAGGGGAAGCAAAGAATTGCTATACTCACTTAAATCTTTATTTCCCCCCCCATCCCTACCGAAGTGTAGGCACCTTGGCTCTCAATTATAATGCCAAATGGACTATTGTCGCGTTAACCAACATAGCACCATCGTGAAACAAAAAGACGACAATGAACATGCATACATGATTAAAGGCTTGTATTGATTGAGACACTAACAATGTGCAGTACTTAAGAATCAATGGCAAAGGTTAACACAATGTTTCTATAATATGTGGTGTTATGGTGCAACGCATCATGAACTCTTCTTCTCCATCTAGCAGTCCTGACCTCTCACGACCCGTCAGTCCTTCTGCAATAGATTCAATTATCTTTCCCCATCATTGAGAGCTCAGACTTGTTCGTTCACTCCTTCGCCTCACCATAACTCCAGCTCCATTTAATAGCATCCTGTGTGTGTGTGTGTGTGTGTGTGTGAGACCACGTTGAGAAAGCTAGAGGTCAATAGCTGCCATCCATGAGCAAGGCCGTGACAAACTGCCACTGACAAACTCAGTCCCAACATTACACACGCACGCACGCACGCACACATTCAGTCATTTGAAGTGTTAGCAAAAATATGCTTGAACTTGAACTTTTTATTGACAATTGACGTTTTGTTGTGCTTGTATGCTATGGGACATATTTTTGCATGCGAGCATGAATATATGAATAGCATGAATATATGATGTAACATTTATGAATACATTTAACACATGCAGTGTTAACCAGCTCAATGGACAGGCTTGATCCAAGAAAACATGATACTATTTTTACTACTTATTATCCATAATTTATACTTCAGCCGGTATTGTTGCTTGTTCATTTGTGACCCAACACAAACTATTGTTCTGTGTAATTGGTGTACAAGATGTGGAACGGTTGTTTTCATTGCCTTCCACATACTTGCATAACACACTGCAGTGTACCACAGAAACCACTGTTTGTGGTGTGTGGGGGTGGGGACACGACGCACAGGACACTGTGACCCCAGTCAGAGGTGCCCACCAATCACTGCAGGATTACTGCGGCAGATTTCAGCAAAAAAATGAAACCGACAGGAGAGAGAGAGGAAGGGGAGACAGAGGAAGAGGAAGACGGGGAGAGAGGGGGAGGGAGAGCGAGAGGGAGAGTGGGAGGGAGAGCGAGAGGGAGAGCGAGAAAGCGGAGGAGCGATAAGACGAGAAGAAAGGTGCCAATCAATACGAGACACATGGATAAAGAGTGAAAAAAAAGTGTGAGTGATTGAAGTGATAAGGAGAACAGGAGGAGAAGGAATGCCAGGAAAGAGCCACACACACACACATTTATTTACCGTGGTATTCTCACAATGTTTTATATGAATTGACTTTATAATTATACGTGCACAGCAGCAATGACAATCAAGCCTGCTGAGAGAGATTGAAAGTTAGCAAGATAACGAGAGAAGGAAAATGGGATAAAAGGCATCAGTTAAAAATGTAGTTGAAAATTGATAATTAAAATCCCACTTTGATGCTCACTCAGCTCAGGACAGTGGGAAGGGAAAAAGGCACTGTGCCGTCTCCACTGTGTTTAGCATGACACTACTGACTGGGGCGTTCACTGAGAGACACAAATATTATTACATTCGTCAAATTCTCTTTGGAGGAAAGTTGAAGGGCCTACGGCGCTCTGGCGTCTCAGAAGCTGCCGTCCCGGGAGCCTCTCTACTGTGAATAACGCTGAGTTTGAAGCCTGTGACGACGCAACAGACTATGGAGAGACTATATTGAACCAATTAGGTGCAGCGTTTGAAAAGAGAACATTGCAGGCTTCACCGCGACCTTGCGTTGAAGGAAGTCCTTGTCAAGGTAGAGTGAGAGTCACGTTCCCGCTTCTCCCAGTTGTCTCACCGCAAACTTTCCTCGTGTGACTTGACTGAATAGTGGTGAAATGGAGCGTGGTTCATGTATAGGCCTAATTAGTTGCAGGTTTTTCTTGATGCGAGTAATACTTGCTGCTTTATTATGGTTATTTGCAATTTATCACAGGCTATTCAGTCAGGCTTCTTCCTGATCCAGTGTGTTACATTACCCAGAATTACTTCCCTCTTGTCTTTCGTGAGCTGCGAAGCCCTGAACTACTACTCAGTACTGATTTATCTCAGAAAAAGTTCATTTGCAGTGATTAGTAGGGATCCTAACATCATAATCTACTGATAAATTCTCAAACAGGGTGATCGGTGATCTGCCGATCAACCTGTCAAATGATGAGCCGATCGCATGGCATGAAAAAAAACATAACTCCCAGTATATCATAAAATGCCTTCCTTTTCCTGATATATCAAACTCATATACACGTACGTACATACGTACATACATACATACATACATACATACATACATACATACATACATGTTACACAGAACCATCTGGGAGTCATTGGTGGAAATTGTTTGGAAAAGGGCAGTTGATTGGATGGATGAATATGTCTATCACCTACTATCACTTCAACCAATCACATCAACAAACCATGACATAGTAGGAGAGGGAGAACATCTTTTCCTTTGAGAAAAGCCTCCAGTGTCGTTCTTTGCTCTTCATTCAATGAAGAAATACTTTCCAGTTCAGCTATAACTGATGCTATAGCAGCATCTACGACGCTAACCACTTTAGGAGCCGCCAATGTTGTTTTCGAACAAAGTTGTTTCTTGTTGTCGTCACACCTACACCATGCCCTAAAACCACGTAGCTGCCAGTAGTTCCTCTGATTGGTCCGAACCACTGTTGGTTCAGCCACAAGCGCATTACGTAGGTCTCACGAGGCTAAGTAGTAGTAGTGGGACAAAGAGTACAACTTACTTCTCTGTCTCCTCGCGGCTGCCCTGCTTATCGGCCTCCTGGTCCAGGGAAGAGGAGGTGCTGCCCTCGCGGCTCACCCCGCTGTTGCGCCCGGGGCTGTTGTCTGCGGACGTCCTGCCCCCTCCTCCTCCTCCTCCACCTCCGCTGGCGGGACGGGAGACGACGCCGGCGCCACTGGCGTCTGCATGCTGCTTGAGCGTCTGCAGCTTGGCCAGCGGGATGATGTCGCAGGAGTGCGGCCGGTGCCACACCGTGCGCTGCGTGGCGGCGTTGTAGTAGTAGAAGCGCGACGTGTTGGGGTCGTACAGCTCCCACCACTGGTTGTCGCCTGTGCGCTTGATGCGCACGCCCGCCGGCGGGTCCCACACGCACTCGCCCGTCAGCAGGTTGGCGTACATGCGCTCCCGCGTGCGCGGCTCGATAATCTCCACCCACTCCAGCCTGTTGAGAGGGGGCGAAAGAGGGGGATTATTGGTCTGGTGGTAGGGCTGAGCAATATGGCCAAAACGTCCTATTCTGATACAGGTCATTCAATATCTCGATAACGATATATATAGATATATATATATATATATATATATATATATATATATATATATATATATCACGATATAGCATGTGTTCTGGTGTGTTCTGGTAATTCAATAAATAAATAGTCTATATGAAATAACCGCATGGTAAAGCCTACTTACCATGTGGCAAACGAACAACAACAAAAACTAACAACAACAACGACGTCGAGAAGCAATATCGGAAACGTGAAATCCATGATATTTCTTAATTGAGGCCACTGACTGCAGCAGCTTTGCCTGATGAGTTTCACTGCAAGACCGAGACGTTCTCGACAGGAAGTACTGCCCTCTCTCGCCAATTTCTGTGGTGAGATCCTGGGTAGTGCTGCTGGGGGATCTTACTTTTAAAATACAGTGACAGATAGGGAGTGCCTTTCTTGTCATTATGTGGACCTTGTTTGTATGAGGCCCTCAAAGCTGCTGTAGTAAGATTTCTCTCCACTGTTGAATTCACACACCTGTAGTGGAGCTATGATAACACTGTGTGCAAAAATGTGATTAACAGTTAAGATGGATTCCCTAAACCAGTCAGGGAAGGGAGGCCTTGATTGGTCAGAAATTAGCCAGAGCAGATTTTCTCACAGAGCATTTCGCTCACTAATAGCTGACGGATGGCTATGGCATTTCTACCAAATTACACTCAAATTATAGCTCTTAAATCTTACCTACACCACCTTTACAGCCCTCGAGCGTAAAAGTAAATAAATGAGCAGCAATGGTTGCAAATGAGCAAAACATCTAAACATTTCTCTGGAGTGTGTGAGGGGTAAGCTTTGGAGGACAGCCAGTTCCCATGATTCATTAGTCCTGCTGGGAGCTGCAGGGCTGGGTCACACAGCTCAACGTCATCTAGGACACACACACACACACACACACACACACACACACACACACACACACACACACACACACACACACACACACACACACACACACACACACACACACACACACACACACACACACACACACACACACACACACACCTGTCAGGTGCTGCCACTATTTCCCATGTGTATACAAGCACATCCCAGCTAATGTAGCAGCTGTGACCACATTCCCATGCATGTCCTACTAATATAACCCGGCACAGTTTTGGGTGATTAAACCAACTCCCATCCGCACCCCACGGTAATGTTAATACAGAACAACAGAAGCACAGCGACAACAAGCTCAGTGAGGTTCACAGCGAGAGCAGGAAGCACACATTGGCTGATTATGGCTCTACTTGCCAGGCGATTTTTGAATACGAAATGCCGACTCAAATGAAGGATTTCAATTGCTTCAATAAGTACTGTCGAATTAATGAGGTGACTTAATTAGGTCACTCTAGATACCGGCATACATTATTGCTGGTTGGGCATAATAACACAGCCAAAGTAGATGAGGTAGGTCAAAGAACAGTGAAGTTGAAATATTTAAATCTAACTTCTGCTTTGTAATAGTAGTGTTGAATCCAGTTTGTTTGTTTGTCGTTTTGGGCGCAGGGCTATGAAAGGTGCTTGCACACTGTCCCACTGAGCGTTTTCGTTCCTTGAACCGGTTCGGAGCCCTGGTGTGTGTGTGTGATTACGTTTAGGTAGGTAAGTTTGGTTTGATTCCCTGGCCATCTGTCTCCGTCTCCCTCTGTCTCTCTCTCTCCCTCCGTGTAAAGCTGGTTTCATTGTGTGTGTGACTGTGTGTGTGTGTGTGTGTGTGTGTGTGACTGTGTGTGTGTGTGTGTGTGTGTGTGTGTGTGTGTGTGTGTGTGTGTGTGTGTGTGTGTGTGTGTGTGTGTGTGTGTGTGTGTGTGTGTGTGCGTACGTTTCTATTGTGTTAGAGGCTTAAGGGAGCCTCAATCTCACCCGTGCCACTGATCCAACCATAACACTCATAAGTGGCTGATTGAGTCTTTCCAGGAAAGGATGTGTTTTGTTTGGATCTCGTTTGGCCCTCCACTCTACTACCGACCAATCAGTAACTGAAGCCAACTTAGAAGAACAGTTGACACTGAGTTTAGTAGCCATTGAATGAAGTGAAGATATTAGAATAAAGATTAGACAGTATGTGTGGGTTTCTATACACAGCACAGCCCTGAAATGAAAGCTGCTATCTGTCCCAACCTTCGACCTCCTCCGCTGCTTATTTTCACTCCCTCAACTCGAAACGGACCGTCTCACTCATTCCCTTATAGATGGGCTATGGCATTTCATTACACTCAAATTATAGCTCGTATATCTTACCTACCGCACTCTTAATAAATAATTACAAGTAAATTACAGATTTATGTTGTCCATAACTTTAAAATTCATTGATTCATTGTGTAAACATGCAATTGCATTATATTATTGATGTTACTGTAGTCAGATTCTAATATATAGGCTCTATAGGCTATAGTAGTTCTCTTAGTTATAGTAGCTCTCTCCCTCTCGTTTGCATATGATATGTACTGTCTATACATGCAAGCGTGCTTATGTGTGTATGTATGCGTCAGTGGACTATGTTGGGAGTGGGTGTGTGCGGTTGGTGTTACAGCATCAACACACAAAGGATCAATGCACGAGGTCACATGTATGAAGTCATCTCACACAACACACACACACACACACACACACACACACACACACACACACACACACACACACACACACACACACACACACACACACACACACACACACTTGACCTATAAGTGCTACTTACATGAAACTCTGTAAAACTACCTTCTCTCCATACATTATAACATAAGATTATAGCCCAGGATACATAACAGCTTTAAAAATATTCCCTTTCAAGTGAAACAATAAAAAGCTGATGGAAAATAAGACTAGCGATAGCAAGTAACATAGCCTTGCCTAGCATTAGCTTTGCAAAATGTGCCTCTTTACAGTACACAGGGGATTTCTATGGGAGTGAGCGACCAACAAACAGGAGCTCAACGAGTGTTGAAAGTCAATTATAAATGAAGCCATCAAAGTATTAGTATCACAGATGTTCACACACACATCCATACAGAATGCATGACCACCCCTAGTTCAGCAACAAGCCAATCAGGCAAAGTGAAAGAAGTCATCTACTCTGATAACATTGTAGGCAGGATGGGGAATGCATGTACAAGCAGATTCTGAAGATTATTAATAAGTCAAATATTCATGTCATCATGTCAGTTGCTATTGTTTGATGGGCACAGTTGGAACTACCTATTGGCTCAATGCATGATGTTAAAACCAGCATGATAACTGACAATGATCTGTTCCACGCAGCTTAGCAGGGTCTCCAATGCTTCTTTTGACCCCATTACAGATTTGATTTGCTTGCAATTCTCAATTAAAGTTGAGACATGGGGTAGAAACGCATATCAAGATAAAGAAGTTTCAAAAATCACATTTGATAATAATACAACTGAAGAAACAGTATCATTTGCAATTTTGGAAATTGCTCTCATATTACGATAGCGATATGAAATCAATACAGTTGCCAGCCCTAGACGGCACCAAAAGCAGACGGGTGATGTCACTCGCCATTGATCGCATGACATCACCACCATTTTCAGCCAATCACAAAGAGCATTGGAAAGAAACCATCGTCTCATTGGAGCTCCATGATGTCCCTGAGGTTTAATTGCAGTGTCTAATATTATAACTAGCTCCTCATTTAAATTCTAGATGAACAGCTTGCGAGCATGAGGAGAATGAGAGAAAGATAAATGAATAAGCACGGTATGATTGTATATCATCTAGCCCAGGAAATGTGGTCCTCTTGTTTGGCAGAGAGTTGGGCGCTTAAGGGTTGGGCGAGGCGGCGGCCCCCTGTGGGGTACAGGGAGAGTGGAGCGAGGATTGAGATTGGGTTTCCATTGGTGTGTGTGTGTGTGTGTGCGTGCGTGCGTGCGTGCGTGCGTGCGTGCGTGCGTGCGTGCGTGTGTGTGTGTGTGTAGCATTAACATTCTTCCCTGTGGCTGGGAATGCAAGGAGGAGCAGAAGGATGGAGAGTGATTGGCGGTGCACACTACACTCCCCAATATGTGAGAGAGAGTGCGAGATTTGACTGAATGAATGCATGATTGCATTACATCCACATGGTAGACAGTACATGTGATGGATGTGTGTTTATCATGCATCATGTGCACACCTACACTACACAAGCCCCTGTCAGTCTATACAATAACAACACAGCACACGCTAAGGACTCTGTAATGCTGTAATGCCCTACACTTTAAACAGAGGGGTTTTTTCACTTGTAGATGGAAGAAAACGGATGCATCTCTTGTCCGAAGTGCGAGAGCCAATTAGTGCCAAGCCTATTTGTGTTCCCTGGGGTTCCTGGGAGTAAGCAGATGGTTAAAGCTTTGTGCTCGAACACAGCTCATTAGAATAATAAACTTAATTCCTAAGTGATAAAAAAATCACCCTTCAGAGTTGTTTGTCAGTTTGGCTTTGAGATCTGAAAGAATAACTTGCTGAAAGGGAATTTTTTAGACCGACAAAAATCTGTTAGCCCTCATTTTCAAGTGGCAAGGAAATGGAGGCTTGGATGAAATAGTCTCGTGTTCGCCCACCTATCAGCTTCCTGGCCCCAGTTGCCTCATCCTTCCAACCCCCCAGTGAGTGGTGAATATGCAGTAAGACCAACTGTGCAAAGCTTACCTTAATTTGCTGTCATTCTGATTGTCACTCTACCCTTATAAAACGTTATGCCTTGAATAATTTAGAACTTGAATTAAACATTTTCAGAAACAAAAAGATTCATTATAATTTTCAAGGTTACATGGTCACATCCCAATACATGGGCTTGGATTTATGTCCTTAAAAACTCTCTCTTTTCATACAAACAATCTGACAATCAGCCCATACTCAATTGGCCGTTACAATATGTGGTTGGACCACACAGCTGTACCACTAGCAGTGTGTGGGATCATCAATGGGAGAGGCAGATCAAACGGTAGCAGATGTCTCATTTGTTTCTGCGGTCTTCCTTGAAACCCACCACAAGTGAATTCTTTCATTGGTTTAAAAACAGCGGCGTTGTTCATCTTAATAACTGCGTCACAGAGAGCCTCGCTGGCCTCAGCTCCTCTCTCTTTACACAAGGGTGTAAAAAAATGCCAACACGTCGTCTCACAAAGCCTTTCCTGACATAACTGGTACAGCTACGGCTAATCGCCGTTAGCATCAGCAGCCAACTCTGTGGTCTTTTTTTGGCAGAGCTGTGTGTGGGATAAGGGTGAGCACCTGACACACACACACACATAGTGTGATAGAGAATATGTGATAGAGAAAGAAATGCCTAGATGGTGTTTGGGCTATACACAAGCTTTGCTCCTGCTTTTGAAGGACACAGGCAATTCGCAAAAACAGATCTACAATATACCGTAGGATACATTGTTAGGCTACATGGATGTTTTGTAGCCCAAAGCCATTTCAAATGCCTTTTGTGTTAGGGTGGCACTAGTCACACGTACATCTACAGACCTAGTTTTGACAGGCGTCAAAATGAACTGCTGTGGGGTGCTGCAACAACTGCTGTTTCTGAGCCTTGCGTCCCGGACCGGTCGGTCGAGGATGACATGCATTCCACTCAAATGACAGCCGTCTTAAGTCTGTCAAACGAAGCAGGTGGCAGAACTGTATTAAAGGAAAACCAAACCCTAAAACAACTTCCTTTCGATGAAAAGTAGGCGTAGTGGGTTACAGAGCAGTGATATGGATTGATCCTGGTCCAAATCTTGACTTAAATCCACTGAAAAAGGATAAGATGTAAATATGGACTCAAACTGCCCTCTATAGGTTTTGGCAGTTTTGGGTAACGTTAATTAAACGTTCTGGCTACACCCCGCCCCCCAGAGACCTGAACAGCAATATAGCCCCGCCCCTATATGAAATAAATGTCTCCTAGTCCTGCGACAGAAGCAGGCATCAGGTATTGTGGCCAGCAAAGCTAACTGATGTCAAACCCCCGTGTAGCGATGGTAAGGATTACGCAGCAAACAAAAGGCATTTAGTTAATGACAGACATTAATCAGCAGGCCGACAGATATCCATATTGTTATCCTCTGTACATAATGGCACTTATGTCCGTTTTTAGGGTGAGGCCTAATGGATGCATTCTTGCACGCATACTATAAAAGCCGAATCCATGATTAAACATTATACATTATAGATAATGTCATACATCTATTACTGTTAGCGTTAGCCAATGTTAGATAGCCAGCCAACCTAAATGAGTTCTTCAATCTTAATTTGGTGGAAAATGACACAAGCAGCTTTTTATCCTGTCTAACTCAATGCTGGTGTAGTATTAATAAATCAAGCAAACATAATTAAGCCACCTTAATAAAATGTTTTATCAAACGCCTTAGTCATTGTAAGATATTTGAGATGAAATAGCAACTGCATAAATATACACATGCAAAATTATTATTTTTTGCTGTTTAAGAAGGGATTTCAAATAGGTTTTTTTTGTTTTGTTTTGTTTTAATTTTTAACAAAATACATTACCATTAAAACAAACATGATCTCATTACGTTATAAAGCCTTTTGTAGCGCGATACCCATCAAATGCACAATTGAATAAGCAGTTTACCAGCAGTGTGGGGGAGATGATCTTTTCTAAAATAATTTTAAATTCCCCATGCAGGCTGGCTGGCCAACTCCACAGGCTTGGAGTCGAGGTCTGATTGCCGCAGCCAGGGTCCCCGTCTCTGGGGCTGATGTTTAATCTGAGAGCTGCTGCTGGTTTTGGAGCCTTGACACGAGAGTAAGCATGCATGGCTCTGGAATTACAACTCTTCAACATGTGCCACATCATTAATTATGTAATTTATTTACAATTAGCTTGGACTACTTTTAGAGATGCACTGATCAGGAGCAGTGCACCCCCAAAACAGATATTTATGGCGTGATCAGCCGATCACCCATGCAATGACCCATTCTCAGAGATAAACAATAGCGCTAAATGAATAGTCATTTCACAATAACTTAATGTGTGGGCCTTTTCAAAGTCACTTTACACTGTATTAACTTTTATACAGGGTTGCAAAAGGAAGTTAAATAAGGTTTTATTTGTACATATTGTTGGACAGCAAATTGGACATAAGACCGGGCAGCTAGACCCACTGGTCTAGATTAGGACAATGATGTATGGACTGCCTCCAGTCTCCTTGAAAGACCGGATTCCATCATTACATGCAATCCTAATTGAAGCTCCTGAACTCCAGCGCTCTGCTGACCACTGCATGTCCTGCGGTGGTCGAAGGCGTGCAGCAGGTTGCGATGCCGCAAGGGCCGAACTGAGAGTCTCTAAACCTTAGTGAGAACACAAATGCCGTTTAATTTCAAAGATAACACATTGGTTGCCCCTTCACCTCATCGCCATCTTTTTCTGCTCTGCTAAAGCAACACTGTTCTCTGATGATCGAGGTTGCTGATTCTGTGTATTTGTGTGTGATCTGTGTGAGGAGAGGGGTTGAGACAGCGGGGGAAATGAAGAAGAAAGGCAGATGAGGTAGAGGGAAGGTGAAGGTAAGAATGCTAAGTGTACATTTATACACTGCTTGGTGTTCTGACACTGGCCATGAATGGGCTCCCTGTAGCTTGAACTGACACACTAGGCTGTCAACTGAGCTCCCTCGACATACAGTAATAATGCTCGTTAGCTTAGGTAGCCCATCCTGAGCAGGTAGCTCAGTTTGTCAGAACACCGGCATTAAATCAGGTTACCTGCAATGCAGCGTTTTGTTTTGTTTTCAAAACCTGTGTGGGTCAATGACTACAATATTATAATATCGATCTAGAGGAATCTTTCATACAAAGTAGGAACGCTGATTGTGACTTTTTTTCTGACCCATAACCGACACGCTCATTAACTGTCAACTGTTTTTCGAGAGAGAGAGAGAGAGAGAGACAGAGAGAGAGATGGAGACAGAGAGAGAGATGGAGAGAGAGACAGAGAGACAGAGAGACAGAGAGAGAGAGAGAGAGAGAGACCACTGCGGGGGAAAGCGAGGTGATACTACAGGTCTCTTAAGAGTTAACATGGACTACAAGGTGAGACTTCTATTCTAATGAGTCCAAACTAATGTCCTGAGTGTATTCTGCTCAGCGCAGGGCGCGGGTCAGCTCAGTACTACGTATCTATCGACTAGGGATGCACCAATACCACTTTTTTATTACCGATACCGATTCCGAGTACACACATCTTCGAATGGGCCGATATAGAGGACCGGGCCAATACCAATTCGTTTTTTTTTTCTTTCATTAAAAAGCTGAATATCAGGCTAACCGATTTCCAAAAATATGAATATGACATGAATTGTATGCAGTTTAAGTTTCTTCAAAATATAAGTGTCTTCAAAATATATAGCCTACACACATAATACAAACTGTAGGAGCCAAATTAATGTTTTAATGTAAATTGTGTATGTTTTTAGTATTTGATTTTTCCATATATTAATGTGACCTTTCTTATGATAATCATTGTGTGCCGTTTATATAACGGTTCTTATTGTTTGTGCAATATACACGCTGCATTATATGCGAGTAGTTAGTTTGGACAATCAAGAGTGGAGCCACACAGGTTTCTGATAAGTTTAAATGTAACGACTGTAAAGGGACGTGGATTAAATGAAACATCACTTTCAAAGGAGAGGTATCAGTGGGATTACTGCTTATTGGAATGATTCAGAGCAACACACTAAGGAAAGGAGATATAATGGATAATAGCATAGACTGGATAATACATACCCAACACCGATTTAACCCAAAATATAATCAAATGTAATAGTTTCGCCTGTGATACCCTCTGCACGTGTCCATATATGCAGGCAGAGAAAAGGACAGCTGTTCTCGGGTCCTCTACTGAGAAGCAGCGGCTTTGGAAACTAAGCTTTGGATAACAAATAATGAGTAAGACAGTTCCCTGGTCACTATTGTATTGTGTGCGTATATAGAAAAAATGGTTGAACTGATTTTACTGTGTCTCGATTGTTTATGAAGATGGTGCGATCACCAATGCACACGTGTGCAACCACATGCCGGTTATTACACGGCTTATGACTGGTGAGAAATGATGTGTGTATAATGTAGTGTACCACACAGTCACACAGTCAGCGTTGAAGTGACAATTAACTGTACTATCTCTCTTTCGGCTGAATGACAGCTATGACTTCACTATATAAGAAAATATGAAAATTTTAATAAAAGACTAAAAGAGTATGCTATGCATAGACTCCAATACCCAATACCACATTTTGGGCCAGTATCAGTGCAGACCCATACCATACTGATGATGATGCTGATCAATGGGAAAATATACAAAACAACATAGAAATATCTTCCTGCAAATGTATGACAGCACCCGTCTGTGGGGGAAGGAAGGGATGGCAGAGGCCAGGCAACGGCATGCTACTACTACCCTTGCTAACAACAATACAAGCACACTGGGTTCATCTGAGCTGGAGAAAAGAGATACTTGACGAGACGTCAGGCCCTCCTCAATCAAAGCTTTTTTACAAGGCAGCCGGCTGGCCGGGACATCTGGTGCCCTATCATGTGTCCATCACCCACCACCCACCCCCACCACCACCCCCATGCCTTCACCACACCCCTCACGCTGCGTATCCCCCGGTCTGTCCATAGCGCTTTCTTTAATTCTCTATAGAGACAGACTCTGGTCTGTACCCCACTCTCCTGCTCTCCAACAGTTCCTCTCCTCCACCAGAGAGGTTATTTCTCCACGTCTCCTCTTCACACACACACACACACACACACACACACACACACACACACGGTCAGAGGCCATAAAAATTGAGAGCTCTTTCAGTGTATGTGTGAAGGGGGGGGGGGGGGGGGGGGGGGGCGGCGGTTGGGAGATGAAGAGGCTGACGTAGTACTGGGGTGTGGGGGTAGGGTGTGTGTGTGGGGGGGAGAAACAGGGGAAGGGAATGCTATTCATATATAGTGGTGAAGGGAGCACCTGCACCCCTTGACAACACCACCCGCCCCCCGTTTGCACGGCCATCATAAACTGCATCAGTGAACCACGCGGCAGCCATTTTATGCCATTCCAATGATTGGCAGTAGTTTCAGTGAGTATGCCAGAAGCGCAAGCTTTTTTGACGTATACAATAGCGTAACCCCCGCCAATCTTCTCACGTCTCATCAATAGTAAGACAACGTCGTCGACTCTGCTGAAGATTGAATTTCTTGCTCACTCACAGTAGGCAATTTAAATTTGGTCTTTTTATGGCATTATTTGATACAGGAATTGTTTTTGAACCTTTGTTGGAGGCAATGGATCTAGGTCAACCCGATCACATCTGTAGCTTAAAACTAATACACATGCCTTCATCCCCATTAGGGGTGTCATGATTCTCCAAATCCACGATTCGATTTGACTTTCAAATTGAATTTTAAGGTTACGATTTGATTCGATTTTATATATTCGATATATTCATATATATATATTTTTTTCCGATCCTGTCGATCCTGCTTTTCATTTCGATGAACGGTTTCAATTTAAAATCGAAATCGTGACACCCCTAATCACCATGTATCAGGAAAACCAGCAGAGGACATCTAGAGGAATGCACCAAGCCCTACACCGTCACCCACAAACCTCCCTGTGGTGTGACCCCAAGCTCCAGTGTCAATCGGCCATTATATCTGGGAACAAAGGATTGGAGAAGCTGAGTGTTTCTCATGGCACTTTAGATCCCAGATTAGCCCACAGTTTAAACTAGCGACATTTGTTGTCAAGACGATGTGTTCACTTCATTTCACATTGCACAGAACCATGTCTCTCTTATCGATATGAAATATTAGTGTTGAATATTGGCATCACTGACTGATTATCAGTTTTGTTAACAGGGGGCTTGACATTGTCTCGTGACACAACCTTCCCAGACCAGCAGCCTCATAGCTTTTCTACATGAAGTTAATCATCTACTGGCTGGCACCATTCCTACCACTGGGGGTAGATACTTTATGTTCACAGTACACAGAATCAAAATGTTTGCCTTATTGCCATCATCATTTTTTGATGAAGTAGCCATTCGCCGCCACCACCATTACACCACTGCAGAGTGACATGCTGGTCGATTTTCATTCAGAATTCATATGGCTTTACATTTTTTGACTGGAAAAGGGAACTCTGTACAGCTCTTCTAACTGTTGTTTGAGGCTATTTTAGTAATGCGAATAAACAAAGAATGAGAGAGCAATTCCATTGCAATCTTGACCGACTTATTTAAGAGCAATGCTCTTTTCCAGGATGTTTAAAAAGTGCAAGCTGCAGATTTTTAAATGGCAACAACAATAGCAATGACTATTTATATTGTTCCCTTCTCATTTAACAAATGCCACATTCAGTCACTGAAACAAATATAATGCACTTTCCTCTACTATGACAGTGGAGCCGTCTGCAAGCCGGTGGGTTGGGCATTAAGCTCTGTATGCTTCTGGTGCCTATAGGCCTACATTCAGTCCACCTCCCTCGGTTCTGCCCCTCTCATCGCCTTCTTTTCTCTCCATGCACTTGTGACCCTAACCAGATTCTAATGGGGGGGAAATTATTCCTTCTTGGCTGAGCAGCACCAGTACAATGTAAGCCCTTTCCCTTCCTCCTTTTACCCTGCTTTGTGTTTTGTTTTGGAGGCCCATCTCAACTTAATTAGCTTTAATCGGTGAGGCTCGGGAAGCCCAACTTTGGCTGGAAGATGAGAAGAGAGAAAGAGAGAAAGAGAGAAAGAGAGAAAGAAAGAAAGAAAGAAAGAAAGAAAGAAAGAAAGAAAAAGCAAGAGGGGATGAAGAGGATGGCTGGCTGGCTGATTGGTTGGCCGATGTGCCGTGATAGCCTCTGTTAGCCGAGGCTAGTTGAATTTGAAACTGACAGATCACTTCCTGCCAGAGGCCCAATGCTGGGAATGCTCTAGCTACAAAATAAATTAATTTCTGTTTTGTTTGCGGCCTCATTAGTCCCGGGTGAAATTATTTGTTTCATATGAAGCAAAGATCCCTCACCGGTGGGGTTTTGTTTGTAATAATACCGATTCGCTGACTGTCATCCGCTCTCAAATAGAATTTAATCAATTGAATGGGTTTAGTCCACAGCTAGTTTAGTAGTTTAAACAGTTATGTTTGTATTGTATAATAAATATAGCTTAATATCAGTACTTTATCTTAGCTGCTGATTTCTGAAGTTATGCCTTTGTCCCTCACCTCACCTTGACGAATGTAAGCCCCTGTTTAAGTGCCTCCTGTCAGGATTATTTACACCACCTGCTGTTCAAAATGCAGCAGTTTGGCTAGAATCCAAACAATCCCTGTATTAGCCTCATTTGTACGGTTTGTCACTTTTATAAGTGATTTTAGTACCTTTTGTGGTAAGACGTGGGCTAGCCCACGTGATGCCATGTCATTTATCCCCTATGAGGTTATAGCCTCAAATCCTCTGGCAGGGCTCTGCTGTCCATTCAGCTGTGGACTGAAAACTAATGGAGACATTAAGAGTAGTTTCTGTCAGGGCTCCAACACTCTGGAACAGTCCCCCAGTGGGGGTAAGGCTTCTCCATTTTAATCACACACTATGACATTATTTTATAATAACGCCGTTAAATTGTATTTCAACAATATGAAATTAAATATCAGTAATAATAATAAAGATATGCTCTCGATTCATTATTATTATTTGCTATACCTTATACAGCGCAATTCCATGTAACTGACCTCCATATCGATATCCTGTAAAATACCAATCCTGTAAAATACCATGCTTCCATCATGCCCTGCCCTACTTTTGAAATAGCCTAGGGCCATAAAAGCCAGCACAAAAAAAAAACTAAACACATGGCATTGTTATAAAAATACATGGTCACCAATTTCCAGCAAGCTGACCTTTCGCAGAGAAGAGGTTTTTCGGTGGCTGGCAGGGGCGAGGCAAAGCCTGTACCTCAGTCGGTGCACTGCATGCTTTTGGAAAGGCCCTGTTTCCAAGCAAGGATGTCCTAATTCAACTGAATACTTTAGCTATCTATTAATTCGCACCAATTGGAAATTGATCCCAGAATCCATCCATTCTGCCTTCATCTGGTTCTGTCCGAGCGGCTTCCTTGGCAGTCGGCAGTCAATGGTCCCAGAGGAGGTTTCTTTTTAGGGCATGACTGCAGTACCCATATTGTCCACCACACCGAGTAAGTAACAAACACTCTTCCTGGTCCTCGGGGCACGGTCTTTAGTCATGCAACCATACCACACATTCCACCCATGCATTGTTCCCACCATACCTCACTAAATGGACCCGGAGGAATCTACCCATGGAATCCCAATCGGTTCCCAGCTGGGGCCAGGGCATTATCCACCGCCCCACCACCTCGCCGCCCCACCGCCCCACCCCTAACCTCTCCAACCTCTGCCGTCCTCTTAGCTGGTATACTCTGTCATGCTTGGCTGGCCTAACTTTCTGTCCGTGTCTCATCTGCAAGAGTGCCGCTTTACGTTGTGCATAAGCCAGAAACAGGAATAATCCTGAACATAGGACATTTAGAATAACAGCAAAAATGACATTCACACAATGAAGACATTCCCAGACAAATAGCCATGCCAAAACATAGTATGTCAAGACACACTCGAGTACACAGTACACCATACCAGGTACCAACATCAGGTAATATTGTTGTCAACATGTTAACACTGTTGTTAACATAAAGCTATAGCCTAGGCCTACATTTTTTTACCTACTTTGCAATTGCCAATACAAGCAATTGTTAGATTTGCCATCTATTTGTTGCTTATGAATCTGTAAGCCTCTTCAGCAACACACTCTCTACCAATGAGCAAAGTAGGTTGTTAAAATGGATGGATATGTTTGCCTAAAACAACAAGGTTGCAATTGCCAGCATGGTTCTTACATACTTCCGTCGTGCTGGGAAATAATGCTTCCTTGTGCCATCATTAGATTTTAGACATACAGACAAGCCTTTATACAACACACAATCTGCTCTCTATATAGATAGAGCTAGATGATAACAAATCATGTACACAACACATGCACGCAAGCGATTTCCACTCGTCACAGTGGAACAGCATGTGACAACCACCAATGGGCTCAGAATTTAACGCATCCACAAAGATTGAGTACAGAAATAGGATTTTTTTTAAAAACAGGAGGGAAGTAATCAGATGAAACACGGCAAAGATGTGGAGAACCACATTATGCGTGTCATGGTACCTATTGTATCAACACTGAATCAGCAACAATCAACATAATTAAATTAAGTTAAGTTGTCAAATAAATTAATCTCTTTTTCCCCCTTTCACATACTAATAAACTCCCTGGCACATTAACGATTCATTGTCACTTTGTTGACCTCAAAGCCACCTCATGTTAAATGTATTGCTGGCGTTTTCACACCCCCACCCAGACAAATAAACACGCCGTACGCCCGTCCTTCAATACTGACGTGTTTGATCTCCAGTGTAAATTAATATTGACTGGAGAACTCACCGCTCCACGATGCAAGCTATCTAGCAGGGTTGGTGCAAAAGGAAAGGTCGCTGCCAGCCAGTCTAGTGATACATAATGTAGCGTAGATTCTCACTAAAACAGCTATAATACCCATTCTCCTCATGCACCAAGAGTCAAAATAAGTAAGGAAACAAATGTTCAAGTACTTCAAGCGTGTTCAAGTGTTCAAGGCTTCAACTTAAATAGACACAAAGTGCTCTCCGATCTCCCAGGATCCCAGTACGGGAGATTTAGTTTTACTGTAATTGAAACGTGTTGACGTGAAATGTCTTTAAAACATTTGTATGTCTTCCATAATATGAAGAGACAGTACTTGCACCGCATGATCACAAATCCTGAATTTCGTCAATATCTTGCATTTATCTTTTCAAATCTCTCACCTGTACTGCAGACTCCCAGGTGGTGGTTATGGGTTATTGGTTATGGGTATCCCTGTGGAGCTGGTTGGTGATGTGGTAGGATGATCAGGACCCATCTCAACGCCCACAGACTATAAATAAAAGCACTAGCTCTAGCTGGTAGCCCACAGCAGTACAACCAGTAGCACGGTCGCTAAGGAGAACTAAAGCTACTGAATACATTTATGTATATTATTTAAACATTATATTTGTTTATGATTATTCAGTAGAGGCTGTACATTTAAATTAAGAGAAATATGTGTTTAAAATGAATAGTGTGTTATCACCATTTAAAATGCTATCTCATCTCCTTGGCTGTCTGTCCATCTTCCACACATACAATAAAACACAGGTTCATCTCAATGGGGGCCAACCAACAACCAAAGCCATCCATGTGCCCGAGACTGAAGGTTAGTCTGTAAAACTCAAGTTTCAATGTGCCTTCTGACTGTATGACAAAATAAAATCCTGCAATGATGGAGCACCCTACTACAATTGCTGTGGCACACAGCTGACGTTCAGCTACCCTAACAGCTATCCTGTCTTCCTCTGCATATGCATGAACATAAACATATGCTCATCTTTTGTGTGGGTGGTGTACGTGAATGACATGTGTGTTAAAGGTTTATCTGCTCCCCTGAGGGTCAAGTTTGTAACTTAAAACAAAGCTTGATGTGCTGCTCATTGCGATCGTTCCCCCCTCAATGATCCAATATGAGCCAAACTGTGGCCAACAAATAATCAAATGGCCGAACAAATGGCCGTACATTTGATTCAGGCTGTTACAATTATACAAATTGCCAGTTAATCATTTAGTCCATACAAATTACAAGAGCCAGAAGTCAGTGATATCGGAAATTTGCTTGCATTTCCTGATGAGAAGCAAAAAAAGTATTTATTTTATGGTAGTGATTAAGCAGAGAAAACCAACCAAACAGCATTTTTAGCATAGGGAGAAACTATGCTTTAGTAGATCTGAACTGCGGGCTGAAAGGAGAGCGCGTGTACAGAGTCTGCGTCTGTGCAGATGATACAGGGCGGTTAATGATGGGGGATGAGATGTGGGTGAGATTGTCTCCTAGCAACAGTGTCCCTCTGCAAATTGCGTGACCCCTTGGGGCAGCACATCTGTGGCGTGTCTGGAAAACCAAATACCTGCAGCAGACAGCATAACAAATAGCCATAACCAATTTGCTATTACAACCGAGTTGTAATAGCATTACACAACAATGATATCCGGTACAAATTAAACATCAGATAGATCAGCCTACCAGCTTGTCCAGTGGACTGTACCAACTGGTAGGCTGATCTATCCATCACACATCTGGGGGGACACTCCCACTTGTGATGTCACTAGAGGGTAGATTTTGACTGGCTTGTAATGGCTGATCAACATCACACCTGGTGGTAAAATAGGGGCCCTTTAAATTCTACTTCATGAATGCGATCAGGCGATCAGGTCCGATACGATTTCTTGGCGGTACAGATTTTTTCGTCATGGTGTCATTATGTCATGAACTCATCATTTGCAAATAAAATCGGCCATTTTAAAATGAAAATGGAATTGATATCGGCCATTTTCATGGCATCTATTGTTACTGATATACAAGTACTTGATGAATATGAGAGGTCAGCAACTTGCACAACAGGTTATTTTGTTGAAAGAAGAATAAGAAGAATCCAGTCTGTCAGACATTTAGAAGGAAGGGGCGGGACTACCAGCTCTATATTTGACCGTTTACTGCATTTCCCCCGACAACATTATTGATTAAGGGCACACACAGTTTTACTGTGTGTGTGTGTGTGTGTGTGTGTGTGTGTGTGTGTGTGTGTACTATCCTGTGACCTCACTGCCTCAGGGACATTTTTGGCAGTAAAGCAAGAGAGGAGGAGAAGCATGCTACATTTCTCTGGGCTAGATCACTCTCCCTCCATTTGCAGCCATCCTTGAACATGCCAGACAAATGAGGAAGAGGGGCATAAGAATGATGGATCCCTTGTGTTATGAAACAAAAAATATTAAATCTACTGGGGTATGTTATATTTTCAGCCACCAATTTGGATTGCCAAATGCAGTGGAAAAGGATGCATTGCATTGATCCTAATCTTGGATCCAGCCTTTCTACTATGTCATAGCAGAACTTTTAGGGGGAGACGCCACAGAACCTGGGCTGGAAACCAAAAACTGAAGAGGTGGAGTTAAGGCTAGTTTCCTGTTTTGTTACGGCGATATTTTACTGAAGAGAAACTGATAAAAGTAGACAAAGGGGATTTTTATGATTTTTAAGTATATTAGATTAGTATTAACATTTATACGTATTATTGGCCAATACCGTATAAATGTATATGAGAATTGTATTGGCAATGGAATAGATTGCAGTGGTAGAATCGTAGTTAAAGATTATTGAAAGGATAGGAGCTAATAGCGCAGCAACATCTTCAGCATTTTAACCTTTTATCTCTGCTACGGCTTGCCTGGCTTGGCTAGCATCAGAGCAGGAAAGTAAAAGGCTGAGGAATTACATAGAAGGACACCGTAAAGTGGAATTAAGCGGTGGACAGAGATTATCTGGGCAATAGGGAGGTCCTTTTTTAAACAGTTTACCCTGCTCTGTTTCCTTAGTTAGAATTAACATGGAGGCCAGCAGCACAGAAGGTGAGAAGGTGAGAAGAAGAAGAATATTATAATAATTATAATACTAATAATAAACTGTGAAAGTGCAAATTTCGCCTGCCGTGATTGCTGTGGCTTAAAAGCTGGATCTGTGCCTTTAGAATGACAGATATTACAAGGCTATCAGGACAAATCAATGGTGGACAATGAGAAAGTGGAGGAGAGGCCAGTTCAGTGGTAGCATTGTCATATAAATGACTTCATTTCTGCAGCTAGCTTACCCTGCCCTTCTAAAGGTTCTCCTGACTCCAACCACAAATCAAACCCCCGAAGATCCATTTTAGCCATTACTGCTGTCCTTGAATAGTTTATCTTTGACAGGCTTTTTTAAATCCATGCAGTGTGAAGTTATCACACCATTTAATCAAGGGACAGCCGAAAATATTTAACAAGGATGGTTTACAATTAAACACTATTCGAAACAAAAAAAAGAAAGAGTAAAGACTTTTTTAATAGAATATGTAACCCATAATATGATTGGCCCCTCCTTTAACTATTAACACAATTAACAGCCAATGGAAATTCACTGTGTCATATTAGCTGGTCAGAATGGTGCTACACACATTTTTGACTGCCAAAGTTGCATTGTTCTGATCCTGCAGATGCATGTTGGAATTGTGTAATGTCAACTACTGACAGAGCTCTGTAGGGATTCAAGTGATACTAGGTAGGGCTGAACAATTAATCAAACTATTTTTGAAATTGCAATATGGCCAAGTGCAATACCCAAATCGCAGGAGCTGCAATTTAAAGGGTAAAATGTGTAAATGTAAATTTCTCCAGATGGAAGAAAACATGTTTGTTTGGTACAGACCCCAACAAATGTCACATCATGATTTTAATAGTATTAGTAATTTTAGTTTTTTCAGTGAAAATACAAATTAACTACTAATAGTGAATCATATTGCAATCGCAATACCTGTCAAAATAAGCGCAATATGATTTTTTTACCCTTTTTACCCTATCGATTATGGCTCATAAATATAGGCCTATTAGAATGAATAATATAACATTATGACAGTCCTCTCCTGATCATAAAGGCTGCATTGCAGTGAGTCTATGAAATACTAGCTAAACATGTTACTCAATTACATAACTAACTTATTTTCCATATTCAGAACAAACACTTAAAAAAAACTTAATTTAACTTAATTTGTATACATTTTTTAAATGAGTCAACTAGTGAAGAAAGGAGTATTCCAGCAAAGAACCCAAACATTACTTTATGCTGGCATTTGCAGTTACTTAGTTTATTGTATTTCTCGTATCAAGTCGGGAAGTAAGTAGGGAAGTTAAAGGAACCAGAAGATTGCAATTCAAGAAGACAATTGTGTCACCTCAAGCACAAGAAATTTGCCTACTTATCCGGAAAATAACTCCCAAGTACAAGTAGCAAACAAGACAATTCACATTGGTTAAAAAAGGCATCTTTCTAGCACAGTACAAAAGGGATATTATACTTTTTCCAATAACTACTGAATCATTTGCCTCTTTCCATGCACTTTTATTTGGCAACCTCGGAAAAAAGAGGAAAATATATATATTCCCAATATATTCTTCCGCCGATTAAACATTTTCTTCAGGACCAGAGCCTGAGGAAAATGTTCGTTTTCAAAAGGCGTAGCCATTTAAAAACCTGGTATATCTGTGCACATCTATGTAAATGAATGAGCAGTGAACCTGCTGAGCACATTGGGGAGGAGGCTAGCGAAGTGGTAAATGGAGGGAACAAGCTCGGCACTCTGCCACTGCTGTGCTACCGTTGGGGCTATGTCTTGGCAGCCGGTCTGCAGGGGGCGCAGCAGCAGAGAAGAAGGCTGCTACTGTTTATATCTCAGTCACCTAAATAAAAATGGCACGCCGATGAAACACTAAACCCTGCCAATGTTATGTTCCGGATAATTGTGCAATGATGTGAGGTGACAAAACGCATTAATCCAGACACCAAAACCAGGCCAAAGCATGTGACAATGACTCATAACGTCCGCTAAGGCTTTAGGCCAAATAATTAAAAAAATTGAAACCTTATTTTAAAAGAACACACACAGGAGATCAATGTTGAGCTTCATGGCCCTTCCACCCACATCTCCTCTGAGCTGAAAACCAGCATGCTGTTGCTGGGACTTGAGGTCTTCCAGTGGAGTGGTTTTGGTTGACTTATCCCACCCAGCCGACCTCCGCTGGCTAGTAAAGGATCAAGTGATGTCAGCAGCAAAGACAAATGACTTCTTTGCTCCACTTTCCAATCCTTTCACCATCACAGCTCCTCCCTCGACCATCCACCTTCTGTCTCACTCCGTCTACTCTACTGTCTCTTTTTATTGTGGCGGAGGGGGGAGGCAGGGGTTAGTAGCACCATAACCCGCCCCCCCCTCCCACTGAGCCCTGTAAAGTCACACATGGATGAAACTACATCAGGAATCATTCAAACCCTCTTGGCTAATTTAGACAAGACCTATTTCAATTAACAAGATTATGCTAATACCATGCTATACCAAATTCATCCTGCACCGCATCAAAGTTCAGATCTTTTAACATTTCTAGTTTCTAGAGTTTGTTCTTAAATATTGCCATTCATGAGTAATGAGTGCTGTGATGGGCGAAAAGCCTAAGTCTGTCAACACATTTGGAAACGTTGATTCCAGTCCCATGGTTTTTTCAGCATGTGTAACTAGGGCTGAACCATTAATTATGGAAATCACAATATAGCCAAGTGCAATATCCAAATTGCAGGAGCTGCAATTTTTTTTATAAGAGAAAAATGTGTAAATGTAAATTTATAACCCCATTTTAAATGAAGTACTATGGTGTTGCAGAGAAGCCCACAGAATCATATCGCATTTGCAATATCTATTCTGTCACAATAATCGCAATATGATTCTTTTTACCATATCATTCAGCCCTATGCAACAGTGATTTCTATTGCTCTGACATGAAATGACCTGAAATGAATGAGCACATGTGATCAGTATGGGATTAGTTGGCAGAAGAGAGTGTGTTATCTCCATTCTTATTTGGGAGTTGACCTCTGATTCTGGTCCGAACAGAACCTGCATGTCGGCGCATGCATGCGCCTACATGCATGTTCTGGGTGATGATTACGGTAGCTCACCAGTTTATTAATGACTAAAAATTTGATGGGAAATCTACACATCCCATCAACAAAGCCAGGTTTGTGACTTTCATACCAATTTTGCTTGCATTGATCTTGATTGTATCGATCTCGTACATGATTGAATTGTTCATTTTATCAGTTTGCTAGGAGCCCATCAGTTTCTCAGCTCTTGGATCTAGTGCCTTGCAGATTTATAATAACATTTTAACCACATCATGATAATAGGTTAACCAAATTACTTATTTAAGCTAATTTCATGAACTCAAGATTGTATTGATATACTGCTCAGCCCTAGCACAATAAGCCTTCAGTGTGCACTGCTCATGGAGACAAGGCCATTGCCATTTCGCCTGCTGATAGATTTGGCATTCGCGGGCATCACAGCTTTTCTGATGACAACACTCCCTAAACGTGTCATTTTTCTTTATTCGAGTATGTGTCTGAAAGAGCAATCAACTTATTACTTCAGCGGTGTGGCTAATTAAAGCTGCATCCTACAGCTCGTTAGCAATTCCACCCACTTTCACCCCCCCCCCCCGAGCGTGCTTTCGACAAAATAAATCCAACCAGCATCCCACGCAAATCCCCTCCAACTGGAGGCCTGGCTGATTCATGTCCAAGTCGACCTGCCAAAAGTCTATTAGGGCAGACCACGCTTTTTTGCCAACATTTGCAGAGGCAATTGTGACGACGTCAACTTCCATGCCGCAGTACTCTAATACAGACGTAATATGGACGTTTTTCAAGTGTGTTGGTGTGACCTCAAGGGAAGCTTTAATGAAGCCGTTGGAGGGAAAAAAGGCAGTGAGAAGCCGCAGGTGACTTGTCAGTGGGTTTGCGGTCAAAAAAATGTGGTGTGGGGGGGGGGGGGCGTCTCGCTGAAAGCCCATCAAGACGCCCCCACCGTCAATTGTCAATCAATAGCCCAGAAATTACCCACTTCGTCCCAAGACAGCAGGCATGGCGGAAGCTGAATGAAACAGAAAGGTAGGACCACTGCCATGTCCCCACTAGTACTTCAGTTATGGGTGAAAACGGTAAAAATGTATATTACCTACAAATGTATTGAATCAATGAAATTAAAATGTCAATACAGATACACTCATTGTTCTTTGGTATGGAATTATACAGAGATGTAAAAAAAAAATCCTGCACATAGGCCTAGGCCTATTAAATACAATATTGTACTGGATTATTAGACAGCAACCCTAAATATTGTTGCCTAATGATTCAGTTACAATTCTGTAACCGAATCATCAAAAAAATATCCCAGTGTGTACTCTACGTATAAATTACAGGAACAATATACAAAATTATATTTTTGGGGAAAACTCGACTACGTAAAGGCTCAAACAAACATTAAAAACTACAATATAACTCCATGGTGTCCTGGCACTACACAAATGATATGATATGCAGAATATGCAGGACAGGAGGTCATTTGGGAGTTGCAGTGCATTTTACTGCAGTGATTATTGATCTCTTCTTTGGGTTAGTTTGGTAGTCATAATAATATGTCCTATGCATTCAGCATGTCTCACAACTTCCTCCATCTGCCATGTACCTCTTAGTACTGCCCACTGCTGTTTTCTACTCCACAGTAAAACGCAGCATCAGCTCAAGTCATGATCCCTTTTTCGCGTTTCTGACGTCGATGATCCGCATGGAGCAAGCGCATACTGTGTGAGCGCAAATGACGTGTTTGAAATGACAAACATTTTTAAACAGGTTAATTGGCTGCACAGAGCTGGCATGGTATGCGACTTTCTATTTGTTCCTCTCGTCTTTTCTCCCCCTCCTTTGCCGGACAGGGTGGCTAAGTGGTAAATGGGACCCGACAGGCAGACAGAGAGAGCTCAGATTGTGGGCAGTGTCAGTGAGTTTTCAGTAAACAGGCCAAGGAGATCCTGAGAGACGGGTGGGGTGTGTAGTGTGATGAGGGGGGGCACAGGGGACTCGAATACATTTCAAGAACGAGGCAAAATGCCCTTTATCCTTCTTTATAGATGTGCTTTCAACCTCTACATAAAAGGTAAGGTTACGGTTTCCCACATGCTATAATCATTTCAAGAAATTTGGTATGCCTACTTTAATTTGGTTTAGGCATACAGATCATCAGATTTAAACAACCAAACTGTTTTGTGAGTGCAACAACAACACACAGAAACTGAATTAGTATTTTCTTTCTAGTCTGTTAGTTTCAGCAATCTTCTTCCAACACAGATGGATCCCAGGGCCTGAAGCTTATGGGCAACAACGAAACAGGGAGCAAGCCTGACAGACGTGTAGCTGGAGCGCTCCATTCATGTTGAGCAGCCAGCTCGCATTTGGCTCACAGGCAGGTTTGTACAAGCTAACTTTGGACCCTAATGGGCACTATTTCCTATTCCCATTTCTTATGTCAACAAGAAATATTTCAATATTTCATACAGAGTCAAATTGCAACCATTTGATGAGGTGAACCCAGAACTATTTTGTTGTGTGAGCAGTGGACAGTAGCTCAGTGTGTGGCCTCCAATAAAGCAACGTGTGCGTCTATAATAATTAGTTGTAGTATTAGTATTGTATGCCATCCTAATTATTTTGTTAAAGTCCGTTATTGATCCTTTAATGTAAGGGTATTCATTTAGATTAGAAAGGGGGCCACAATTGTGACTTGTAGTCGAGGACCATGAGACTGACCGTGAAAATGAATAAATGTGCCATTGTTTAGGGATGTTTGCGACTAGTCGACTAGTCGTTGCTGTGTTTGGCAGTCGGCACCAGAAATAGTCGGTTAAGTGCTTTTTTTTGCTCTCTGAGAAAAGCTTTTCTGACGATATATAACTGCGGAAGCACACCATGCACTACTGATTGCACTTTATTGGCCTAATTAAGCAACGTTAAACAACGTGTAGTTTCTCGAAACATCGAATCATTAATTTTAGTTACAATTTCATTTAATCTGGTTCTGAACAGAAGAACACTTCACAGATCTAGGAGATGGATGAGTAGATGAAAAGTAGATGAAATCAAACTCCGGCACACCGTCTTACTTGCAGTAATACATTTATTTGCAACGTTTCAGTGCTAGACCTTCCTCAGGCAAATTAGGTATCCAATTAAATCTAGTTCACAATTCTCAACATTGCTTAAATGCAATATAGCTGTGCAGGCAGACGGAGAGATGAAAGTGTTGGCACATGAAAGGAAGCTATAAACTAAATAGGCCTGAATGTTGACAGATGATGGATGAATGAGAGGGGCAAAGGAGAGAGGAAGAGTGAGTGGAACGCACATGCAAAACCCTCCGAAAGCTTGCTGTGTGTCCACCTATGCATACCCCCACCACCCAGGATTAATTGGGGCCATGGTCAGGATTGGGAGGGAAAAAAAAATCAATAGTGTGCTACTACTACACTGCGCCTCTGCCGCCCGCTCTCCCTTACTCAAGCTCAAGCCCATACATATAGATTCCCTCACCCGAATGTGCTGATAGAGTAATCTGCTAATTCCATGCAAAAAAAAAAGCCACATACTCGCAAAGAGTTTGAGTCTCTGGGGGGAGCTCTTTGGACAAACACATTTACACAGTAATCCTATTAGCAGGAGAGAGTGCCACCCCACCCCCCATCACACTTCATCTTTCCCTTCTCGCCCTCCCTACCACTGTCCATGCCGGTCAATACTCAATCGCTGCTCGCTTTTTTCAATTCAAACGCCTGAGCTGCTGCAGGCGTGAGGGCCCATGGTACCCGGGCACGCTCAATAGCATCACATGGTCCCAGGCTCCATGTCCCAGCTACGAATGAATAGGAAGAAACGCTTAACCCATGTCCTCGCACAAATGCTCTCCGCAATGGCCAGGCACCATTTAAGAGGTTGACGTGGTCAGATTACGGTGCACCACGAGAATTAAATCAAACCCACGTCTAGTTTGGCACGTGATACTAGAAAAATCACAGATACCGGCGATGTTGGTGTCGGTCAGCTATATGGTCCCAGGCGAAAATGGAGCATGTTGTGCATGTGGATGGGCCTCACTGCAGGAGATGGGGACAGAAACTACTCAATATCCCAATGGTCAATTACACTGCTGTTGGCACCATCACAATGTCACAGCGGCAGACGCATCATTACTATGCATGTGCCACAATTGCATGCATGATTATTTAGCAAAGAGAGATGAATTTAAACCCCTACAAAAAAATTGTGATTGGTGTAACAATCATTTGAAGGAAAAACTATTCAGCTATATCTTTCCAAAAACATCCGCCACACACACACGAGGCTTTGCAGCAGCACCACATGACACATTTCCTTAACAGCATCGCTTGTGATTCATGGGGATCTGAAAACTAGTCTGGCACAGAGTAGACCCAGAACATGGCTTAACCTCCCCACTCATAAGGCTAATCATTCAACTCCCAACTGCCCACGCAAAACACACGACGCACAGATCACAATCTGTCATCACAATGGCTACGGTTTTTCCCAAAAGCGGGCGGTGCATCTGCACGTGTCGCACATGAACGAGAGCATATGCGACAGACACGGCAGGATCTCGAGCGGTTTGAAACGAGGCCATATGTATATATACGTTGAGCCCACATGTGTTGGCGGATCATACCAGCTGACTGTCTCCCCCCGCCCAGCAAAGCTTCTGCTGCTATGATCGAATGTCAGCCCGGGCTTGGCTACTATGCGAGACATGTGTTCCCGACAGCAGCCTTAATAAAATGGGCTCGGCTGTGGGCCCAAACTTGCCATTGCATCTGCCCACTGGTGCATTAGCAAATACCTGGCTGTTAAACATGAGCTGCAATACAAAGGTAACGCAAATCTATCGATGCGGCGGCACAAATTCAGTAAATAAAAGAGATTGTTGTCGAGTCCATATGCCAAGCCTATACCGTTATAATAATTGTATTACCTTGGATATGGTTTTGTTTAAGATTATAGATGGGTATGTTGAGTAATACGTTTGGTGTGACGTGTCTACGCCTCCGAAAACAAAAGCCCATGCTTTTGGCGGGGGGCAAATACCTCCGTTTCACTGTACGCTATGCTGCTGCAAGAAAGCCAGTAAAGCCAGCTTGTGTGTCCTAAGATTTCCAAGGGGCTAAAAAAAGGCATTGGGCAAGAGTTGAACAAGTTAAACATCTTTCAAGAAATGCATGAACACAATGAGCAGGTTGGGGAGGTTCACACACACATTGAGATTTCCAGGCAAGCCGTTGTCATATATATATATATATATATATATATATATATATATATATATATATATATATATATATATCGGCCAACCAATACATAAGGTCATATATATAGTATGTGTGTGTGTGTGTGTGTGTGTGTGTGTGTGTGTGTGTGTGTGTGTGTGTGTATATTACACACACACACACACACACAGTGTTCAGCCAGGACCCTGGTCAGCCATGCTGTAAGTGTAAGGGAACATTTAGTCTCATTGCGCTGCATTATATAAACTCACTGCATTACTGGTTTCCGGGCAAAGCAAGCAGACCATACATGATAAACTCATCCGTAAACCATGGCATCGCATGGTGTCACAGGGAACAGTTTGACAGGTGATGGTCAAATCAAACGTGTGTGTGTGTGTGTGTGTGTGTGTGTGTGTGTGTGTGTGTGTGTGTGTGTGTGTGTGTGTGTGTGTGTGTGTGTGTGTGTGTGTGTAAAATGTCTGAACGACACCCATGCAAGCAAAGCAGATTTAACCGGCATCAATTATTAACCTGTCCCCCCCCCCACACCCCATACTGAGTGGGAGGAGGAGGCGTCCTTCACGCACACACACACACACACACACACACACACACACACACACACACACACAGGAGACATGACACGCAGATAGGCCTATACACACATACATACATATGTTGGAGTGACAGACGGACAGACAGACAGGCGGACAGACAGGCAATGGGGCTGCGGTCGCGTAACCGCTGCTGGCGTGAGCGCGCCCCATCACCTGAAAAAGAGGGATGCTGCGAAAGAGAGAGCGAGAGAGAGAGAGAAACCGAGGGACCGGGAGGAAAGCCGGGCGCTCACGACACGCAGTCCTAGTCCCAGTCCCAGTCCTAGTCGACACACACTCCCACCCGGACTCGGGACCTATTTGGGGACCCGCATCCCCGACAGGTGCCAGGCACCACCACCGGACCGGACCCGATCCGGCATCCTCCCTCCCTCCCTCCCTAGACCGCGCCGTCCCTCCCCATCAGGCCCCCACCCCCCCCTGATGGACGTCCTTCAGGACACCCAGAGACCACCTGGACCGGGTTTGACGGCTCGCCCGGCCCGGCCGAGACGCATCTCCATTCACGGGAAACGTCGGTCATTTTAGCCGCGAACGGGCGAGCCGCGAACCATAGCAACCCGCCGCGACGTGAGCTCGCGGGATAAAGCCGCACCGCGGATAAAGGCGTCATATACGTTAAAGGGGGGGTGGGGTGGTGGTGGTGGTGGTTTACCTCTCGGCCATTTTCCAGACGGTTCCTTTTGTTAGTATCCGTAAGTGATAATCCCAGGGACGTGCTGCTCCATGCCGCCGCCGCCGCAGTGCACGCGCCGCTCCTCCTGCGTGGCTGTAGGAGATTGAAAGCCTCACGCGCACTCCTGTCTCAACCGCCCCGCCGCCGCGCGCACGCACGCACGCTGTCGTCACCGCCCTGACGTCACTCCGTCTGCGGACGTGATTCCTCCTGGAGTTGGTAAAGCGGAAAGGGGGGGGGGGGGGGGGTGACGTGAATTTGGGGGGGGGGGGGGGGGCAATTTTTTTCACATTCAACGACACCCCATTGTTGATCAATGAAATATGCGTGGATCAATTATATATGACCATACTTATTTTTATTTTATTTTTTAAAAATCTTTTTAATTTATCAAAAATGATGATGTCATTATTTAAGTAGTTCTGTATTTAGAGTGATAGTGTGACACACATTGTGGGCATACCTGGCTGTTGCACCTGCTGCTACGGTGTGTGCTTTATTATTATTATAATTAGTAGTAGTATTATAATAAAAGTGGGGATGGTGCGCCCTCAAGTGGACTCCTGTCTCCATGCAAGTCTTTCCAGTGACTCAGGTCACATAACAGGCCTATAGGCTCCAAATATAGACGACGCAGCTCACATTGAATTACAGCAACGAGATGTTTTTTTCCCCTCTGGTGGTGCCAGGTAGGGGTTGATGACGCACGTCGACCACCACCTCTCTGGTGGTCGACCCGTGTTCTCTACTAGCGCCGTCTGCATTCACTCCATCATCAGGCCAATTATTTTAGGGCAATGGCGGATCATGGGGTCACTAGTTCCAGACGTTGGGATCTGAGGTCAAGCCAGCCTCCGCTTCATCTGACCGTGTTTCGGTGGGAAAGGGTGGCCTGTTTGTGACTACATCACGACCTTGAAGATTACTTATTTTGTGGTGGGTGGGTGGTGAAATGAGGATGTTATGATAATGTGATGATTTCAGTGGTGGTCAGTATTGATCACATTGACGTATCTTAACTACAAGAATAACGAGTTGTAGGCTGTGACACTGTATGATGCATGGCTGTTTATATGGATGGGAGCGTTTGAAGATGTAGAAATAGACCTCCCTATTACAGTAATAGGTAATACAGTAATTCTCTTAATACAGTAATAGTATTACTGTATTAAGAGATGTTCTAGAAATGACTGCATGTTGTATGAGATGGAGATTGAGTGCTGTGCCTACCCCACACCCTGGCCAAATTAACACAAGGCTTACACTGAAAATCCTCATGTGATTTCCTCACATAGCTTGTTAAAGTATTTTGCGATGGTCAGATTGCTCCTGCTGGCTTGCAGCAACACATTTTACCTTCTCTTTCAGCAGGGAAGCAATAAAGCTCATCCATTCTCTGAGCGGTTGGTGCGTCCCCACGAAGGACAGCCAACCATGATAGAATTGAAGGCTTGATGGGGGTTGGGTCCAAGGTCAAGACAACGAGCATAGACCAAGACTTTGAAACACTATTAAGTTTATTACAGCTTCAACCATAGGGTCAATATGTCCATTACGTATTTGCTTACTGATGAAGAATAAGAAATGAGTTACTGAATGTTCAGGTCTAAAAAACAATCCTGTTCCTGTTGCTGCAGGCAGCGATGAACGGACCCTCGCCCCTTGCACACGTTGGGGGAAGCAGCAGTCGCCGTCTTGTTCCTCGAGGAATGAAGGAGTAAAATATTTCCTGTGTGGAGTATGTGGCGATGGGGATGACACATTGGACATTGTGCATACATTTGATGAAGTATGTGGACTCTAGGCTTCATTTCCAGTTGCAATAGGTGGTGCACTGGTGCTACATTAGCGAGTTATAAATACATGTACTGGAAGTGGCCTGAAATGGCTTGGCTATACATTTTCATGAATATTGGACATTGCATGAAGGAGTTAAATATCACTCCCTGTTGTCCACTATGCGGTACTAATTATATTTTTGCTTCCTGTTGCCAATAGGTGGCGCGATGATTATGACTCAATATTGGCATGTAGATGTCTTCAGGCCTGCACTCTTATCAAACACTACAGACAACATACAGTCAAGTTATAACAGCTTCCTGTGTCCACTATGCGGCGCTGCAGAACACGCACTAATTATACATCATGTTGCTGTATATCAAGTGAAGACCATGAACAATGTAATGACGTTTTGTACATAAGGCTTGCTCCCTGTTGCCAGGAGGTGGGATTTCGCGATAATAGACATTTAGTAGTCGATACCGATACCAGTGAAATTCGATACCACGGTAAAAAACTAAACAATAAATCTTCATGTCCTTCAACATCCTTTATTAAAAACATTTGAACATTGCAAAAAACAACAGTGGCATGTAGCGTTCAAGTTATAAATACAAATCAACCACTATTACATTACAAAAAATAATGGCATGTAAAAAGAGAAAAGGAAAAGCTCCGGGAACAGTTTGGACCGGCTTCTGAATACAGTGGAAAGGTAATTGAAAGTCTTAAAGAAATGGTTTGATATTAATAATAATATAATTGAATTTAAGTAAAACAACGTTTATAATATTTGGTAAATCGGCAAATCAATTATTTTAACGATTATTATTAATATGATTAATGATGTTGAAATAGAATAGATGTTGAAAATACATTTCTGAGCGTGATAATTGATAATACATTTTGTTGAAAACCACACAAATGTAAAAACAAAAATGTGTAAAACCATTGCAATAGTGTATAATATATAGACCCTTTTTGTGCCTACGTCACGATGACGTCGCGGTGTTAGCTGGAGGCAAAAGCCCAAACGTACGGCCATGACGTCATCAAGACGACACTGAATAGTAAACGTTAGATTTACCTCTTAAACGTTTCACGGTGAGTTATTGTCATACAATTCACGTCTATGGTTTAAATGTCTTTACAGGTTTAATAATAACCTGGTCGATCTCGCAATGCCGTAAACTGTGGACAAAAAGTGCCCTCTTGGGAGGCAAAACGCGTGCTAGAGTGCCCTCTTGGGAGCCAGAACGCATGCTAAAGTGCCCTCTTGGGAGCCATAACGCGTGCTGAAGTGCCTTCAAGTGCCCCCTTGGGAGCCAAAACGCATGCTAAAGTGCCCTCTTGGGAGCCAAAACGCATGCTAAAGTGCCCTCTTGGGAGCCAAAGTGCGTGCTTAAGTGCCCTCAAGTGCCCCCTTGGGAGCCAAAACGCATGCTAAAGTGCCCTCTTGGGAGCCAAAACGCATGCTAAAGTGCCCTCTTGGGAGCCAAAACGCGTGCTAAAGTGCCCCCTTGGGAGCCAAAACGTGTGCTAAAGTGCCCCCTTGGGAGCCAAAACGTGTGCTAAAGTGCCCCCTTGGGAGCCAAAACGTGTGCTAAAGTGCCCTCTTGGGAGCCAAAACGCGTGCTAAAGTGCCCCCTTGGGAGCCAAAACGCGTGCTAAAGTGCCCTCAAGTGCCCTCTTGGGAGCCAAAACTCGATAAAGTGCCCTCCTGGTTGGTAAAATACACTAAATTGCCCTCTTGGGTGGAAAAAACACTCAACTGCCCTCTTCTAGTAAATTAAAGTTAACTTCAACTTAACTTTAACTTAAGTTAACTAAGTTCTATTATTAGGTAGAGATGCCTATTGCATGTTTAAGGAGGAGCTACCTCACTACGTCTTGTGGGAATAGCTTTTCAAAGCTAGCAAGTAAAGTTCAAAGTTGGGTTAGCATTGCATATCAGGGTTTCCGCCAGGTTTAAGTTGACTCCCTGCCGGGCTAAGCACCTGGGATAATAATTTTTAAAAATGCTTTCTTGAAAATGCCAGTTTGGATTATCTGGTGCTAATATGGTGTTAAAATGCACTAGAATACAGGAAATGGCATCTACTTAATTGAACATTTTCTGACCCCCTACGTATTTTTTTTTATTCATACATCCATGTCGCTGTGTGTTCTTCACAGTCCAACGTTGTTATCCACAGTTCTCCTGGATGCTGATCCTAACAGCAAACTAACCTGAGTAGTCTGTCTAGTTAGTCTGTTTTAAGGCTATATAATGTGCCATTTGTATAACATATAAAACGTGTCTTAAGTGCCCTCTAGAGTGGTGAGGACGCGCTATATGTGCCCTTTTTTTTCTTTCCGCCCCTGCCCTTCAAAAAGTCTGTGCACGCCACTGGTCGTTAACATTGCACAAAACATCCAATACCACTGAATGTCCAGCTGGTGACTCCACTGATGCTAAAGTTACGATATGCTATATAGCTTAGTTTATGTTATACCATGGTCTGGGTGAATACTCGATTCTGATTGGCTGGAGGGTGTAGGTTAAAAAGTGTTAATGTACACCTAGGAAAGACGTTGATGCTATGAAGACGCTATGGCCACGTTGCTTGGCAACGCCTGCATACGGGAGATATTAAATAGTCCGCTCGACTTATAAAAATAAAAATAGAAACCGCACGATTTTAACTCTAAAACACATTAAAAGTATTAATTGATTAAATATTTCTTTCTTTCGTAAGTGACCATGGTATAAGCGGGATAATGCCCTTCGAGCAGTGGCGGATGGTGTATAGGGGCGATTTGGGCGACGCACTACCAACTGGGAGAAAGAGGATTTTTTTTTCTAACAAATTCTATCACAGCAAAAGTAGTTTTCAGTGTTCTAGACATATTATCTGTCATTGTCCAATCAGAATCGTCAGATTCAAGTCGCGTTTCAAATGGTCCCGCCTCTCTGGGCAAATTCATTGACGTGGAAAATCGCCCAAGCATTCTCCCATTGACTCTCATGTTAAAACTTTTTTTTTTTTTCGGAAAATGAGCCTTCATTGCATTTTCAATGAGGATTTGGGACTCGCCCTAACGCGCTTGCGTCATACGTAACTGACGTAACTAATATACGCAACATACGAAATACGTAACGTACGGAAAACTCGATTCAGCTCTGTGCGCCCAGACCAATGGCGTTAGCCTTGTCAATCAATCAATCACGTCCATCAGCAAGCATTCGCGCCACAGCTGTAACGAGTTCCAGAGAAGAGACAAGATGGCGGAGGCGCGATGAGGACGACTGTACGATTATTTCACTTAGGGAAACTCCATTTTTTCGTCGGTCGGCCATCATGCCTTCAGTGCGTCTTGAACAACCACACATAAAAGGTTGCACATATTATATTGAAATGTTATCATATTTGTCTAAATGCATACTTGACTGTAGACAGTCTCTCTCTCTCTCTCTCTCTCTCTCTCTCTCTCTCTCTCTCTCTCTCTCTCTCTCTCTCTCTCTCTCTCTCTCTCTCTCTCTCTCTCTCTCTCTCTCTCTCTCTCTCCCTCTCTCTCTCCCTCTCTCTCTCCCCTCTCTCTCTCTCTCTCTCTCCCTCTCTCTCTCTCTCCCTCTCTCTCTCTCTCCCTCTCTCTCTCTCTCTCTCTCTCTCTTAAGGTGTCCATTAACTTCAATGGACAACGCGGAGGCGTGAACCGGTTCTGTTAATGGACACCTCGAAGGGGATTATCCCGCAACCCCGGAGTTTTCAAACTAAAACTGGGTCAGCAGTGTTTTCAATAATCTCCATTTTAGGGGTTGTAAAACACCGGAGTAGTGTGTACGCTAGGCGGAAACGTGGCAAAAGTTATGCGGTTTAAAACGAAAACGTAGTAGTGTGGATGTAGCCTCAGAGCAGATCAAGTGGCGTTACGGCGGTCGGCGTGCCAGCCACGTCTTCTCACTTAGCTGGCATACACACGTATAGCGAAACTTAAACCAATCAAATCATATTATATTGTCCAAAAGTGCCCATTTAAACCTTTTACATGGAAAGCTCAGCGGAGCCCAGTCGCACACGGCTACTCCATAGCTTGCTCTCTGGCGCCCAATTCAAGCTCTCCTGTCGGACTGCACACCGACCTCGTGTAGTCATGTGGAGGCCAGCACTTGGTACAGACCCAGAAGACAACAAGAAAGCCGATGATGGCCAACACACTGCAAATGATAACGATGGTTTTCTGTGGGTCGTGAATAACTGCAACACATAAAAAAAGGAAAAGTGGTTAAAAAGTGGAACAATTATCCTTAATGTCAACATTATCCAGCAAAACCGTGTCTAACTGACGTGTTACTTTCCCATGCACTGATGTTTTAGATGTCTTAATATCCATTCATGGAGACATGCACTGAGCCAAAACATTCATATTCAGTCATTAATTATTATTCTAACATTTTTAAAAAAGGAAACAGACTATTAGCATAATGTGACCAATACTGATAGATCATCAGTTCACCACCAAGCTAAAACATCAGCAATTTCCCTGATACAACAATCTAACACCAAAATGATATTAAAGGTCAAAAGTTGAAGAGAAGCTACTCAATATATTCCCATATCTTACCAGCGTTTCTTGAACACAAAGGTGTAATATCCATCGTGTCATTTGACCAGCTGACTTGGTTGCTATGGTTACAGGTGAGGATGGACCCATGCGACAGGTAGAGCTGGAGTGGGACAGCGGAGGTCAGGACCTCTGACGGGTCTCCTCCATCCTCAGAGCAGCTGTGATTGGTGCAGGTGAAGGTGGAGTTTAAGGAGGAGCCCTGGGTGCTACAGGTCACGGTCACAGTACAGGATCCAGGACTGAGAGACACAGACGCCACCTTAAGGACCACAGCCGATACCTGATCTGGAACAGAAAGACGTTTACAATGAACAAAAACCTGGCTTGTGAAAAGAAAAAGTGGAACAACTATATCGTTAATGTCAACATTATCCAGCAGAACCGTGTCTAGCTGACGTGTTACTTTCCATGCACTGATGTTTTAGATGTCTTAATATCCATTCATGGAGACATGCACTGAGCCAAAACATTCATATTCAGTCATTAATTATTATTCTAACATTTTCAAAAAAGGAAACAGACTATTAGCATAATGTGACCAATACTGATAGATCACCAGTTCACCACCAAGCTAAAACATCAGCAATTTCCCTGATATAACAATCTAACACCAAAATGATATTAAAAGGGCAAAAGTTGAAGAGAAGTTACACAATATATTCCCATATCTTACTAGCGTTTCTTAAACACAAAGGTTTAATATCCATCGTGTCATTTGACCAGCTGACTTGGTTGCTATGGTTACAGGTGAGGATGGACCCATTCGACAGGTAGAGCTGGAGTGGGACAGCGGAGGTCACGACCTCTGGCGGGTCTCCTCCATCCTCAGAGCAGATGTGATTGGTGCAGGTGAAGGTGGAGTTTAAGGAGGAGCCCTGGGTGCTACAGGTCACGGTCACAGTACAGGATCCAGGACTGAGAGACACAGACGCCCCCTTCAGGACCACAGCCGATACCTGATCTGGAACAGAAAGACGTTTACAATGAACAAAAACCTGGCTTGTGAAAAGCTGATGTTTCTGATGTTTCTGTGAACATACCTTGAACTGTGACGTTGTATTCAGCAAGAATTTCTTCTATATCTGAATGTCGTATTGCTGCTTGGTACAGTCCACCATCATTCAGATCTAGGTTTTTGTACAGCAAAGAAAAATCCTCTGTCCTAAACTGGGTCCTGTCTCGAAAGTCAGTGATTGTCTCCCCACCCGGATAATATACTATTATATTATATTTGTCTTTCAGTCTCCATAGGAAGGTCAGTGGTCGATTGGGTTTCAGTGTTTGGATTTCCATGAATAAATCCTCTCCCTTCAGCAAATACACATGGCTTGTTGTGGATCCTGAAACAAATAAAATAATTACACAAAACAAATGTATTATAAAGTGCGTACATTTATTTCTCCAACCATCTGGACTGATACACTAACACCAATGTCACTTTGAATAAAGAAAACTACGAATATAAATCAACATTTTTCCCCATCAGCAAATAAAAAGGTGCATACCTGCTACAGGTTATACAATACATCGCCTCCAGAGGCAGAACATGCTCCAGTTCATTACTTACACTAGATAGTGCTTCATCTGTCAATGTAATTAATGTGTCCCTCCCTTGCTCATTTGCTAAATTCAATTCGGTACACTAAAAAAGATGGAAAAAATTATTATAGAACCAAAAAAAAATACAAAAAAACTTAACCATCTCTAACCTAATACCTAAACTAACCATCTCTAACCTAACACCTAAACTAACCATCTCTAACCTAATACCTAAACTAACCATCTCTAACCTAATACCTAAACTAACCATCTCTAACCTAATACCTAAACTAACCATCTCTAACCTAATACCTAAACTAACCATCTCTAACCTAATACCTAAACTAACCATCTCTAACCTAATACCTAAACTAACCATTTCTAACCTAATACCTAAACTAACCATCTCTAACCTAACACCTAAATTAACCATCTCTAACCTAATACCTAAACTAACCATCTCTAACCTAATACCTAAACTAACCATCTCTAACCTAACACCTAAATGAACCATCTCTAACCTAACACCTAAATGAACCATCTCTAACCTAATACCTAAACTAACCATCTCTAACCTAATACCTAAACTAACCATCTCTAACCTAATACCTAAACTAACCATCTCTAACCTAACACCTAAACTAACCATCTCTAACCTAACACCTAAACTAACCATCTCTAACCTAACACCTAAACTAACCATCTCTAACCTAACACCTAAACTAACCATCTCTAACCTAATACCTAAACTAACCATCTCTAACCTAATACCTAAACTAACCATCTCTAACCTAATACCTAAACTAACCATCTCTAACCTAACACCTAAACTAACCATCTCTAACCTAACACCTAAACTAACCATCTCTAACCTAACACCTAAACTAACCATCTCTAACCTAATACCTAAACTAACCATCTCTAACCTAATACCTAAACTAACCATCTCTAACCTAATACCTAAACTAACCATCTCTAACCTAATACCTAAACTAACCATCTCTAACCTAGTACCTAAACTAACCATCTCTAACCTAGTACCTAAACTAACCATCTCTAACCTAACACCTAAACTAACCATCTCTAACCTAGTACCTAAACTAACCATCTCTAACCTAACACCTAAACTAACCATCTCTAACCTAACACCTAAACTAACCATCTCTAACCTAACACCTAAACTAACCATCTCTAACCTAACACCTAAAGTATGGTCTCTAGGATTTTGACACATCCGGGGCTTAGCCCAGAAGAGCTAAGCTGCTGCGCGCAGCTGGTTGAATGGTGTGCGGGGTGTTAACCATGTGTTAACGGTTAACCATGGTGTTAACCACTTGTGCGCCAAAGCCAAAGAAGTGGCTTTAAAAATAAAATAAAAAAATTAATTGTTACTCAAACCTGTCCAAAAACACTGTTATATCGAAGTATCAACATAAGATGACCGTACTTTAACCTTAACAACAAAACAAAAAAAACAAAAGAATTTGGAAAATTAATATTCGGGGCTAATTAAAAAACATCCGGGGCTTTATAGCTGAAAACACACAAAAAATAATAATGTCCATGATGAAATTCTATCTTTTCTGAGCTGAAAGTCCACCAAATGGCCTCTTTTTTTTAATCTGTATTCTGAAAATTGTGATGTGTGATGTAAAAACGTGATGCGCGTGCCTACGACACATTGATTTGCTTGGTATAGTAACTTTACACCAGGGCTAGTTACTTTTGAAAGTTACTAGCCCTGTGGTCTAGCTCCTATTTTGGCCGAATTTCAGACACTGATTACTAACACCTCAACTAACCATCTCTAACCTATTGAACAAGGAAAGCAACAGGCTTAGATCTATCAGAGACAAATGGTAGTAAAACAGTTTCAGGTGTTACCTCGTAGTACGAGTCCATTTAGGAGACACAGGTGGAGAAGGAGGTGCATGGTCCTTGGATCACCGCGTGTCTACTGATACGCGGAGTGTTACCTTCACAGCTTCCACGCTCCGAACCGTAGTTGGGAGCGAGCTGGTCTCATAC
>JAOPHQ010004127.1:0-35770 GCA_030340625.1 Merluccius polli | reverse complement strand
ATTGGTTTCATCTCCACATGCTCGGCTCCTCCCTGGACAGCACACGGGTAGTGGAACGACTTGGTGCATCGCCGCACTCACAGCCAACGGTGGGCTCGACTCTTCCCACAGTGGTCACATTTCTAACGCGAGACAGAGAGAACACTCATTAATATAGGACTTACTCAGTGAGCAGACCCGCTTGAATACACGTACTGGCCAATAAGGCAGCAGGTAGGGGTTAGACATCCTCAGCAAGGAGATCAGGGATCAAAACCCAGTACCTTTCCGCTGGGAGTTGAGCAAGCTATCCACTACACTATATCCATCCGCCGCGTTGGGCATTAGCAAAGGTAATAATGTGACGACCAACCAGTCTCGTGCCGCGCTTGGCCTCCGTCTTCACGTCCTCCACAGAAAATCCAAACATGATCGGTTACTGAACTCTGGTGAGTACTCGTCAGATAATCCCTGACGAGGTACAGCTGCAAAGATCAGGCATGGTGTGCCAGTGACAAAAAGAGAAATATTATTAGAGAGAGCTGAATATGCATTCATCACACTCTACACCTGGCAGTATTTGTGAAGTTCCCACAAAATGAAAAATTAGCTTTCTTGGGTCCAAATCTTGCAATATCTAAGACTTTTGGAGAAATTGAGTTGTGAAATTGTGGATATGTTTTTTGTGGAAAAAAAGGTGTACAAATTGAAGTAGCCTAACTACACGATCGGACCTGAAAACCAAGGCAGACAGCAGTAAGGTTTCCCCATGCAGATACTGCAGTTGGTATTCTTTGTACGTCGCCAATGAAGTGATGGAGATTAAGCTGTTGTTGAAGATGAGTAAGATGAGGAGGATAAATACATAATTTTGGTTTCAACTTATAGGTGCTGTAGACAACGATTTTGCGATTTGCGGGCGTTTAGATTGGTTCCCTTAGCTTCCCTATAAGCAGTTGGTGTCTGCCACCCGGGGTACGACCGTCCCAGGAAAAAATAAGGGTCCATTTACGGCACAAAGACGCAACCATTGCGGTGCAAACAAACCAGGAGGAATAGCGTCTTTTGTTTACCCCAGCTAGGTAGCTATCAGCAGCTATCCCTATTAGCTATCCCCAGTAGTGGAAAATGGCAGACAGTGGGCACAACCGAAGTAAAGCTAATCTGATGACACTACTTATCTGCGTACTTGTTTTTGCATTGAGTATACTGCCTGATAAAACCTCATGTTGCTGACTCGCCAGGCGATCCAGTCAGGCTACCAACCCAGTTCGCTTTTCTCAACACATACTAAAAGATTTGTTATCTGCTTTCATGTCGCCATTATAGACTAAATGAATGAATAAATCTTTCTTTATTATTTCCAAAGTGTTGATCATTTCTTTCGCAGAGACTTCCAACAGATGCGCGTCTTGTGTTGTTTGTGGTCGCTAGGCTGAGGAAACGGAAAGTGATCTGGTTTGTCTTTGCAACAGCGGCGCAAAAATATTACCACTTTGAAAAGCTAGGGTGGGAAAAGTTGAAAAGTTGTCTACAGCCCTTTTAATTTAAGTGGATATTCGACCCAAAAAATACTAAAGAACCATGATATCTGAATTGAAACACTAGCTACTGCACTTTGCTGTTGTATTGCCGTATTTGTATTTCTGGGGTCATGGGTCAAAAATATTGGGAATTTGTTTAGGGCAAAAATTACTTACTGAATCATTGTTTATTAATACTATTTGGCTGGATGGTCCAAAAACATTTAAAGCAATTTTTCTCAGTTTCTCTGCAGTTTGCCTTTGTAGGGCAGTTGAATAACTTCAATAATATAGACCAAAAAAGTAATATACAAATATTAAATGTATGTATTTTTCATATATTTGCGCCCAAAAATGTATTGTGCTTACTTATGGTATATGGCTGTATTACTTAGTTAGGACACATGCCTGCGTCGTTAATTGACATTGCCTCTATTGTCGACTGTAACTCATAGCAGTGATTGACAGCTGCGTTGGGCTTTTGACAGCGCTCTGTTTGTGCTGCTGTAGCGAAGCTCTAACTATTACCACCCGTGACAAACCATCCCATTTTTTGAAAAGTCCACCTCAACCTCCAGTTTTATGCAGAAGCCCATGAAAAGGAGAGATGAGTCCTTGCGGTAAGGATTGTGACGAGTACCGATACGGAAAACGTGACGGTACTCGTTTTTCTACAGTACCGGTGGTACTGGGTGATTCAATTCTTCTGCATGTGAACAGGGGACACTATACACATAGTATACAGCATGTACACCTAGTGTACAGCATATACACCTAGTGTTACAGCATATACACCTAGTGTACAATTGGGATGTCACCAGTGGCGTGCACAGGTAGACACCAGGTGGTGCTAAAGCACCTGCCCTTTGCCCTCTCGGCCAAGCAAGTTCCCTTTTGAAAGTGCCTAGTGCAGTGGTTGTCAATGGGGGTCCGCCCCCGCCGGTCTAGGTCCGGGGTGGGTTACGATCGCTGAGCACCTGCCCCCCAAAATGTCTGTGCACGCTACTGGATGTCACGATACCAACATTTAGTCGATACCAATACCAGTGAAATTCCACGATTCTCGATACCCAATTCGATACCACGGTAAAAAACAATTTAACAAAACAATAAATTCCCATGTACTTCAACATACTCATTTATTAAAAAACCTTTGAACATTAGAAAACAGTGGCACTGGCATGTAGCCTTCAAGTAATGAATAAAAAGAATACACTATTAACATTGCAAAAAAAGAACAGTGGCATGTAGTGTCAAATAATAAATAAAAATAAACCACTATTAACATTACAAAAGAAGAACAGTGGCATGTAACTTTCAAGTAATAAATAAAGTACATAGTTGGCTACACAGATTCATTATTTAAAAGGCTAACGTTATATTTTGATGACCGACTGAACGGTAAGGACGGTAGTCGAGCTATGGTTAAATTGCGTTAGCCAAACACGGTAGCCTTTAGCATTTAGCCATTGTAGACATTGTATGCAACATAGTTGGCTACACAGCAATGCCAGCTGTCTCAAACGAAAATAATGGTAATGTGTATTTCAGGAAGACACACGGGAGCATTAACCAAGCATCTTCAACGAGACAATGGGTGGGGGGAGTGACCATCGTGGAGAGTTAAGGTTTGGCCAAGGCCAGGTTAATTTGCAATACACCATGAGGAGATTGGCATGGCCTCAGTACCAGACTTAACACCTTTCAATTAGGAAGGGAGCTATTTGTAGGTGCAGAGTGGCTTATTTCATTAACTATATATTATGGATGCTTATCTTTTCACCGCGGTGACCCCGATCCTGCAGATTTGCTCTCTACAACATCTGCCGGATCTGACCCTTCCTCATGAGGGAAGCAGCGCAGCTCTCGTCATCTCCCGCCTCGGCTACTGCAACTTGCTCCTGGACTCCCTGCCTCCGTGATCAAGCCTTTTGCAGCGCATCCAGAACGCGCAGCACGACGCGTGTTCAACCTGCCGAAGTTCTCCCACATGACCCCTCCTCTTTTCCGCGACCTCCACTCAGTCCCTCCAGGATTTCGTGGGCCTTTTTTGTGCTTGTTGCGGCCTAAAATGCTTGATGTTGCGTGAGCTTTTCCAAAGAATTGCGATGAAAGTTGCGGTGTAGTTTTTTATTGCGATTACAGTGCGAGAGGAAGTGAAAGTTGCGATAAAAGTTGCGATTTTCCTGATGTTAAAATTAAGTTAGTACTGCAATTTTTAAATATTTTTTATATTTTGGTTGGCAAGTGTGAAATGTTGGACGCGCACATGCTGTATTTCAAAGAATGTCTTGAACGCGGTAAACACAGAAGTAAGGGCGGAAGGTAGTTTGTCGACGTCAGTTCAAGATGACGCCAATGGATTGGTTAAATTTGCGAGAAAGTTGCGGTGATTGGTTAAAATTGCCACACCGCCCTGAATTCGCGGGGATTGGCTGATGTTGCGTTGAAGTTGCAAATCGCAACATCGCAAAATCCTGGAGGGAAGCAGCTCGTATCAGATTCAAGACAATGGTACTGACCTACAAGGCTATCAGCTAACAGAACCGCCCCGACCCACCTCCAAGCACTAGTCAGACCCCATTCCCCGGCTAGAGCCCTCCGCCCAACTACCTCGGCCGGCCGGCTGGTACCCGCCATCGCTGAGAGCGAGCAAAGGTCGCACAGCCAAGTCACAACTCTTATCTGTCTTGGCGCCACAATGGTGGAACGACCTCCCTGCTGACGTGAGGACTGCAGAGTCGATCAGCTGCTTACTCAAGACCCACCTGCTCAAAGTTCACTTGGACCCTGCTTAGCATCCTTCCTCTCAAGACCCACCTGCTCAAAGTTCACTTGGACCCTGCTTAGCATCCTTCCTCTCAAGACCCACCTGCTCAAAGTTCACTTGGACCCTGCTTAGCATCCTTCCTCTCAAGACCCACCTGCTCAGATTTCACTTAGACCCTGCTTAGCATCCTTCCTCTCAAGACCCACCTGCTCAGAGTTCACTTGTACCCTGCTTAGCATCCTTCCTCTCAAGACCCACCTGCTCAGAGTTCACTTGGACCCTGCTTAGCATCCTTCCTCTCAAGACCCACCTGCTCAGAGTTCACTTGGACCCTGCTTAGCATCCTTCCTCTCAAGACCCACCTGCTCAGAGTTCACTTGGACCCTGCTTAGCATCCTTCCTCTCAAGACCCACCTGCTCAGAGTTCACTTGGACCCTGCTTAGCATCCTTCCTCTCAAGACCCACCTGCTAAGATTTCACTTAGACCCTGCTTAGCATCCTTCCTCTCAAGACCCACCTGCTCAAAGTTCACTTGGACCCTGCGTAGCATCCTTCCTCTCAAGACCCACCTGCTCAAAGTTCACTTGGACCCTGCTTAGCATCCTTCCTCTCAAGACCCACCTGCTCAGATTTCACTTAGACCCTGCTTAGCATCCTTCCTCTCAAGACCCACCTGCCCAGAGTTCACTTGTACCCTGCTTAGCATCCTTCCTCTCAAGACCCACCTGCTCAAAGTTCACTTGGACCCTGCTTAGCATCCTTCCTCTCAAGACCCACCTGCTCAGAGTTCACTTGGACCCTGCATAGCATCCTTCCTCTCAAGACCCACCTGTTCAGAGTTCACCTGGACCCTGCTTAGCATCCTTCCTCTCAAGACCCACCTGTTCAGAGTTCACTTGGACCCTGCTTAGCATCCTTCCTCTCAAGACCCACCTGCTCAGAGTTCACTTGGACCCTGCTTAGCATCCTTCCTCTCAAGACCCACCTGCTCAGAGTTCACTTGGACCCTGCTTAGCATCCTTCCTCTCAAGACCCACCTGCTAAGATTTCACTTAGACCCTGCTTAGCATCCTTCCTCTCAAGACCCACCTGCTCAAAGTTCACTTGGACCCTGCATAGCATCCTTCCTCTCAAGACCCACCTGCTCAAAGTTCACTTGTACCCTGCTTAGCATCCTTCCTCTCAAGACCCACCTGTTCAGAGTTCACTTGGACCCTGCTTAGCATCCTTCCTCTCAAGACCCACCTGCTCAGAGTTCACTTGGGACCCTGCTTAGCATCCTTCCTCTCAAGACCCACCTGCTCAGAGTTCACTTGGACCCTGCTTAGCATCCTTCCTCTCAAGACCCACCTGCTCAGAGTTCACTTGGACCCTGCTTAGCATCCTTCCTCTCAAGACCCACCTGTTCAGAGTTCACTTGGACCCTGCTTAGCATCCTTCCTTTCAAGACCCACCTGCTAAGATTTCACTTAGACCCTGCTTAGCATCCTTCCTCTCAAGACCCACCTGCTCAAAGTTAACTTGGACCCTGCGTAGCATCCTTCCTCTCAAGACCCACCTGCTCAAAGTTCACTTGGACCCTGCTTAGCATCCTTCCTCTCAAGACCCACCTGCTCAGATTTCACTTAGACCCTGCTTAGCATCCTTCCTCTCAAGACCCACCTGCTCAGAGTTCACTTGTACCCTGCTTAGCATCCTTCCTCTCAAGACCCACCTGCTCAAAGTTCACTTGTACCCTGCTTAGCATCCTTCCTCTCAAGACCCACCTGTTCAGAGTTCACCTGGACCCTGCTTAGCATCCTTCCTCTCAAGACCCACCTGTTCAGAGTTCACCTGGACCCTGCTTAGCATCCTTCCTCTCAAGACCCACCTGCTCAGAGTTCACTTGGACCCTGCTTAGCATCCTTCCTCTCAAGACCCACCTGCTCAGAGTTCACTTGGACCCTGCTTAGCATCCTTCCTCTCAAGACCCACCTGCTCAGAGTTCACTTGGACCCTGCTTAGCATCCTTCCTCTCAAGACCCACCTGCTCAGAGTTCACTTGGACCCTGCTTAGCATCCTTCCTCTCAAGACCCACCTGTTCAGAGTTCACTTGGACCCTGCTTAGCATCCTTCCTTTCAAGACCCACCTGCTAAGATTTCACTTAGACCCCTGCTTAGCATCCTTCCTCTCAAGACCCACCTGCTCAAAGTTAACTTGGACCCTGCGTAGCATCCTTCCTCTCAAGACCCACCTGCTCAGATTTCACTTAGACCCTGCTTAGCATCCTTCCTCTCAAGACCCACCTGCTCAGAGTTCACTTGTACCCTGCTTAGCATCCTTCCTCTCAAGACCCACCTGCTCAGAGTTCACTTGTACCCTGCTTAGCATCCTTCCTCTCAAGACCCACCTGCTCAGATTTCACTTAGACCCTGCTTAGCATCCTTCCTCTCAAGACCCACCTGCTCAGAGTTCACTTGGACCCTGCTTAGCATCCTTCCTCTCAAGACCCACCTGCTCAAAGTTCACTTGTACCCTGCTTAGCATCCTTCCTCTCAAGACCCACCTGTTCAGAGTTCACCTGGACCCTGCTTAGCATCCTTCCTCTCAAGACCCACCTGTTCAGAGTTCACCTGGACCCTGCTTAGCATCCTTCCTCTCAAGACCCACCTGCTCAGAGTTCACTTAGACCCTGCTTAGCATCCTTCCTCTCAAGACCCACCTGCTCAGAGTTCACTTGGACCCTGCTTAGCATCCTTCCTCTCAAGACCCACCTGCTCAGAGTTCACTTGGACCCTGCTTAGCATCCTTCCTCTACTAACCCTCCACCTCCCACAAATAAAAAAACAAAACAAAAAAAACTTTGCAAATTATTATTCTGTGTTTGTATGTCCCGGCTCTTACTTTGATATTCTCCGCTTAGTATTTTCACACTTATCTCTGTTGTATACTAGCAATCGGTAAACTTAGCAATTAATGAAATCCTGACTCTACTGACAGCGGTTTACTGTTGCACTCTCCTAACAAATGTACTTATTGTAAGTCGCTTTGGACCAAAGCGTCTGCTAAATGCACCTAAATGTAAAATGTAAATTTGACGTGCACCTTACGGTGCATAGTGGACGTTTTCGTCGACTATGCAGCAGTCTCACCTGCTGCTCACACACACACACACACACACACACACACACACAGGTTCTGGAGCGTGTCGGACCCGTACCCCGGCAGGCAGAGTTGGTCCAAAACACAGTAGTTGTCCCATGGTGGACACATGGTGGGAACGGCAGCCACCGACCTCCCCGCTACCCCCGACGGCCCAGACCCAGTACCGACGACGGCCCACTACCCACTTCCAGTACCGGCCATCTCACCTCGCCTGGGCAGAGGAGGCCGAGGCCGAGACCCCCCCCCCCACTACGTGACGTCATATGACGCGACGCCAGAACCGCCGCTCGTCTCTCTGAATGGTCGCCCTTACCTGCACGCTGCTGGTCTGGCGGTACCGGGTACTGACCCACAAAACAAACTGCTCCACCTTGTTTTTTCGTTGTTTTTGTTTGTTTGTTTGTGTGTTTGTTTGTATCGTGTACCAGGCAGTTCTGATGTGCAGTCACTGAGTCTTTGGTCGACAGAGGTCCAGTTACTGCCGTCTCGTCGGATCCTTGACACAGGATGCACCGTCTCTGGGTCAACTCCATACCGTCCGCTGTGTTGCTGGGTGGATGATTATTCGATAGATATATAAATATATAGATATAGATATAGATTACATTACTGTGTTTGCGTGGTGTAGGCAAACGGCGGGTATTTGAAAAAAGAAACTTTATCAGCTCAGCTGATGACGTTCGCGGTTGCCAGGTTAAAACGCCCCCTCGTCAAAATAACGTATTCTAATGAAATACAAACGTCTTGAACACTACATAGACTGACATGTAAACGTATCAATGTAAGCTGCCATTCAGATCAGCGTATTAATAAACACAACTTAAAGGACCATTCGTTGTCGTTTAGATGTTTAACAATCGGAAACAACAGCAAACTAAGTGACCACAGCCGGGGGGTTTCTACTGAAGTCTTTCTTATCTGGCAACCAGCCAGTCCGCTTGGTTTCGTTTCCTACACCCGTCGTCGAGTTGGACCATAGAAATAAACACTAGGGGGCAATTGCTCTGTCAGTTAGCATTGCGTTAGCTGCGCTGCGGTTTAAAACCGTACTCCGGAAAACGGAGGTTTTGGAGTTTAACTCGCAGCTGCGCACGAAGTTAAACCTGATTGCTGTGTACTGACCGACACAGGTTCAGCTGATTCGTAGTAAAACTCGTGTTAAACCGGAAGTACTCTGATTTCCCGTTATACTCCAGCAGATGCAGTCTTAACTTAATGTTGGATGCATTTTGTGCTATAATTACCAACAAAAACTTAATGGGAATGTAAAGTGAACTATAATATAATAAAACGCAAATAATGTTGAAATATATTATGAAATAGTCTAGCCTACTTTTTGTGGAAATCTGAGTCTGGAATCTGAATCTGCCCTTACCTACGTCAATCAATCGATTACTTCTCCCCCCCCCCCCCCCCCCCCTCAACAATCGCGCCGTACCAGGGGGGCGCCCCCGATCGCGCAGCACCCCCCCCCCACACACACACACACACACACACACACACACACCCCGTCAACAACCGCGCACCACGTAATGTTTATGGGGGGCGCCAAAATTGTTGCTGCATACCCCCCTGACACGATGAACATGTCTCGGATAGAGAACTATAACGAGGAGCAGAAGTTATATTTATTGTACTGCATTCGAGGTGTTGTGGACACGGTGGAAGACGCGAGGAAAGACACCACCACCACGCTCCGAAGAAAGTCTGTTTGGGATGATCTCTCAAACAAACACATGTAACAGTAGATCTTCCAGCAGAAGACCGAGCAGCGGCACATTTAAAGAATTTATGGAAGCGCTTGAAAGTTGAAGCGCGTAATGCTATTGCTGAGCGGACGCACGACCGAGACCTGAGCCCCGCGAGCCGAAATATCACTGCTCACTCCATATCTACTATGTCCAATATTGTTATTGTACTGAAGGCCTATCTGGCGTAATAAGTGTAAATGTATCATACATTATTATTAATACTACTAATAATAATTAATAAAACTAATTCTGTGTGTGTCGGTTATAATGGAGCCTTGTTTCATCCTGCAAACTGGTTTAGTCTCCTCTAAAACCATGTCCGTTTCGAGACTAGACTAACACGCACAAAATACGCCCTCTAGTGTCTGAGGTGAATTTCTCTGAAGACACAGCAATTGAGATCAAGGTAAAACGCAGCTGCAGGTTAAACCACAGGTACATACGACACAGCAATGGAGCTTAAGACGTCACGTGACGTCTTGCGTCACCGACGAGTTTAAAACCGTGTTAAACTCTAAGGCTCATTTATGCTCGACGTACGGACGTAATTGTACGCGTCCGTTTCTAACGTTGTTACCGTCACTGCTCACATACTTCCATGCGTCCTTTACGTTGGCATAGATGTTAACCAATACATCCACTAGGGGGCAGCGCAGAGTCAAAAGTTTATGACAACAAACCATAGACTGTAAAAAGAAAACAACAAACATGGCGACTATGGAGGAGGTCTTGATTATGTACATAATAAATAAAAGAAGAAAACGGGCTCGTTGTAAGAGGCGGTGGTCGGTAAGGCCGTTAAATTCATCGCGGCTGGAGGACGGAGAGTTTTTCTCTCTCGTCCGTCCGATGCGATCTATGTTTTGAATCAAATGTTTGTCCCTGTGTCCCGGCGAACTCACATCAAAAATGTGGCAGTAATTCCTTACTAACTCACAGAGTCTATCTTCAAAAAGTTCAGCCATCGTGTGTCTTCTTCTTCTGTCTCACACTGGCTCTAGGCTCCGTATCGGGTAGTGACGGCAACAGCGCCCCCACGGCTTCCGGTGGTACTGCTCCGTTTGGTGCGTATCCGTAAGCTTTGTGGAAACGGTCGAAAAACGGACGAAATGAACGCAGAGTACGGACGAAAGGCTCCGTCCGTATCCGTATGCGTATTTAACGTTGAGCATAAATGAGCCAAGTGGCTAACGTAGCGACAGAGCAATAGAGCGTAACAGTGACCGCCCCTTTTTAACAGCTCCGGTGCCGGAAGTAAATTTCCCATACATTTATCTCGTCCACTTTTCACTTTTCTTTCCACTTTTTATGCCCGAATCAAACATAATATGGTCACGACTACCACAACGAACGATCGGCTTGGTTCAAGGCTTAATACTCTTTTTATAAGGATTATACGAAAAGTGGACGAGATAAATGCATGGGAAATTTACTTCCGGCACCGGAGCTGTTAAAAAGGGGCGTAACAGTGACCGCTGTTAAAAAGGGGCGTAACAGTGACCGCCCCTTTTTTTTTTCTTTTTTTTTTCCCGGAGCTGTTAAAAAGGGGCGGTCACTGTTACGCTCTATAGAGCGTAACAGTGACCGCCCCTTTTTAACAGCTCCGGTGCCGGAAGTAAATTTCCCATGCATTTATCTCGTCCACTTTTCGTATAATCCTTATAAAAAGAGTATTAAGCCTTTAACCAAGCCGATCGTTCGTTGTGGTAGTCGTGACCATATTATGTTTGATTCGGGCATAAAAAGAATTTGGAAAACGGAAGAAAAAAAAAAAAAAACGGATTTTGTTGACCGAGTGAGGAACTACTCATCCCGAATCAAACATAATATGGTCACGACTACCATAACGAACGATTGGCTTGGTTCAAGGCTTAATACTCTTTTTATAAGGATTATACGAAAAGTGGACGAGATAAATGCATGGGAAATTTACTTCCGGCACCGGAGCTGTTAAAAAGGGGCGGTCACTGTTACGCTCCATTGCCCCTAGAAGTCGCGTTGACTACCACGGTCTATTAGAACGAATGCGTAAACAAAGCCGCCATCTTGGTACAGGGGAACGCAGCTTCGAACGTCAATCGAGGACAAGGCCATTCATACATGATTAAAATACCTATAATCGGCGATTTCATTTTCTTGCTTCGTTAAGAATGTCAAAATAAAATAATATAAGACGTTTTTGTTAACATAACCTGTTTTTACGTTCAAAATCCAATGGACATAATTATATTCCATTACAAAATAGGCCAGCAATGTCAACAATGTAAATTTAAAGATGCTGGCAATCAAACAAACGCCCGCAGCGTTACCATTCAAAGTCCTAGTCAAGCCTTAACAATGTTGTAAAACAACCTTTTCCATTAATTTCCTAAGTTGTGGCAGATAAAGTGCGCCTGACATGCATAGAAATAAACACTAGAAGTCGCGTTGAGCCTTTTGAAATGCGTCGATACGGCCGCCCTGATTACCCGTTTACTTACCTGCAACCACCATAATCTCAGGGGTAGCACACTATACGTAAAAGGCATTTGTAGAGAACTCCAGACAATTTACTGTGCACAATTATTTTCAGGCAAATAATACTATATCTTAATATGGTACAAGAGTAACATCTTTTTACCTGCTTTAAAAATAAATAAATAAATAAAATGAAGGACTAGTCCATAGACACAGGCATCTTGTACAGCTTTGTAGAGACAATGAATTACACAATACATTTTCCAGGCAAGGAAAATACTTTCCACATTTATGTTCATGCTGTTATTTATTTATTTGTTTTTTTAACATTTAGTAGACATACATATATTCAACATTTGTTCAGGTATAAAGATTCAACATTTAGTAGACATACATATATTCAACATTTGTTCAGGTATAAAGATTCATGAAATGGTATATTATATATATATATATATATATATATATATATATATATATATATATATATATATATATATATATTATTTGCGCCGCATACAGCCGTATGCGGCGCAAAAGTCTGGCATCTTTCACTCGCAGGCGTAGTCAAATGATTGATTCACTGATCCACTGTACCAAGATGGCGGCCGCATCGACGCATTCCAAGAGGCTCAACGCGACTTCTAGTGTTTATTTCTATGGAGTTGGACAGTGAAAGTCAAAGCCAGTGTATTATCTAGTATGAAGTAATATGCATTTTATTCTCCTCTAAATTACGTAAATGACGGGCAATGCCCCCCCAAATGCTTCGACTGCCCCACCAAACCGACCCCGCTTCATTCCGAAAAAAAAAAAAGTATTCAAATAAATTATATTGTAATTTATTCCCATAAATGCTGCTCAGAGTAATCACAGTCCATGGCTGTTCTGCCAACAGAGCCGGAGTCTCTCTCTGTCAGCGCCGTGCACACAGTCAGCAGTGAGCGGCTCTGGGTCGGCTTGGAAGGGTTCGGGGGCGAAGGTGGCCGGCGGCATTTTGTCTATTCTTTACATTGCTATTATTCTACATCACTGCCCCACCTGGTCAGCCATCAACAGTCCAGTGTATGGCAGCAGTTCTCATATGAATAGTGTTTGTAAGCATCCATCTTAATAACTTAATGATTATCTTATATAATTGTATTTTATAACTTACTGCCGCTTTGAGATAGTTTTTCAGCCACGTAATCCCACTCGTCTTTGACCACAACAACAGTAGACAGCACTTACGTAAAACCGGTTTATTAGCGAAACAATATAGGCCTACACCACACAATACCATAGAACATATAAAGAAAGAAGCCTTAGCAATAAGGCGCATTACAATGTGCCTTCGAACTCGTCCGTGTTTGTTTCCGCTTTGTCGCGCGCCGCTGAAAAAAAAGAGAGGTGCGCGACGCGGCGCGAACGGGCCAAAATCCTGTCGCGCCGGCGAGATCTACGTCATTTTGACGTCACAATGGCGCGCGACAGCTTGGGAACGGCGAGTATACTGCGGCCTGCGCCCGACGCTCATCAGACCCCAGAAAAGGGGGACCAGTCTGCTAGCAGCAGTGGTCTGACTGGCAGAAAAACGTCATCCCTATGGCACTCAACACAGTAGCAGTTGGTGACCAATCAACATTTCTTACTGCCCCCCCCCCAATCAAGGCGGTCTAGAACCGGGCCTGTTCATTCTACAACTGTGTTGAGTCGTTTATTATCATCATTGTCGCAACTTGAACGCACACACACACACACACACACACACACAGAGGCAAAGGAATAGGCCTACACATAATATGTGTATGATCACAAGTCATTTATTTATATAGAAAAACAATAGACAAGTCACCAATCCGTGACATTACCATACTCAATGTACAATATATTATTTCAGGTAACATTTTATGACGGACAGAAATTAATTCACAATATCTACATTCAGAACATGGTCCCTCAGAGGGAATAAGTTAGCTCTATACATCAATGTCTGATTATTCACATTGTTTGTTGTATAATGGGCCCACAAGACCCAACAAAGAGTAAGACAATAACATCTACAGGAGAAAACCTCATGTATGCAATGTGTGTTTGGGAAGACATGGACACAAGACAAACTTAACAAAACATGAAAATAAAAAGAGGGAAAGCAAGAGGGGACAGGTGAAACGATTCAAAAGGATATTGAAATATGCAGTGTTTTCTCTTTTCACTCAGAATAAATAACATCTAAAGATCAGCTTGGAAAACAGGTGAATGGAAAATGATCAATTGACAGCGACATTTACAAACAATTAACAACTCTTCCTCTTCATTTATTTCTTGTACTTACATAATTGCCCATTCCGCTCTCGCAGAGACAAGGTGTTTTTACAGATGGATATTTTAAGCCCAAGAGAAGTCTCTGTATGCAAGCTAAGCTTGCCCCACGTTAACGTGAATACCCAGAGATGCACTAACAGATCAGTCCTGCTGGTCCACGTATACATCTATTACAATCATCTGGACCCCCTCCACACACACACACACACACACACACACACGCACACACATACTTTTAATGACACCAATGGCTGAGCGACAACACTACGGTGTCACTTGAGAGAAATCTGAAACCACCACTCTTATCAGCGATATGGTTTGGTACGGTTGGTTATTGAGTGAAATCTGGTGGATATAGCCTATGGAGAACACAGTTGTTTACTGCAGATGAATCTGCGAGCTCATGTTTTATTTGCTCTGGCAGATACGTCCGGCCCCCCTCCCGTTCAGACAGATTTCCAGCCGACATGGCCCGGGTCAGGCCAATCGTAAACGTTTATCTAATATGGAGCGCGTTTGATTCAATGACTGTACAGAGGAGCGCCGTTGAGGCATTTTCACAAACAACCAAGATGGCCCCCTCTGATGTGGAATGCTCTGTTGAATCTGCTATCGCGACAATATTAAACAAACTGGACGGTATAGAACAAGCAACTGCACTTAAAGCTTTTGTTGATAAGAAAGATGTGTTTGCCGTACTTCTGACAGGATTTGGTAAAAAGCTTAATTTACGTCACACGTTTTGTTGCTCTGATTGGTTGTAGGTCTATCCAGTTGCGTCCAGAGGCATTTTGGTCTGCTTCCGTTGATAATGGCCCTTGCAAATCGAAAATGAACTGAGAGATTCAGACTAATACGCATTTGCAAATCAGTCTAGCATTGCCAGGCTACAGGACTATTGCAGTGATTCCAGCCTTCGTTAGAGCGTGCAGCGCAGGGGATGTGAAGTAGCTCGCTGGGCTCGTTGCTCTGTGATGGTGGAGAGAGGGGGGTGGGGTGGAGTGGAGGGGGTTCAGGGTTTGATGTCAGAGAAGCTGGTATAGGTCTCACTGCAACTCGACGAGGTGCTGAGGCTCCCTGAGCCACTGCCCTCTGTGGAGAGGACACACACAGGCACACACAGACACACAGGCATGCAGGAACACACACACACACATGCATAAACACATTTGTAGTCTTAGTATAATATTACACATAATACAGGGAGATTAAAGAGGTAAATGTCTGTAATCCAACACAATCATCTGTAACTCCCACAGTAATGGTAATAAAAGGTGAAGTACCTGAGCTGGTGAGTGATTGACAAGACTGGGACGGTCCAATCAGGGTGAGCAGATTAGCAGCAGCGACCCACCCTTCTTTACTCGTCTTCAGGTTCTGCACAAACCTAATGAAACACAGCGACAAAAAGTCGGCCTTCAAGCCTCTGCCTGCATAGCATTCATAGCAGCACCTCCAAAACTACCGGCTGTACAGGTTATTGCGATCGTCACGTCTGATTGGCTCCATTTGGCACCCAGTGATGTCACAGGCAATACAAACGATGGCCCTGTGACATCACTTCTTTGAGCCAATCAGTAAATTGCACACGATTGCTATTTGACTAACCACTGTCCGTCGTCTCCCTCCTTCACCAGCTGCACCGTGTCTCCACTCTTCACCGACAGCTCCTGAGCACCAGGCTTCTCGCAGTCAGACACCACCGTATATTTCCCAGCACTCTGCACAACGGGGGGGGGGGGGGGGGGGGTACAGAAGCTTTTTATATTAGATCAAGTTCAAGGCAACATTGAATAGGGTGACCAGACGTCCCCGTTTCTGGTGGCCTGTCCTCGACTGGAGCTGTCCCCAGAAATGTCCCCTTTTAAAAAAAATAGGATTGTTTAAATATATTAATAGATTTTTAAATGGCAAAGGTTCTAGCTTTCTGATGAATATTAATTTCTAGACAATTGGTAATTAGTCTCTCTCGTGTCTATCTGATAGGCTGTGACGCGACCTCGCTACACAGGCGTCTATCTATCGACTTTATACCATAAGCAGGCACGACCGATAACCTATAAACAATAGGCTAACAATACAATACAGAATGATTCCCTACTTTGGCTTGTTTTTGGCTGGTTTAACAAAGCTGAAAACACATCATAGTAAACCATTAGGCTCCAATCTTTTACTACAGTACTACATTTAGCATATCCCCTTTTTTTATTTCAGAAATAATTATCAGATATCAGATAAATAATCAGATATTTTGTGGATATGGACTGCCAAACTACAAACGTCCCCGTTTTTCAGAAATCTGGTCACCTTAACATCGAAAGAAAAAGGCAGACACAGTCATTAAGGATCTAGGTTGTTAGGGCTCACCAGTGTACCCACCAGCCTCTTGCGGGTCTCCTCCTCAGGGTCTGAGTTGAGCGGCTCCTCCGCACTGGAGTAGCCGTCGTTCTCCCCTGAGGCGTCCAGTGACACAGAGGCCTTGGTCCAGCCTGTCGAGGGAGTTACAGAGAGTTACAGATTAGGCCTGCAACCATTAATCCATTAGTCGATTAACAAATAATTTTTATAATTGATTAATCGTTGAGGTCATATATCAAGTACAAATACCAAATGTTTGCTGCTTGATTCAGAAATCCAAATGTTTAGGGTTTTTAGGGCACATGGATCATCAAGCAAGTACATTTATGACATCACTTTGGACTCTGGTAACTTGTGATGGCATTTGCTGTTATTTATTTGACATTTTTGACACTAAATCATTAATCGTAAAAATTATCGTTCGATTAATCGACTATGAAAATAATCGTGAGTTGCATCCCAATTACAGGTTATATATCAGCTCAGCCGAAACCACAAAAAAACAAAAGCTCAGGGGCCGTATTCACAAAGGATCTTAGCGCTAAAAGTAGCTCCTAACTGGCGAATTTAGGAGAAACTCCTAAAAATAATGGGCGTGTCAGTCTTAAATTTAGGACTCCTAATTTTTTTCACTAAGAGCAATTCACAAAGTATTTTAGGCCTAAAAGTAACACCTAAGTCTAGGAGAGCCTAAAAGTCCTCGAGAGGACTCCTAACTCACTAAGACCTATTCACAAAGAATCGGAAAATGACTGCGAGACGAAATGTTTTGGAGACAGTGGAAGACTGTGAATTGATCAAGAGATATAGGCTAAATCGTGAGGGTATTAAAACTTGTTGTGGAATTAGTGCGGGATGCAATAACATCCCCGACTAACAGGAATAACTCGATTAGGAAATAAAATGTTTGGCAACACTACGATATTTAGCAACAGGGAAAATGCAAGTTTGCAATGCCGACGATTTAGGAATATCGCAACCATCAGTCAGCCATAAACCGAACCATCAACGCGCTCTGTAGACCACATATCAATTCAATTAAATTCAAACTTTATTAAGGACACATCTCATGAAAGGTCCATAACACCAACACAACACAATAATAATACAATAATAAAAATAGAATAAAAAATACACACACACACATATATATATATATATATATATATATATATATATATATATATATATATATATATATATATATATATATATATATATATATAAAAATATAAATATATATATAAATAAATGTAGCCTACATATATGTAAATACACACACACACACACACACACACACACACACACAATTCCACAATGATCATATATTTACATACAGGCTAGAAGAGCTGACAGAGCTCAGTTCAAAGTTGGTTAAGGCTGAAATAATACCATTAATATCATCCAACAGTTTTCGGTTTCCTTTGGACAATCAACAACTACACAGGAGGATCAAAGCCAACTTCATGGCAATTGCAGGTATGCCCGGTGTGGTCGGTGCTGTTGACGGGACGCACATACAAATAATTGCGCCATCAAAAGATGAGGACGTGTTCGTCAATAGAAAGAAAGTACATTCCATCAACACGCAGATTGTTTTTGATGCAACTTTTAACATTCTTGATGTTGCGAAGTGGCCTGGGTCTACCCGTGATCCGCGTATTTTAATGGGGAGCGGTCTGAGGCGTGAGGCACCATGTACCAGTTGGGTGTCTTGCTGGGTGACAGTGGCTGTCCCTGCAAGACGTCTTGACACCCTATCTCAGTCCACAACCGGGAGCACAGTTAAAGTATAACATGCAAGTGATTACGCAGATTACGATTAGTCCTATGCGTAAAAAACATCGTATTAGCTCTTCGTCGCCTTTTATTTGTTGAATCCATATTTATTATTGTTTGCTGTGTTCCTCCATATATGTTAGGGCACACAAAAATACACGAAATCTTGTGGAGAGAGGATGTGATCACAGTGATCACTGTATGCGCCATTCTCCACAACCGGTATGGGCTTTTATTAAAAGTGTAGTGGAGATATGCTCATTGAATAATAGTTTGCAGGGTGCTTTTAATTGCCTCCTTGAATTAATGCAATTTACGTATTTTTATTGTTTATCTCTCTCTCTTTAACGTGCATATAGGCTACAACGTCATTATCGTGGTCTGCACAAACTTGTCATCATGCGTGTATTCTGCTAACTGCACTGTCCATAACTATTTGATAGGGATGTCTAGCCGAGGCTACTTCCTTGTTCTTCGGTGATTCAGTGGGCTCGTTTCCACAGAGACCGCCTGCTTTGAACTACCAATCACCGTACAGACCGCTTCCAAACTCGTGCACGAGAATCGACGTAATCCATAGCAACGGCGCGTCACTCTTAGTTCACTCTTAGTGATTTATCCTTAGTATGAGTAGGTCTCAGCGGCTTTGTGAATAACTTTTAAGAAAAAACTCCTACGTAAAATGTTTTAGCGCGAGTTAGGAGCACTCCTAGCGGTAAGATAAAATGCTTTGTGAATACGGCCCCAGGTGTTTAAGTGTGAGAGAGTGAGAGCCGGGAACCACACGGATCTCTCTTGATCAGGAACATGAGTGACATCAGAGCCAACAATGAAACACAACCGAGACACTAGAGGGACTGTTGAGGGAGTGCTAGTGAGTGGGATCAAGAGAGTAGACCATGCAACACACTCTGTTCTCAACCTGTAGCTCCGAGTGGGTTGACTCAAAATAAAGACACTACCAGGCAAGGTGGTGTGTGCGTGTGAAAACAAGGGGCAGGCAAGGAAGTGGCTAGTGAGAGACTCCGTCGCTAGCAGGGCAGACATCTGCAGGCTGTTAGGTGTGAACCAGTGGAGCCACCGTACCTCTTCGCTTTGCCTGTAAGAGACTAGTGCTGCTGAACCACCTGACCTTGCCCAGGGGGACCTGAGGCGGACTTGGATCTGAGGAATGGGAGGTAGGGTTAGGCCACGCTCCCTCATGAAACCCACCATTCACTATCAACGCCGCTCAGAGCAAGAGCTGCTCACTCAGAGATGTTAGACAAACCAATGGACCATAAAGTTAAACCATGGGCCGATGGACCATCAAGCTAAACCATGGGCCGATGGAATGTACTGCAGTCAGAACCCAAATCAGTGGTTTCCTCAAACCATAACAGTTTCATGCAGGACCCAAAATGAACTTTTAGAATTGTTTTTACCTGCCAGAGTGAAACAATCCACCGGCCAAGCAGTTGTTTTGATTATGTCACCCTGAATGTCTTTACCTGCCAAATGGTCAAATCTGTATTCATTGGCTGGTGGCAGGTGTTTATTTTGGACCCTGGTTTCATGTCAAAGCACCGTCTTAGAGGGGAAAATGTAGAGGGTATGTGGCGGACGGTATACCTTTGAAGCCGAACGGCGTGGGGTCACTCTTGATCTCATGCCTCTTGGTCTTGTGGTCCGGGCTGGTGGGAGAGCCTACTATCAGGAGCAGAAACCAGAGACACAAGTAAGGAGGCTGTGGACTGTGGAGTGAAGTAAAACATGGTTAGATGAAAAAAATAGAGAAGAAATGGCAAAATATCCCGGAGATATTCTACACCAGCTTGGATAAAGTCAGGGTTCCACTTATATTTCAAAACTTTTTAATGACTTTTCCATAACTTCATACCAAATGTTGATGTCTGTATGATTAAACAAGCTTTACTTTACTTTGTCTCCTATGGCATTGTAAACTTGTTCTTAAAGTTTTACTGTGGCTAGAAGTTGCAATCGCAACAATAGTAACTGCCAGTGTCTCTGACCTATTTTCACCTTACAACTCCTGTCATTTACATTTTCAAATTAACATAAATCGATACAATTCTGATCATGGTTTTGAATTTCCATTACTTTTCCAAAAACGTATGGTTATGCCATTATTTCCCAAAACATCTCCAAGCCTGGAAAACATATTTTCCAATCGTGACCATGTACAGCACAACGTTGTAGCTTCAAGCTCAGAGGTTGTGTAAAGATAAAATGAATGCAGTTTCACTGAACTACTTGAGGTGTGAGGTACCTGGTGCGGGGAGGAGCTTCATGGGTAACGTTAAGCTCTTATCATCAGTAGATGAGGGCTCTGTGGAGGGGAAGCATGCAGTGTTTGACCCGTTACCTCAAACTAGTTCAAGCTAAGTTGGTGTAAAATGTGAGAAGGGACCTATGGACCTATTTCCATGGATGAAACTGGAATGTAATCTAGAATGGAAACGTGTTTCTGCTTACCTTTCTGGGGTTTTAAGTTACTGAAGCCCTGCAAGGTGAAGCGCTTTTTAGCCACGGCGGCTCTGTCCGAGGTAGGACTGGTGGCGAACTCGTCTGGCCCTGGACCGAAACTACCTTTCCCAGCAGGCTTAGGGGAAGAAGAGGAGTTGGCATCGGGGCTGCAGGGCTCAGCTTTCTTCTCCTCTCCCTTCTTCAGACTTCTCTGGCTCTTGAATGGACTGTGGGGACAAGCACAGGGTCCACCAGTCATACACCTTTTTTCAGACATCAGTCAATGTTAATTATAATCGTATAGTGTATAATTAGTACATAAACTAAATGTTCTAAAATGTTAAATTTTCGTAAATAATTAATCTTTTATCTTTAGTGTGAAGATGACATCAAATTGCCATTCTGTGTAATCCTATGAAACAAATCTGTTAGTGCTATAAACATACAGAAAGGCATTGATATTGTACTTCATCCTATTTTTATTATCATTTAAACAGGGAAAGCAGGGCTACCTGAGGCTGACGGGTCCACTGGCTGCAGGGGGAAACTGGAAGACCTGGTCTGGCGCCCTCTGCTGGCTGGCTAGAGACGCAAAGCAAAAATCCATTAAGAGCGATCTGTGCGATCAAAGACAACAACACAAGGCGAGACACACACATACACATCCATAACCACTCTCAATAAAAGTACTCTGCTGAGTGCCAATCATTTTGCTCCTGATTTTCATCATTTCATTTCATTTTCACCACCCTTGTTAATGAGTCTATTATTTTTAAAAGAGAGATGCATACCAGCAGATACATGAAAAAGTGAAAACTGACTCAATAAAAGATTTATAAAACAATGCCATCAGGGATCTGTCGACGTGGAACTTGGCTGGATGACTTGGACAAAACAGACCTCGCTGGCATTTCTTACCTCTATATGCCTCTAGCTGGGTGGTCAGGACCTTCCTGATCTCATTCACCCAGGTCGTTTTCACGTCAGCACTTGGTGCCTGAAACAATTCAATAGCTATTTAATAATAGTGACAACAACGATTTAAAGTATAATGTACAGCTATTACGTATTCTGTAGTCTTAATTACCGTGCTAAACATGTTTGTGTGCTTCGTGTGTGTACTAAACCAATATGTATTTTTATTAGAGATGGGCATAGATTAAAATATTTAATCTAGATTAATCTAATGGCAATCTTGAAATTAATCTAGGTTAATCTAGATTAAAGTGGCTCCTTTGAATGATGTCGAAGGTGTCCGTAATATGTGTTTGCTACCTAAATAATGGCTTATTTGGAGGATTTCGGTTCGCGATAATATCGGCGATAAAAATATTATTGCCGATGAAGAATCTCGCGTTAATACCACCGGTAACGCCGTTATCGGCCCATCACTAATTTTTATACCTGGACATTGTTCATTTTCGCCTACCTGAACAATGTATACTTCCTCCCGGGAGTTGCACCAAATTTCAAACTTCTTATTGTCGCCCTTTGCGTTCTCAGTAATTCCAACAGCGCTCATCTGCAAGGAAAACGGAAGTCAATTAGCATTAGCCTAAATTAGCATACCTTCTTCTAACAGAACTACAAGCATTTGAGTTCATGGCAGACCGACTAAGACTCACACTAAGGGACTGCTTGAAGCTGTACGAGGGGGCCTTCTCGTAGCCCTCCCCATTCTCCTCCCGCCGCTTGCAGAAGAGCAGTGCCTTCTCGTGCAGGAAGAGGTGCCTCTGCATGGGCTTGAAGCGCGCCAGGTCTTTGACCTTGGCGTGGCCCTTCTTGTGCTCCGTCCAAACGCTGAACGAGCCCTGCATGAGCAGTCGGCCCAGCTCCCCGAGGTTACCCTGCCGAGTGAAATACACCGGGTTCAAATGTTAAAGGTCCCGTATTTTACCACCAGGTGTGATGTTGAGTCATTATAGCCATTTTAAGATCTACTCTCTAGTGACATCACACATGGGAGTGTCCAGATGTATGATAGCTAAATCTGTCTACCAGCCTACCTAGCGGACTGAACCAACTGGTAGGCTGATCCCTAGATCTAAGTGAAATGACTTTGCGGATGAAGTGACAGCTGGCCAGTAGACATTGTGGAATACATGGTTGGCTCAAAGTTTACATGGGGTTTACGTAATTGGAAGACCCCACACTCCTGACCTGATTGTGTGACTCACTATTTTGCCCCCGGGTTGTTCTACTTAAGTTCTACTTTCTACTACTTAAGCCTTGAAGCCTTAAGCCTTGATGGTTTATAAAGCGGAGATGGTGCTGCGGTAATGTGACCGAAGGTCATGTGACTAACTGTGTCCCACCTCGTAGCCTGTGATGGCGATGAGGTGCATGGAGTCATTGACGGCCTTCAGGATGCCCAGGATGGAGGACAGCGCCTCCTGGAGGTCATCTGTCCCCTCACAACCCTTGCTGTACTTGAGCATTTCCTGTAGTAACACACACACACACACACACACACACACACACACACACACACACACACAATAAGCACTACTGTCCCTGCAGACAACCCACTGATACAACTCCTCCATGTTGGCCTACAGACAGACTGCATTACCTTCAATAGGAGCTGATACTTTGTGATCCTCTGAACAGGCTTCAGAAGGTAGGAATCCAAGCCCAGTTTGTGCTCCAACTTCTTTTGGCATTCCTGATGTGAAATACATATAAAGTTAATATGTGGTGTGTGTGTGAGTGTGTATGTGTGCGTGTGTTTGTGTGCATGCTTGTATGTATGCGTACTTGTGTGTGTGCATGTGTGTGTGTGTGTGTGCATGTGTGTTTGTGTGCATGTGTGTGTTTGTGTGCGCCTGTATGTGTGCTTGTGTGTGTGTGTGTGTATGTGTAAGCACGGCCCACCTGAAAGAAGGCGCAGTCGGAGCACTGCCTCCAGAGGCCCTCGGAGCGAGGTTTGTTCTGACAGTACTTCTCATAGATCTGCAGCTCTGTCATCTAAACAACACACACACACACAGTGGGTGTGTGAGCAGCAGAAACCAGCATGACTGGGCACAAACACTTTCAAATAACACACAGAACGCTCTTCACGCACCCGCTCCAGAAAACACCTTCCAACCAACTCAGGGAAGTCTGTGTACTCTTCCAGCTCGCGCAGAAACGTCCTGAAACAATGACAAAGATAAAGATAAAGATACAAATGAAGATAAAGATAAAGATAAATATACAAATAAAGACAAAATATTATTGAGTTTGGGTGTCACAGCAGCAGTAATACAGGAGAGTAAATAAGTAAAAAGAAATAAGAACAGTTGATAACGATAAGAATATTCCAAGAACTACAAAAAACAAACAAAAAAGATATCTTTATACATCATATGGGTAATATAAATGAAACAGAAATAGAAATGATTTACTCTATAAATCTATAGATCTATAGATACATGACTACATGATTAAGACATTTGGGAGAACCGGTTTAGGGTCAAATTCTCCATCTGAGATGAAAAACTGTTGTCAACAACAATGGTATGGTCTGAGGACGGCGGGTCACCTCTTGTGGAAGTGGTAGATCTCTGGCATGTTTCCAAACAGGACGTCCTTCTTGTTCTGCAGGGCTGCGGGGATGAGATGACCCATCGCTGGGTTGTCCATCTCTGCTGCATAGCCCTGCAACAAGACATCCCAGCACTTCACTGCAGAACCGTCCTAAACTAAATGGCTCCCCTATTTTACGTCAGCACTTCACGAAAGCAAACCTTCTGTATTTTAAAGCACCGGACATTTTATTTTTATTTCGCACTAGACATTCCTCTTGGACAGTCAATATCTTACATCCATGAATGCATGTATGTATGTATGTATGTATGTATGTATGTATGTATGTACGTACGTACGTACATACATACGTGTATGTATGTATGTATGTATGTATGTATGTATGTATGTACAGTATGTATGTATGTATGTATGTATGTATGTATGTACGTATGTACGTATGTATATATGTATATATGTATGTACCGGTATATGTGTTCTATGGGCTGAATCTAAATGCACATTTGCTTCTTTTTGTTTTTTGTGCTAAAATTGTACATCAAAATGTGTTTGGATGTTGAATGTTGCGGGTACCTGCAGGACACAAAGAAGCTCCTCTACATAGGCTCTCTCTGTCTCCAGAAGCTCATTCATGACATGCCTTGAGGAAGAACACAGAGGGGGGGGGGACATATTGTATTTATCATTGTTTTAAACATGACATAACACACATGGAGCACCGGAGAGCGTAGACAGTTCCCCTCATGACTCGGATGTTATGTTATGGTCCGTTCGCATACCGTCTCAACACGGCCAGGTTCTCCTCCTGCTCCGATACAGAGGCGTGTCGGCTGCCTTCATTCTGCTGCTGGCCGTCGTCCTGGAAACACACACACACACACCATTTGACCTCATGACCATTGGCTGTACGAGACAGCATACATTATGTCCACCGCACTGGGGCCAAAATTAGTGAAGGGGTAATTAAATGATAATGGGGAGGAGTTTTCCACACACCTTTTTACAACTGACGTCATTCACCGAGTCTCCCTCTAAGACATTTTTCTCCTGTTGTACTCTGTGTGCTGAGAGAGACAGAGAGAGAGAACACATTGAAGTACACTTTAAGACATAACAGGAATAGCAGGGCAGTGTTAAGAGCACCAGTCCAAAGTCAGACAGGTCCACAGCCAAGCCCTGAGACAAGGTCGAGATCACCCATGAGTCTGAAGCAGAATGTGTCATAGATCAGTGGTTGCCAGCCAGTGTGACCAGGCACACTGCCTTTTTTTATCTGCTGTATTGTGAAAATCGCTTATAACATATCCCAGTCGTAATATAGTGTGACATTTTTTATAATCCTGCCCTACAACTTTAACGTTGGGTGAATTTCCGGTTGGGATCTTGGTATGTCTTACTGTAATGCCGGGATCAGACCACAGGAATTCAGTTGATTCCAATACGATTTTGCCATTGCAGACGGCAACTCCTGCGACGTGTAAACTGACATTGATTAATTAAATATTGACCCTCTCCCCCGATCCCAGGTGAACTTGGTGATGGAATGATTTTATGATGCAATAATTCCCTCATTTGACAAGGTGACCATCTTGAAAGACAAAAGTCTTGTATAGTCTGATCCTGGCATTAGCCCCAAAAACGCTGGGAACCACCAACGTCTAGATGACCCTAGGCTACACTCCTGTACATAAGACACAGGGTAGATCTGGGTGGCGGTACCGACCTGGTGAATTAAGAGGAGACTTGATGATGGCCTCTGGTCTCGGGGCTACCGGCTGCACGGGTCTGGTCTGTTTGGCCGCTAGCTTCTTCAGGCTGATCCTCCTCTTGTCAAACATCTCCTGCATGGAGGTCTGCTTCTGGAGCACCTTCTCTACTTGGTCCTGGCCGATTAGAGATTACATTTAACAATCATTTCATATGTGCCATTTGGTGGATACATTTGTAGCATGGTTGGGGTTAGAAGAATCCCTAACCCTGGTGAATGCCCATGGTCAGTTTTAGTCACAATTTACTAATTAGGTCAAAGTGAGTTAACATGGTACTTTACTACTATCTCAGACAGGAAATGTGTGTGTCACATCAGAAAGTACAGGACAGTAGTAGAAATTAAAAAGAGATGATTTTTAAAAAAAAGAGTAAAAATTACAAAAAATAAATACATACAATTATCTACATACACCATATGAGTAGTAGCAATTTAGTCATAATAGTATGTAGTGCTGAACGATTATGACAAAAGATTATTTTGCCCGTTATTGTGATTGAGATTATTTCTTGAGATTAACAGATTATCCAATTCAATATTCAACTAATATTCTGTGGCGCCTACTGTATATACAAAACAATAATAATTAATAAATTGCTGGGTTGTAACAGTTTGTAATTAGATTTTAATGTAATGGGCGTACATAATCAGATTTATTTAGGTAATTTTTAAAAAATAAACAAAGTGCAACATTTCACGATGAGCTAATTGCAGAGGACAAAATGCGATTTCCATTACTATGCAATTCATTGTGCAAACCTACTTCTATGTGTCTAGTCTGGACCATGAGGCTGGTTGAGTTGAAAGAGTGTCCTTACCCTGAACTCCTGGTTGAGCACTGCTTCGTACTGGGTGCCTATGGCGGTAAGGTCGATCAGCAGGTTCTCACCCGCGGCCTCCAGGTAGCGCTCCAGCTCCTGCAGGGCCGATTCGGCTCCTTCGTGGGACTGGCAGCGGTCCACAGGCTGGGAGGCCAGCAGGTAGATGCCATCGTCGCACCACTTGGCAGCCTAAGAGTATGAACGAAGAAGAGTGAACACAGGAGAAGCACAGGGTTTAAAGTGGAAGTCGAATTCGAACACTATGAGTTTAAAATAGAGTGTTTTGGACTGAGAGTTCATGGAAGGATGGGGGACGTGTTATCCCCATGGTTACGACTCACGGCAACTTTGTGATAGGCCTACCATTTTTTAAGCTAGTACTGTCGTTGTGTATGAGCTTTATAATGAGCGCTGTTTTATATGAAATGCAACACACACAGTGGCCAAGAAGCAACTGCTGCCCAGACGTAGCTCGTAGTGTGTGTGTGTGTGTGTGTCCTACCCACCCTCTCCAGGCTGTGGTGGAGCTCCATGGCCTGTAGGAGGCGGTCTTTCTTTGCCCTCATGGTGCTGCTCAGCTCCTCGCTCAGGGCTCGGAGATCGCTGCATTGGGTCTGGATGGAGTTCTCCGCGTAGTGCGAGTTCTGGATCAGCTCGTCGCCCTCCTGGGCCAGAGCCAAGGTTCTGTCCAGCACCTCCTGTTGGGGGGAAAGGGTCAGGGTCGAGTCTTAGTCCTGTCCCATTATGTAGTAGGGGAGGAGCAGGGCCCGGCTGCAACGATTAGCTGATTTATCGATTTGTCGTTCGACCGATAATTAATCGAATCACATTTTTATAATCGATTAATCGATTAGGTCATTAAGTTAGGTTAAGTTAGGTCATTAAGTACAAATACCATTTGTTGCTTGATGCTTCAGAAATCCAAATGTTTGGTTCATGAATCATGATCAAATTAATAGCATCTTGGCTGCTTTGGACTTGTGATGGCATTTGCTAATATTTATAACATCTTCTAGACTCAATGATTAATCAAAAAAATATATCATTACATTACTCGACAATGAAAATAATGGTTAGTTGCAGCCCTAGGGGACAGGGTTTTATATCCTGTTAAACCTAATAGACCCGGGTGTGTGTCCCTGTATCAAAGTGATGCTTAGAATAGAACAGATATTTTATTGTCTCCCTTGGGTGTTATTTGTCCTCCGCTTTTAACCCTTCTCCTGGAGCAGTGGGCAGCTGCAGTGTAGCGCCCAGGAGGGACCAAATCTAGGTCTCATGCCAGTGCCTTGAGTCAAGGCACTGGCAGGAGATCAGAGCACCCAGTGGAAACCCACATGAACACGGGGAAAACATGCAAACTCCACACGGGTGGGTTTAAACCCAGGGCCTTCTTGTGGTGAGGCAGCAGTGCCAACCGCTGTGCCACTGTACCACTATATTGTATATACCACTATATTGTATGTACCACTATATTGTATGTAATGGTTGGTACAACGGTCATCACTCACGCAGACTTTCTCCTCGTAGTTTTTCAGGTCCCGGAATATGTGGTCGGCGTGCACAGGGCTGATGCCCACCTCGGAGAAGGTTCCCAGCTTTTCAGACACCTGGTCCAGCTGAGCCATCACCTGAATGATGATAGCAGTGTTTGGGTCAAATGAGATTTCAGAGACCAAGTCTCCAAGTCTTGATGGGGTAGGGGTGGGAAAGAAATCGATTCACTTAAGTAGTGGGTGTTTTAATGCTTGACTCGATATATATATTTTTTTATGTTTATTGTTTTCACATCAAATACATACAAGAAGTAGACTATATCAACAGTAGCATGTAACCTTCCCTTAAACCCTCCCAGTATAGCAATGATGCTGCTGAAATAAAAGTCAGAAAGACTGACTGACATGTGATGTGCATTGTTTTTGGAAATATGCCTCATGACATACAGTCTCTAGAAGGGTAATTGCAATAAATCATAATAATGAATAGCAATATTTGACACCCAAGTATCTTGATAGTATTGAATTGGAAAAAAAACATATCGTCCTAGCCCTAACAGATTGGTTCACGCCCACAGACTTACCTCTTTGTAATTGTGTTCAAAGTGGCGCAGCTGAAGACACTGTTCCAGCTTGGTTTGGTGGCGTGCCCAAAACTGATCGAACGCCCTCTCTGTCTCGTCCAACTGTGATAGCAGCCTGATGAGAGCCCAGAGAGAGACAGAGACACAGAGAGAGAGAGAGAGAGAGAGAGAGAGAGAGAGAGAGAGAGAGAGAGAGAGAGAGAGAGAGATGAGAACAAAACAACAGGGGGGAAGAAATATGGAGGTTGCTTGGGGGGAGGAGGAAGCAAGGAACCTGAAGGCAGCAGTAATGGGGGGAAAAACAGATGAGGCAAGAAATGTAGTATAGGAACCTAACAGGAGATACATTTGATGTGTCTTCCAGTTGTAACTGAGATGGATCAACAAATTGCATGTTTAAAAATAATTATTAGTTATGAAGAGGCAAGTGTATGATGTCAATCAATCAAGATCAACATTAATGTTTTGGATAATTGAGTCAATATTTGCTCATTTGTTCAAATGAATGAATTGAGACAATTTTGTGAAATCTGTGAATCTGTGAAAAGCGAACGAAAAAAGACAGTTCCGCTACATTCGCAGTATGATGTGAAGAATAATCTATTTATTAGTATACTTTAAAATATCATATGCCTTAAAACTAGGCCACACCCCAAAGTATATACTACTGTGATGTGTCCTCTCAGGAAGCAATTGAGGTGTTGGGACTGGAGTAGAGAGTAGAGTAGATTAAATGGCCTCCTTTGTTGTATCAATCAGACAATAGATCCACCACAGACCAACTGGTCTGTGTGCCTTTTAACTTTTACTAATTCCTGCAAGTTAATGTGGTTTCACCTTCATTCTGTTCTCATCCCCCTCCCAGCCAGACCTCCATCTCAAACCCCCCACTGTTCTTGATGAGTTCATCAGGATACAGGTGATGGGCTTTGCATTAATCAAACTCCCTTTCATGTATCAGTCAATCAACAAATCCTCCACAGACCAACTAACCCCGCCCTTGCCATGTGTATTTTAAATACTGTTGTATGTGAGAAATGAATCAGTGTGTGCCGTGGCAGGCAGTCACCCCAAAAGGACTGCGCTGGTGATTTGAGGTATCCTGCGTGAGCCCGTCAACAAAGGATTGAACGTTACGTCTTGACTCAGTGGCATGTTTGAAGCAAGGGACTTTGTAGACCTGGAAACTGCACCTTGAGTTTTAAGATTCATTCATTAGATGCTACTTCTTTTTTGGATCACGCTCTACAAATATGAACCGAAAGTTGCGCTCTGTGTGCTTGAGAAGAGCTGACCTCTGCACTGTAGCGAGGTTCTCTAGTTCATCCTGGTTCATGTTGTAGTCCGGATCTCGCTTCACAGGCTCATTGATGCTCTCCAGCAGCCTGCTGCCCTGGGCCAGCGCCACCAGCAGATCCCCCTGCACACACACGCAAGCACGCACGCAGGCCCGCACACACACACATACACATACACATACGTGTCAAAAACACCCTGTCTTCAGGGCACATGGCATTTAGTGTGTGAGTATGAACATATGCATGTGCCATGTATATGTGTGCCTTCAAAAGACTGCGAGTGAGAGAGAGAGAGACACACACACAGACAGAGACAGAGAGATATATAGAGAGAGATGGTATGGTCGTCATGGCTACCTTCATCCTGTCCTTCTTGCTGGTGTGTGCTCCCAGCAGGCTGGTGGTGGCCTGGATGTCGTTGGGAAGCTCCGTCTCTGCAAGCTCTGTGCCAAACATCTGCAGGCTCTGAGCCGTCTTCTTCACCATCAGCGCAAAGCCCTCGATGGCCTGATATGGTGACACACACGCACGCGCAAACACAGGCACACACACACGCAATTGCAGATTCATTAAATACACATATATGGCGGAGAATCATTACCGTGTTTTCTGGATCTCATGTCTAATAATATAGGATCTAATGATATATATGTGTCAAGAGATTCACTTTAACTTATCATTTTTAATATACTGTATTCAGCCTGGTTATATTTGATTGTCATTTCGATTCACGTCCAATGAGTTCAGCAGCATGTTGGGACTCACCGTGCGGTGAGAGATCCACTTCTCGTGGCAGTACTCCTGGGTGCCCCCCAGCTCCTGGGTCAGCTGACTGCGCTCTATATAGGAGTGAAGCTCCGTCACAGAGCTCAGCATGATCACCTACACATGAACACAACACACACAGACATACACACACAGGATAAACACCAACATCTCATCCTGTAACACTGTGATTTATAGAATAGGCTTCTACTACTGCTGCTACTGTTACTACTATTTATGCTACTATTACTACTGCTACTCCTACTGGTACTACTACTACCACTGTTATTACTACTACTACTACTGCTACTGCTACTACTATTTATGCTACTACTACTATTTATGCTACTATTACTACTGCTACTACTACTACTACTACTATTTATGCCACTATTACTACCGCTACTGTTACTACTACTACTACTACTACTACTACTACTACTACTACTACTACTACTACTGTTACTAATACTACTACTACTACTACTACTGTTACTAATACTACTACTACTACTACTACTACTACTACTACTACTACTACTGTTACTACTACTACTACTACTACTACTGCTACCATGATTTATGCCACTATTACTACTGCTACTGTTACTACTACTAATATTTATACTATCACTACTGCTACTGTTACTACTACTACTAGAAACACTGTGCTAAATGACTAGTAAATAGTAGTCTTAGTACATACTCTACTACTACTGCTACCTGTGGGATGTATCTCTCCACCTACCGGCACCTTCATCTTGAACTCATCCTTGTTGAACTTGAAGAGGATGTCGGAGAGTGTGCGCTGAAGCAGCGTGGTGGGCCTCAGAACCAGAACCAGCTGGAGGTTCCCTGGGAAGGAGCCCTGGGAAGGAGCGTACACACACACACACACACACACACGGTCAGAAGTTCAACACACTCACTTGGTCAGAAGTTCAACACACACACACACACACTTCAGAGGAACACCAGTGGAGAGAGAAACAGTCTAGTACACTACAGCATAACACCAGTGAAGAAGGCACCATTTCCTTCCAAAACACGTCTCTCCATCCCCCGACTCTCTCAATCTCTCTCTCTCTCTCTCCCCCGTGTGTGTGTCTGTGTGTGTGTCACTTATAAAAAAAGAGAAATGGGAAAGCAACCAAGTGAGGAAATATTGTAGGGTTTGATGCGTCAGCTTTTTTTTACTGTTCAAAAATGGTCTCTCTCTCTCTCTCTCGCTCTCTAAACCTGCACTATGTTACTTTTCTACCGCAGTCATTTACTCCATTAAAAAAATTGCTGAATTAGAAAGTTTCTCAACAATAAAACCCACCCATCCACAAGTCAGTCCATCCAGGAAATATTTCTCTATAAATCGTTTTATTCTGGTCCACTCCCCCCCGCCCCCCAGGTTTAAAGTTTGTTGTTTACTTCGACAGTGACAGACAGTACAACAGCAGTGGATGTAGCTACAGTAGGACGCATAGGAAGTTGGCGGCTAGGAAGTGGGTAGGACGTAGATGACATGAAGGGATCCGCTATGGTGGAAGCACTGCGGCTGTTGTTAATGCCGGCTTAATTAGCTAACGATCTGGACTGTTAGTCTGATGTTAGATCCCCCCCCACCCCCCCCGCACGTAGTTGGCTGAGGAATGCTGTTCTAAGCAGAAAAGAAAAGACAAACCTCATTAAAAAGCAGGCAACCACTTGGGATATGGGGCTATTACAGGAAGAAAACTCAATCAATTTAATGTTTCCACTGCTAAACGGATGAATTAAAAAAAAAACAGTTATGCACCATGGCATCAGTAGAGGACAAAATTATTATATTTTCCGAAGTCTATTAAATGCGGCAATTACATTTTATTAATAACAACTGCAATAATGTAAAACTGTAATACAATTAATACAATTTCTGCCCCTTAATTTGTTAGCTTTTAAATGCTTTAATGTAACCTTTTATTGATATATTGTTTGTTTCTTTCTATTGTTCGGGACGGTTGTCCAACATGGACAGGTCCTGACAAGAGGTCCCGGTGCCCCAAACCATTCAGCCATGGTTGTGTGACCACTGGGTGCTTCACCCAGGCTTTGTTCTTTGATAACAGGAGACACTGTGAGCTGCACTCAGACCCAGAGCTGCTCTCACCCTCTGTCTCTCTCTCTCTCTCTCTAGGTTTTAACACACACACACACACACACACACACACACACACACACACACACACACACACACACACACACACACACACACACACACACACACACACACACACACACACACACACACACACACACACACACACACACACACACAAATAAACACACTGGGCTGTCTTTTTTATCATCATCACAAAGCCCTTGATGGATGGATGGAAGACGCATGCACACACACTCTCACACACACACACTCTCACACTCTCACACACACACACGCACACACATTTAGCATAACATGTGGTGGTGGAGAATATCTGGGGACTGCCTGACTGACACTGGCGCTACAGGCCTTTATTAGGGCCCACCCCGTCCCCTGTCTGTCCTGCAAAACCTTCCCCTTCCTACACACACTAGCAGCCCTCCCACTCCCACTGAATCGATGCATAACTCACATCAGACATCGTTGTTGCATCCGTGTATATTTACACATGAGCATGTGGTCACACTTGTGTACGTTACAAACACATACACACTCGGGCTGGGCAATAACTCAATATTATGGTCTTTGAATGGTATTGTGTCATTGTGAAATGAAGATATCTACTGATCGTAATGCCCCACTTTTATAGTCTAAATTAATTACAATGAGATACCCCTTAAAATAATCAAATACGACGTTTGAAACATCAGTGAGAAAGGGAAAACTAGTTTCCATATAAGTCAATGTAATGACCCCTCAGTTAGACTGTTTAGAATCGTATTTTGAATGAATTAGCATATTGTGATATTTATCAATGTTGTATAGAATTCCCCATAATTATCGTGATGATACATTTTGACATATTGCCCAGCCCTAATACACACATACACGTGCGTAGATGCACACACCTTACATGATTGCACACACACACACACACACACACACACACACACACACACACACACACACACACACACACACATTCACACTTGTATACATACACACACACACACACACACACACACACACACACACACACACACACACACATTCACACTTGTATACATACACACACACACACGTGAATACATTGCTCTGTCTGACTGACATATTGCTTTCTCTGACTGTGGGCTGATCTCCTGAATGGTCATCTATCATCCTATTGGCTGAGCGTGGCAGTGGCAGCGGCGTTCAGACCCCCAGATGGGTGCTGATGAGGTGCAGATCGCCGCAGCTCAACACGTGCCGGCGTTCATTACCCTCCACTTACTGGTGTGGATGAGACCCCACCCTTGCCCCCTGATGACTGTCAGCCAGCAGGGCTCTGTGGGATTAATAAAGCTTCATTCAATTGAAAGAGGAGAGTGGGGCCTCCCACGTCCCCCCGGGGGAATAGGCGGGGGTCACCTCTCCCTCTCCTCGCTTTGATGCTTCAAACTGTTCTTCTTTTGTTCATTTTCTCAGCATATATGTTGTTGTGGTTGAAAGAACTACACTACACAACATGCACACTATATTGTTTCATGATTATATATTTTTATGTAGGTTTTTTTATGTGTATGTATTTTTCTGTTTTCTGTTTATGTAGCCTATATGCTGCTTTTTAAAATAGACCTATTAAGTATTTAGTCTTACATGTCCTAACATTGTGTTTGGCTCTTTGCTTACCCATGCATGCACTATGTATTAAACACACAGCAGGGTTATCATGCACAGTAAGCATGAGAGCTGCCTGGTGATCTGCACATAAGAAAATAGCAGATCATCTTCTTCATAGACATAACCATAGACCTCACTGGTAAAACCCTTGACCAATGATTTGAAAAGCTTTTTTATTTTCTGGATATAAAATGTAAACTAATCCATTCATACAGGCAGATAAGCTAAAACCATGTGAACTCTATGCTTACTTGCTTATTTGTTTTTGTTGTGTGGTGGAGATAGGCAATAAAATATAATTGAAAAAAAGACCACACTGGTATGCATCACACTGTTACCCATGGTGTTGTCATCTAAACAGAGCAGACGAGCCAATTAATGTGTGTGTGTGTGTATATTTGTGTGTGTGTGTGTGTGTGTGTGTGTATATTTGTGTGTGTGTGTGTGTGTGTGTGTGGTGTGTGTGTGTGTGTGTGTGTGTGTGTGTGGTGTGTGTGTGTGTGTGTGTGTGTGGTGTGTGTAAATGAAGCCTTAGCGCACAGCAATATGCTGTGCAAACCTCTGGTGGTGTTGAGGGGGAGAACCCCCTTCCCAGCCTCCCTGTCCTCCCTCCCCCATTCAATCAGATAAGCCTGTTGGCACACAGCCAGCTGAAGAGGGTAAGGCAGGAGGTTGAGAGAGAGAGAGAGAGAGAGAGAGAGAGATGGAGATGAGAGAGAGAGAGAGAAAGAGGATGAGAGAGAGAGAGAAGAGAGAGAGAGAGAGAGGAGAAAGAGAGAGTGCGCGCTAAGAGAGAAGGGAGGGACAATGACAGCAAGTAAATTACAGTAAAGTCCTCCTTGCCGCCCCCATTTCTTTCTTACAGAAACCCAAAGGATACAAAAAGTGAACATGAAGGAGAGGGAGGAAAGAGGAGATGATAGAGAGGGCCAATGAAGAGGGAGAAAGGGAGCCGATGACGGTGGATTTAAAAGACGAAAAACACCTACGAGTACATCCTATGAAAGCAGCCAGAGAGATAGAGCGGTGGGGGAGGGGAAGCAGGGAGGGAGGGAGGGGGTGTACTCCTACATCTTTACTCTCCTGTGTGGAGCTTGACGCCGCGATGCCCCTTGGCCCTACCTTACAGCTGATTACTGAACGATAGAGGCGTATTGTAATCACTGGCTGCTCAAAGTAAGTT